>JAEUYN010001586.1:0-348652 GCA_018257835.1 Euura lappo | reverse complement strand
GCTCCTGCGTTTCACGAACCGCCGTTCCTTGTTCAGCGCTATGACAGCTGAGCGGGAATTCAAACGGATATAATTCGGAATAATAATAGTTATAACAATGCATTGTTATTATTATCGTTATTATTGTTATTATTATTATTATTATTATTATTATTATTATCATTATTATCATTATCATCATCATCATCATCATCATCATCATCATCATCATCATCATCATCATCATTATTATTATTATTATTATTACAATTTCCGAAATAATGATAAGAAGAATTATAATAATAATAATAATTATTATTATTATTTTATTATGATAATAACAATTATTATAATGATTATTATTATTATCATTGAAAAAAATTTACTCAAAAGTGGTGACATTTGTGAATGAAAATGAAAACGTGTGCGCCATTTTTTTATTTATTTTTTTATCTTGACAATTTCGTGGAAATCGGAATTTCAATATCTTTCCAAAATAATAATAATAATAATAATAATATTGATAATAATAACAAATATTATTATGATAATAATTATTATTATGATAATAACAATATGATAATAATTATTATTATCATTGCAAAAAATTTACTCGAAAGTGGTGAAATTTGTGAATGAAAATGAAAACGTATGCGCCATTTTTTTTTTCTACCAACACTGAAATCCTGTGAAACGCACAGAATAATCAAAATTCCGGATCTTTTGAGAGATTTTCAAGTTTCAGCATAAAAAAATTAGACAAAGCAGAGGTGTAAAGTCGTATACGCCCTTTATTTTTATTTTTTTTTTATCTTGAAAATTTTGTGGAAATCGGAATTTCAATTCTTCTATGCGTTGCACAGGACATGAGTATTTATTTGTGAAAAAAAATGGCGTATACGACTTTATACCGTTGCCCTGTCAATTTTTTATTTTTTTCAATTTTGAAAATTTCACATAAAGAACTTTGAAATCAGACTTTTTTATGCGTTTCACAGGATTTCAGAGTTTTTGTAGAGAAAGAAAAAAAATGGCGCATACATTTTCATTTTCATTTACAAATTTCACCACTTTCGAGGAATTTTTTTTCAATGATAATAATAATTATTTATAATAATAATAATCATTATCATAATAATAATTGTGATTATTATGTTATAATTTTTATTATGGAAAAAATTGAAATTCCGATTTTTACAACATTTCCAAGATAAAAAAGATTGAATAATAAATGGCGTATACGACTCTATACCTCTGCTTTGTCTAGTTTTTTTTTTTTATGAAACTTTAAAATTTCTCAAAAGATCCGGAATTTTGATTATTCTGTTCGTTTCACAGGATTTTAGAGTGTTGGAAGAAAAAAAAATGGCGCATACGTTTTCATTTCCATTTACAAATTTCACCACTTTCGAGTAAATTTTTTGCAATGATAATAATAATTATTATCATATTGTTATTATCATAATAATAATTATTATCATAATAATATTTGTTATTATTATTGGCAATATTATTATTATTATTATTGTTATTATTTTGGGAAGATATTGAAATTCCGATTTCCACGAAATTGTCAAGATAAAAAAAAATAAAAAAATGACGCACACGTTTTCATTTTCATTCTCAAATGTCACCACTTTCGAGTAAATTTTTTTCAATGATAATAATAATAATCATTATAATAATTGTTATTATCATAATAACAATTAATAATAATAATAATAATTATTATTATTATTATTATTATTATTATTATTCTTATTATCATTATTTCGGAAATTGTAATTATAATGATAATAATAATAATAATAATAATAACAATAATAATGATAATAATAACAATGCATTGTTATAACTATTATTATTCCGAATTATTTCCGTTTGAATTCCCGCTCAGCTGTCATAGCGCTGAACAAGGAACTTCGGTTCGTGAAACGCAGGACCGCGAGACGAAGGTTGGCGAAACGATCTAACATGGCCGCGGCCACCGCTTCATACGGACAATTACAGTCTTTTTCTGGAAACAATTCTGAGGCTTCATCGTTGGGTGAAATGAACAAGTTTTGCGATATATGTGAGTGGAATTATATTGACGAGGGTGCTATTGCATTCGTTTTCGCCCTTGTGATGCGTAGTCGGTGATATCAGTGAAAACAAGTGACGGTCTCACGCTTCGCAACACAAAAAAGGCTTATTTTACTCGATTTTGGTGAGATAAACGTTCATGCAGCTACCAATTTGATTACAAATCGTCTAAGGAACCCATTAAACACCCCCCCGTTCATATCCGGCTTCATTATTTTTTAAATATGGAAATCTGAGTCCAGCATGCCCTTAAAATGTGAAAAGCTGAATACATTATATATCTCCAGGATACTTGCAAAGAGATAGAAAATATCTACAACGCGCACGACAACAGTAAAATTGATATTATTCCAAATGGGCAAATTTCGGCAAGCTGATTTTTGTACATTCCATAAAAGATACTTCAACGAACATGTCCCCGTCAATGCCATCGTTGAGATGTGTTAAAATTTTTTTGTAGCTCGACAAATGTATTTAAAAAAAAGCGAAAAATTATGGAAATCACGGCTACCGTTAGCATAACTTGATTAACATTTTCCATTTTGGAAAATAAAAATCGGAGACGTCGTTCTCAAGTTACACACTATTTTGACGAGCGCCGTAAAACTGTGCAGCGAGGCGTCGCGTGTATGTTCCTACGAGAGGCAACTTTCGACAGGCGCAGGAAAGCAGGTATACAATATTTCGACCTCGCTTTATGTGATTTGAATGCCCCAAACCCTCACAAACTTCCGATAGATATAAAATACCATCGTATCAGATACCTCATGAGGTTTTTGTCCCCGTATTGTATCTGGACCTATCTGAGGACCTTTCAGAATGGACTTTCCGATTGGTCCCCAGATAGGTCCATATAATACGGGGACAAAAGCCTTATTAAAAATCTGATAGGACCGTATTCACCTATTGGTCATTTTTAGTAGGGATGCCACCACAAGAGGTGAAATGGGAAATCCTGAGGATTGAGCCCGTGAAAATTTATTATTTCCTCCATTATAAGTTCAGGAAAATCGTACTTAATACAAATTTTATTATTCTCAAGTTACATCGGGGTAGGCTTTTTCCATAAACGAATAAAGTATATGCTTGTGAAATGTGTACACTGTGATTAGAACCTCAAAACTGTTTCACATATCCTATTATATTTACGAATATCATATAAAGTTGACGACGAACAAGCTCCACGTACTCCTGGAACAGAACAGAGAACAGTGGAAGTGCAATTGAATTTTCATCTCGTTCTTGCGTTGACATGATGAGTGATGAAACGAACACACAAGGTTCCAGTAGATTTTCTTGGACACTTCTTCGATTGGATTTTTTTCGGTCTGTAAAAAAACTGGATGTTCACTAGATAATGCTAGTATTACGTGAGGCTGGTCCGAGCGGTGACAAGTTAAATAACAAACTAATAAGTCAAATAACCGGGTCCTATACAGGCCCGCAATTAGTTAAACAGATGATCTAGTGCGAAAGGAGAACCTATCATCGCGGTAATGTGAGGTATGTCAATGATTCACAAAATGAAAGGTTTACTGATAATATCAATATATATTCTAAAAGCAATGAAAAATGATGTTCAGATGATGTGGGGGATTCCACGTCGAATCGAACGGTCGATTTCCCTGACCCCTTTTGATCTGTTTGCCCTTTTACACAGTGGAAGTACACGTTGAAAGGATCAATTGTGAATTTCTTCAGATTTTTCTGACGAAATATTTTTTTACCACAGCCGGTCAAATAATCAGCTTTTTGCGTTTTTCTCGATTTTGTAAGCCAACATAGCGTGAAATCCAGATGAGCAATGAAAAAAGTTCTTATACAAAAGTTTCGCGTCTTTCTTTGAAATTGCTGAAAATAATTTTTTGCAATTCTTTGTGACTCGCAAAACTGCAGTGTTGGTGAAAAATCTTCGAAAATCTTGAGTAACAAAAAAGTGCACTGATCGAATTGGCTGAAATTTTTACACAGCATGTCTTTCTCAATGCCAAAAGTTGTCTGGAAATTGTATAGTAGGCCGAGCAGTGGATCAAAAGACACATCAACAATCATTCGCACAGTGGCGAGAATTCGGCGATTATGAGGTCGCAAAAAAGTTTTTTCGGCCGCAGTTCAAAACTTCAAGGGCGATCGCGCATACGTAAACAAGAATAATGAATATTGATCTCGAATATTCGAATCCTCGCCACTGTGCGAATATTTGTTGCTGCATTTTTTGAACCGCTGCTCGGCCCACTTTGAAATTCTCAGACAACATTGGGCATTGTAAAAGACACGCTGTGTATAAATTTCAGCCAATTCGATCAGGGCACTTTTGAGTTATGAATGATTTACACTCATTTTGTATTAAAACAACACTTGAACGGGGTATTAAAAATCTGAGGAAAAGTTCACAAAAAAAACCCAAAATTTTCGTATGGGAACTTTTTTCACGCTTTGAGCTATGCAGGCGCGAAAAATGAGAAAAAAATTGTAAATCTATTTATTCCCCCATGTACAAAGTTATCAACTGAACGGCAGGCTAACGTAAATGATAGTGAAATTTAACGACAAAGTAGGTAAAATTATTTACGGCAGGTGAGAACTCAAGTTGTAACAACTACTATGACTCGTACTGTTATCAAAGTCAAACAAGATAATAATAATAATAATAATAATAATAATAATAATAATGATAATGAATAGAATGCTATGAAATTCCCTTTCTCTCAATTATAACTCCTAAAATTCAAATTATTATAATAATTGAACAATAATGATATATAAATCCTAATAAATTTCAAATAAACAAAATTCTAAGCAACATAATGACTTAGCCTGTGCGGCTTCAATACAGGACCACGTGCTGTGTTCTTAGTGATCTTACGTACGACAGGTCTGCTGCTGATGATTAGGCAGGCCTTATGAAGGTGTTATTCACTCAGAGTTATTTATATCTAACTATCTCTGCTAGTCTCTGAACTTCACACGCCTACTCACTCTGTCTTTACTAACTCTGAATTTAATCAGATAAAATGATTATCTTACTTTCTTTCTCACTGATTTTAATAAACCAAAATATCAATGATACTATGAAAAATCAAATTCAAGGTTCTCACGTCCACGCTCAATGCGACTTAACAGAAGAAAGACAATATACCAAGTTCAGAGCTCACTAGGTGAACGCGGTGACGTATTAATGCGCCCTGCCTAATCAGCAGATTAGGAGCCTTCTTGGCCTCTCATTGGCGCGGCGGATGCATCAAGCGGCATGCCTCCTAGGTACGCTGTGCGGTCCCTACTACGCCTGCGACTAGTCATAGTCTCTTCACACTAACTTATAAATTTCCAATTTTAATATAGGAGAAAGGGAGTTACCGTAAACTGATTATACAATAATAACATCAGCAGAACCTCGTGTTCTCCGTGCTGAGCGGTAGTGATACTAGTCTAGTCTAGTTATCAGGCTTTACGTGACGTCTAGCCAGTTAAGGGGGGTGTAATAAGACTATAAAAATGTAATATTTTCAGGTTTTCACGAGAACTGTTCCAACAAACAATGATATAAATATAAAAATAAATTCAGAAAACGATAACACTAAGGTGCGATCGTGACACTAGCCATGATCCAATTTCTGCTGTATAATATGAAATTGAGGAACTTTTCTATGGAATCCGAGAGGCCCCAACAAAATTTAAACAACTGGGTTGTAAAAAGCGTTGACCTGTTATTAATTATTCACACCACGAGCCACCGCTTGGTAGTCAGTTTCGTTTCAATTATCGTTTCTACGATCGGTGTTGTTTTTCTCCAACCAACTTTGCAAAAAAAAAAAAAAATCGTCAATAATCAAACCGCAAGATAGGTTCAAGTTCAAGTTAACAAGAATACGGCAGAGATTCGGTGTGAGTTGATGAACGGCGAACAGAAATTTACAAACACAATATCAAAGCTTGAACAGTTTGATCAGTTCGTACTCATCGCACAGGGCTACAGAGTATTTTCAATACAAGCCTGCGAAGATGACACACATATGTTGGCGATCGTGACAAGGAAGAAATGAAGCGTGCGACTAGTAATACGAACAGCTGCGAGCGTTCCGGGTTCAAACCCCGTCCAGGTCTCAAAGAAGCGAAAAAACTTACAGCGAACTCAATATGCATTTTAATTGACATTCGTACTGAAAAGCAAGTTAGGGATAGCCTATACCACCGGAAATAGCAATAAAAAGCAAAACTCAACCTAATTTATTGATTTTTTTTTCACTACAGGGGAAAACACTGCTTCGGAGGCCGAAAAGATCACACCGTTCAGTGCAAAGCCCGGTGTATTTTCTTCTGAAACCGTTTGGTGTGCATTGACCTAGCAATTTCAACACCGCGATTTTGTTACTATTGAATGTAATGAAAGTTAGCCCGCAGAAACCGGAAGCTATTCTTTTCACCTCTGCCAAAAAAACTACCCGCACAGTGGGAAAAAATCGTGTTTTATGTCAAAATCAGCGGACATGCGGGCATCAGAGCTGATTGAGCGGATAAAAAGTGATATATTTCGAAATCAGTCACTTTTTTTTCCCATTGATAATTTCGTATGATAAATTCTTTCTCGCTTCATCGTTAGGGGAAGGTCGGGACCCTAGGGACATTTTTTTTTCGAAAAGCTGTACCTTTTTCATTCGTCAATGAAATTCAGTTTAATTTACGCAGAAATGTAAAGCAAACATTTCTTTTGACATGAAAAAAAAATGTATGGTAAATATTTGAGGGACTCTTCGGAAAAAACGGTTTTCCGAAATATTGTATTTGTCCCAAGGTACAATCCAGGCATGTACCATGGGACATAGGGACTCGTACCTGGGGACAAGAGGTAAAATTGCCATGTACCTTGGGGCACATGCGACTTAATACAAGTTAGAGACGCACGATCGAATCATCAGATTAGCTTGTCATTCCATATTCTAGGTGATCTAACATCTTATCAGAATTTTGTTCATTAGAAGTCCACATCCACATAACTACGTACAATGTCAGGATTGAATCCTTTCCTTATATAACGTTCCTCTTTGAGGGTCTGTTTTGTTTTTAATATATTCAGCTCAAGAAAATAAGGAATAAATGCAAAATATTACGACTATCCGTAAATGCTATAGGATTTGCCTTGTCCCAAGGTACAATAACAAAATTGTCCCAAGGTACGATCATAGCTTACGAATAGTTCAACGAGAATTTACAATTTGTAGGTTAGTTTTCTGAAGATGATCATGCATGGATTTTGTTCGGAACAAGGTCGACTACAAATTATGATAAGCATTGAAACTGAAAAGATAATCTTTCATAGGTGTAATTTGACTCAGAAGACGGACATCAGAATTTACTAAGAGCCCCGATTTTCAGACTTTTCTCAATCCGCAGCCAACGAGATGATTTATTCTGGTCAAACTACAGGAGGTAACACCTCTTGGTAGCAATGAAAATTACATTGCATGTTTTCTGATTTTGTCACTCACCTAACAGAATTAAGCCTCTGTCCCTAGGTACGTGCTGTCCCTAGGGACCCCCTTTCCCTTACTGCAGATGAAATTGCTCCGGAACGCAATGAAAAAGACTGTGAGCGAGTTCCATCAAGAGAAATAAAAAAAAAGACCGTATTTCTCCTTCGAAGTGGGTATATCGTATCGAATTACCGAGTCGTGCCGCGCCATTCCGTTTTGGGCAAAAAATTTCTTATCAGTGGTATAACGTTTTTCTTTCTTCTTTTATTTTCTATTTTCTTATTGAACTACAAAAAGTTCAAAAGATGGCTCTGGGTGCAGCGTCCCATCTAGCCGTTGGTCGTATCAATGATATAACGTGACCGAAAGAAGGAAATATTCGCCCTCTGCTGGTGGTACAGCGTACCGAAATTACCTTATATCGACGGGTCCTAAGGAAACAGACGTAACTCAGAAGATTGTATTGTAATTCTTTTGTTATTTCCTGAGTAACGTCTGTTCTCGACTGCCCGCCGAGTTACGTCTGTTTCCTTAGGACCCGTCCATATTGTCGCGCTGTACCATTTAGGTGCAAAATTTCTCTTCTTCTGGCATGCGGAGATGGTACAGTGCGTTCCGAAGAAGGTAATTCCGGCCCAGAGATGGTAACGTCTCCAATTTGGATTATCGATCAATGATGTAAAAATGTTAAATCACGAACTGCGGTTGAAGCCCGCGCAGAGGGCACGCACAGTATAATCTAGTGCAATGAAAAAGTTTCATACAGGTTGACGCCGCAGAACAAAGTTACGTCCCGAAATCAGTCAATCGTTTTTCCGAAACATCATTTGGCGGCTTGATACACGAGTTCAAATGAATATCGTATATTCAATCGATTCAAATTTGCCGCCGGCTGACTTAACCTAACATTTTCGACTCTCTGATTTCTGCGATTAGGAGCAATCACGGAGCAATCATCTGGACATCGCTTTTTTCATTCCAGCAGTCAGAATAAGAATTCGCAATAGTGTTGCCCGTACCGAGTAGGCAACTTCACATGGTTAAGACACTGAACTCGACTATATACTAACTGGAAGGCGCATCGGGCGATTGACGTGGGACAAATTGAAGGTTGCCATCTTGAGTTGGATTTTAAGGCGACTAATCAGAGGTTGCGTAATCCGATAGAAATAAATAAGTAGTCATTTTAATTGACATTTATTTCACTATTATTTACTCCATCTTTCTTCTTCTGTTATATCCTTGATGGTCTCGTCCCTATTTACTCCATCCAAATAGCAAATATTATATTATCCAAAGTTTTGAGGTTAAGTGTGTGGTAAATTCAAAATTATCCGTCTGCTAATGCTCGCTTCTGATTGGCTCTCCGAAAATCCAACTCAACATGGCAGCTTCCCAGGTGCCCTGGCGAAAAAAAAATTCTGAAAAACTCCGCAATTTTCTCCGAAAAACTCTGCAAAAAATTCTACATTTGTCTGTTATTTGGAACACCTTTCAGAGAAAAATCAGAGTTTTTCTCAGAGAAAAATCAGAGTTTTTTTATTGAGAAAAATCAGAATTTTTTCCATAGAAAAATCAGAGTTTTTTGTTTGAAAATCTCTTTAGCACAAAAATTATTCCGCGACGCCTTTGTGCGTATCTATTTCTCCATTTCGATGAAAAATTGCGAAAAAGTACACATATTTCTGGAAATCTCCACAAGTACGAATTTCAGAAATGGACCCCGCCTGTAAATATCTGCATTTCCGCGAAAAATTCCGGAAAAGTATACATATTTCTGGAAATCTCTTCAAGTACGAATTTCAGAAATGGACCCCACCTGTAAATATCTGCATTTCCGCGGAAAATTCCGATAAATTATACATATCTCTGAAAATCTCTTCAACACAAGCCCTAGGCGTGCGCACGGTGGGGGGGGGTCGCCTCCCCCCCCCCCTAAATCGGCCGCCCCTTATTCATTTGTGTTTACGATTTCGAGGCGAAATTCTGAAGAAATTGGAAAATTCCTGTGCATCTCTGCAAGTTAGGATTTCTTCATCCGCCTCTAGAAAATATTGGCCCGACAGTAGTCTAGGCACGGGTGACGTGGCCACGGTGCCGCGCCAACATATATCCCCACCGTGATTACTTGGCTGCGGGAAGCAACGCCGCCGCGTGGCGGTCACGGGTACTAAATTTCTGCTGCTGAGAAATTTATACCTGGGGAAAATTTGAAAAACTCTGCAGCAGAAATTTCCAGAATTGACAATTGGAAATCATCGATTTCTATGCAAAACTTCGAATTTCTCTGTTTCTGTGAAATGTCCATAGGCGTCATTCAAGTATTACGTAATGCTCAGGGGGGGGTGTTACTATGGGGGAGGGGGGTCGGTCAAAACGTGACCATTTGTTGGGGGGGAGGGGGCGGGCGGGGGGGGGGATATCGTCAGACGTTACGGTTTTTATTTCCAATAAATACTTGAGAAACAAAAGCATATATCCACATCGCCAAACAGTTTAATTGTAACCATGAAAAATGATCCTATTTTTTTTAAATTTCCAGCGCTTTAGGGGCCGTGCATAAATGACGTCACCACTCAAAGGGGGGGAGGGAGTCACCGAAAATGTGACGTTTTGTGACATGGGGAGGGGGGGGTTCACGCAAATGTGACGTCACATTTCGAAATTTTCATTTTTCTTCAATATTCAGTCAAAAAACTGTCTCAAATTTGAAAAGCCCGCCCGAGGGGGGGGTCCAAGCTTTGTGACTTGGTGTGACATGGGGGGAGGGGGGGTCAAAAAAGGCAGAATTCATGGTGACGTCATTTATGCACGGCCCCTTATCATAATCTTAGCAATTGGTAGCATAACGTAACACTTAGGAGGGGGGGGGGGAGAATCAAAAATAGCGTTACGTACTACTTGGATGACGCCATACTTCAGGAAATTTTGAAAAACTCTACAGCAGATTTTTTCAGATTTTTCTAGATTCTACCAGCCAGTAACAGAGTTAACATATCTGAAAAACTCCGACTTTTTGTTCATTTGCTTTCATAGATTTTTGTAGAAATTTCGCATAGATTTTTTTTAACCAGGCACACTGTGGAAAATTTGCAAAACTCTACAGCGGAAATTAACGAAATTTGTCATCGAAAATAATAAATTTCTCTGCAAAACTCTGAATTTTTCTGTTATCGTGAAATTTGTAAACTTTTGAAAATTCTGCAAAACTGTGCACCAGAAATTTTCAGATTTTTACATCAAAAATCATGAATTTCTATGCAAAACTTCGGATTTTTCTGCATGGAAGATATTGCGCACACTTGTGGAAAATCTGCAAAACTCTACCGCGGACTTTTACAAAATTTTTCATCGAAAATCATCAATTTTTCCGCACGGCACTGAATTTCTCTGTTGTCGTGAAATTTGTACAAATTGGATAATTCTGCAAAACTGTACAGCAGAAATTTTCAGATTTTTTCATCGAAAATCATAAATTCCGCTGCAAAACTTCGGATTCTTCTGCATGGAAAATATTACGCACACTTGTGGAAAATCTGCAAAACTCTACCGCGGACTTTTACGAAATTTTTCATCGAAAATCATCAATTTCTCTGCAAGGCACTGAATTTCTCTATTGTCGTGAAATTTGTACAATTTGGATAATTCTGCAAAACTGTACAGCAGAAATTTTCAGATTTTTACATCGAAAATCATAAATTCCTCTGCAAAACTTCGGATTCTTCTGCATGGAAAATATTGCGCACACTCGTAGAAAATCTGCAAAACTGTACCGCGGAATTTTACGAAATTTTACATCGAAAATCATTAATTTCTCTGCAAAACTCGGAATTTCTGTGTTCACAAGAAATTTCTACACTCCGGAAAATTCTGTAAAACTCTACAACAGAAATTTTCACATTTTTCCAGATTTTTCCAGATTTTCACAGCGAATATACAGAGTTTACATTTCTGGAAAACTCTGAATTTTTCTGCATTTTCGTTTGTAGATTTTTGTAAAGATTTTGCAGAGTTCTCATTTTCGCCAGGGTGGTCCCATAGCCTGCTATGCTTTACGTATCTGGATGCGCCTTCCAGTTAGTATGTAGAGTTCAGTGGGTTAAGAGCATGCTCCAGTCATTCTTTACCCTTCTTTACCGACCGTACCCGGTTTTCACTTGTTTTTACTGATAGCAAAGCCTACGCGTCACGAGCGCGGAAAAGGAACCAACAGCGCAATTCTAGATGGAATTCCGAAGATATATATCGGAAAACTTCGGGGCCGTGCATAAATGACGTCACCACTCAAGGGGGGGAGGGGAGTCACCGAAAATGTGACGTTTTGTGACATGGGGAGGGGAGGGGGGTACACGCAAATGTGACGTCACATTTCGAAATTTCAATTTTTCTTCAATATTCAGTCAAAAAACCCTGTCTCAAATTTGAAAAGCCCGCCCGAGGGGGGGTGTGTGAAAGTTTTGTGACGTCACCTTGGGGAGGGGGGGGGTCCAAGCTTTGGTGTGACATGGGGGGAGGGGGGGTCAAAAAAGGCAGAATTCATGGTGACGTCATTTATGCACGGCCCCTTCTTTGTTTCATGCAACAATGAAGACGTATTCTTGAAAACTGCACAAAATGGTAATTGTCGATGTCAAGCGGTGGTCGCGGCAAAACTCACAATCATGGCCGCGACAACCGCTTGACATCGACAATTACCATTTTGTGCAGTTTTCAAGAATACGTCTTCATTGTTGCATAAAACAAACAGGTTTTCCGATATACATCGGTCGGTTCCTTTTCCGCGCTCGTGACGCGTAGGCTTTGCTATCAGTGCAAACAAGTGAAAACCGGGTACGGTCGGTAAAGAAGAGTAAAGAATGACTGGAGCATGCTCTTAAGTTGTACGAGTATTCAATGTATCGGAGTCTGGAATGAAAGAGTCGATAAAAGGTAAATGATTAAATTTTGCGCAATGCGCATACTGACTGTCGGTATAGTAGACACGGAACTTACCGACAGGTGTTCGCACGAGCTTAACCCAAGCGGCTCAGTACGCTCAGTTGCCGCTACTCAGGCGCGAAGACTGCGAGTCTTCAGTACACAAGTGAATTTTTTCTTCCAAATCGTGGCCTTAAAATGTCGATGTCGACGAATACACACGAATATTCTGTTATCGATATCATCGTATCGTCGATACTGTATCATTCGACAATGACCTTGATATTTTCCTTCAGATGCTTATCCTTGTAGTTATTTATATACAATTCTTTTCACACAAAAATCTTATGGATATGGAAAATAGATATTTTTGTAATATGAACAATAGAACGATTTTTTCTTTCTATCGATATTATTACGTACGTTACTTTTATTTCGTGACCAATTTGTTTTTTGTCTCTCCCATATTTATTTTTACAGACATGGTATACATTAGGGTTTTCTACGTTTGGTCCACTCCTATAAATAATAATGAGATTCATAATTTCATATCCTCAACTCCGTTTCAAGTCGCCATTATTCACTCATCACCTGAATCGACACTACCCTCTAAATTTGGATCAGTCACTATTCACTGATTTCCAGTTATAAGCAGGTATGCCAAACGTTTGATTTATAACTGGAAATCAGTGTATATACACTGATTCGCAGTGAGTTTCACTGATTCAGATTTAGAGAGTACATTAGATCCAGTTTTTGCTTCTCTTTACATATTCATTCATCTCGTCCCGTCTGTTATATTCGAACAATAAATGAAGTATTCTACGAAATTAAAGGATCTGATCTATTACGCAATTACATTACAGTGGACTTTGGGTATTACGATATACAGCGACGAACTTAATTCAATATTTACAATATGTACATACACAACATCAGCACATTCACCAATTACAGAAAGTAAATTAATTTCAAACTCAAATGAAATCCTACGATCGAAGAATCGAGATGGTTGTGTTCTCCGGTAAAGCTCGGCGTAGGTGGCAGCATCATAGCTGAATGCATCGATGCTGCCATCTAAGGGATTAGTTTCACGGAATGCATCCGGATTCTTTCCGAAACTGTTTATAATGTGCTGCAATCTACATTCAGATAAAATAATTACCATCCAAATTGGGCTATGTATACGTAATATTATATATATTACAATTACATTTATGATCAAATACACCCAAGTATTGAAAATATAGTTGAATAATTAAGGAACGAGTCTCTCTCCGACGTCTGAGTTCTGAAATAGAAGCTATTTCACTCACAATGCCTAATTGACTTGATCGTTTTTTATATACCTTCGTCGAAACGTATAAAACGATTAATTTACAAAATCACCGATATGATAGTTACTTCGATTCAGAACCCGCAATAAGTAATTCACTAACTTTCTTCAAGCAGCACGACCAGATCCGACGTCGAGACTCGCGCGGCGGTTACTTCCGCCGGTGATTCAGGAGTTTCCGGTGTCTCAGGTTCAACCAGAAGTTCAGCGGATTGATTATTCTCTCTCAGCAGGGTTTGGGACGACCTGGCATCCAGGGAGGTTCTCGCTTTCGGGGAGCCACGGAGCTTTTCAATTTTTTTCAAATTTTTTCTCAGTCCAAAAGTATAATTTTGCGAAACCTTGACGGGTTTATCTCTGCAGTTTATCCCGACGCCGAAGAGCCAATTTCCGAATCCCTTCTCCCGGTAATTGCCGTTGAATTCATTCTGACTCTGCTCTTGATCATCGTTCAAATAATCCATCGCTTTTTCCCGGTCAGTAAAACCGGGCTTTGATTTTTTTCGCGATGAAGAATCGGCACCGAGATGCTGTTCGACGCTGTATGACAGCCTTTGATCATCTTCGACGATTTTAGCAAGTTCCTTTTCGGTCTGGAGAGTTTCCTGCCGGTTATCTTTGACCTCTACCTTTCTCACAAAACTGAGAAGCTTTGAAATGTTGAAATCCGAGGACAGGCAGGTCTTGATCCTCCGCGGGGACGTGATCATCTTCATCGTTTCGATAATCCGTTTCTTAATCCTCGCGACACTCAGCCCCCCGATATTAGACGTCGAATTTATCTCACTTCCTTGTTTTCCATCCGTGATATTCTCCCCAGCTCCGGAAACGATAACCGAAAGTTTACCGATCCGCGAACTTCCCCGTCGACCAAAAAGTCGGGCAACGACAATCTGCAACATAATAATCGATATGAAGAATTTCAAACTAGAGATAAGCAGCAAACGATTTCTTCCCACTTTCTGATCCCGTAAGCGGGCAGGTCAATGGAGGCGAACTTGAACAGGGTACAAATTCGTGAATTCTTTTCTCCAAGAGGAAACTTTCTTTCTCACATACGATCTTAACCATTGTTTAGAACAATACTTGACATCCAATGAGCACTTTTTTGAGTCATATTATTGAAATCTAGAATTCAAATTATTCTTGAAACGCTGTTTTCAAAGCCTGTGGACAGTGTCGGTTTCACATTGTTAGTCTGTTTAGGATGAAATTTCGAAAAGATCATGTTTGATGTTTAAATTAGTCCTTCAGGAGCTTGTTTTTTTCCATTTCGAATTTCCCTTCACGTTACGCCACGCATGGAAGGTCAAGAAATGAACTGAAATTTGGTTTTCTGTTTTCGAATGTAATTAATTTCGTAAAAAATCATTTTTGTCAAGGACTGGGTCAAACATTGAAGATGATCCTGTTAAAATTTAATCTCAATCAGACTAACAGTGTACAAAAGACAGTGAAAACAGACTTCGAAAACAGCGTTCCGAGAACCATCACGCTGCTATTCTTCCAGTATTCAATAATTTTGTTGTTTGAAAAAATACAAATTGTGTATAAAGTATTGTACCAAACGATGGTGAAAACCGTTTATGAAGAAAAACACTGACCAAAGAACAAAATTGATCAATTTTGACGTCATTCAAGTGCACCTACACAGACCTGCCTCCTTAAGGATCTTATCCGGTGAGGTTATCACGTAATTGGAACAAGGAACTATGATTGAATCAATATTCGTGTATGTATTGGTTCAAGCTAGTCCCAAGGCTCTCTCGGGCTAATCGGCCCTTCCCGAGTAGAAATTCAATGAGGCATGCCCGTGTAACGCAAGGTTAGAATGGGCCTGATCAGGCTCTAGTATTCAGTAGTACTGTCTAATCAGGGCCTGATGGAACAAAGCGTTACATCAGGCGCCTATCAGGCCCTACTGCCGCCTGCTTCGGCCCTGATTAATTTCTACTCGGGTTGTCTCTCTGTGTGGTAATTGGTACTCTTCAGTGTATGTGAAGCGCATTCGCCCTCTACTACACCCCCATTTCCACGTGAAACTGACCCCAGGCGGTAATGAGCATATGCAATTTCGACTGGACCTACATTTTCCATGAAGTGTGTACCGAGCCACCAGGAATCACGGTATGAATACTTGGAAAAAAATTCCGGGGTATCGGCCGGGGTTCGAACTCGCGAACTTTGGATTTGAGGTCCCACGCCTTTAGCCCCTGAGCCACCGTGACTCCTTAAATCGATCAATAATTTTCCGTGGCAATTTTATGAAGGACTGGTTGGAATCGCAGTTTACGACGCTTCGAAGAATTCATGCCCATAATTGATTAACCAGCCTGCGGTGCAGTTGATCCATCAATAGGCTCACGGCGCGTAATTCGAGGGAATTTGTGCCAGAAGCTCCGAGCCCTGGTAATGTGCGTTGATACGTCCGAAGCGGAAGTCTGGTATCGGATATACGCTATAGATTATGCAATTAATATAATTTGGCACGTGCCCGTTGGATAACGAACCAGACGGAACTAACTTCTCAGTCCCTGTACGTTGTTTTTTTGGTGCTCACTCGATGGTCTTAGTCCTGGTTTGTTCCAACGGTTTCGCGAAGTTTCAACTTGCCACTATCAAAGGAGTTCCCCCCAGGGAGTATAAGCGAGACTCGTGACTGCTAAATATTACACAATTACAATTAACATTGTTGCTAAGTCGAGGAAGCCACTATCCGAGCCATGTTCTAGCCGAGGTTTCCCAAAGCCATACAGAAACGAAACCGTGATTGTGTGTAGAGCCCCGCTGTGATCCCGGATCAGGTATGAACCAGGAGTTCCTATCATTTTCCCCAGAGATATCAGACCATATCGGGTTCGTGATTCAAGTCATTCCGCATTGGCTCGTTGCCCGGGTTTCTGAAACTTCGTTATCGTGAAACCTGCCTCAGTCGATACCCGACACACATTCTACCTAACAAATTTCAAGGAACAGTGATTCTCCCGGGGGAACCGGACCTTCACATCCGTCAACAAAATATACCGATACTATTTTCCCTTACCAGAACGATCAGCACCGCCAGGACCAGTACGACGACCGCGTACCAATGCTCGCCGATCCATAGTTGAAAAGTTGCCAGACTAGCGTCAGACAAGAGAAGTCGTCTGAGGGTGGCCAGCGGTCCACTGGGGTCAACCTGCGAATGGATCGGGTTAACAACCGCCGATAATTTGTATCTCGCGGTCTCCTTACCTCTCTGCACTTTTGAAACACGTCACAGTATCCGTTGTAGTCATTGCAAGGTGTTCCAGGCTTCGAGAACATGTCGGGTATGTCGTAGGGTGGAAAATTCCACGCGAAAGATGACCTGCAATACAGTTAAGATTCGGATCATCATGACTCTTGTTGAATCGCACGATCGATCAATTATAACAATCTTAATTACAGGCAGGCTTGATTCTCTCCAGGCATTTTACAGCAAAGCTCGCAACTCTTCGTCGGAAGATCCTCCGGTTCTGCGATGCACTGACACGACTCGAGACCGTAAGCCAGGCAGATGCTGCCGGTGCACTCCTGGAAAAGAGACAAAAATTTTAGCACCCCCAGATGAGCTGGCTTCATTGAGAACGAGCCATCAGATGACCGTGGATCAAAAAGAAGCATTCGACGCTCTTGAGCTTGACTAGTATTGAAACGACAAAATTGTTTCGACATCGTCGTGGGACATGGATATCGCCGGACCATGAATAGTTGAGCAGGCATGGAGTGCGGTGTTTGGTGTTCAATATTCCCAATAGACGGTTCCTAATCTGCAAGTACAATAGCCAGATCTGCATGTATTTCAAGTTTGCTATTGCCGCTAGACTCGGTGTGGACAATGATGTCACAAAGGTGTCGCCCGCTGGTCCCGGAGTTTGGTCATTATAACTTTGAAAACTTTGCGCACCGCTCCGATTACAAGTGTTCCGTTTGTCTTCCGATAATTTATGGAACGACACCCTACCAGCTACCTATACATCGGGCTTCTCGTAACTCTTAGTTAAATAGTTTATCTTCGAGAAACTGCAGGGGGAGATCGGAGTTGCAGTATTTTTACCGGGAGATGAACAACCTCGAGTACGTAGTATGAAAATATCTCAGATGAAAAACCGTTTTATGCGTAATTTTATAAAGAGATAACGAAAGCCCAGCTATTACTCTCCGAACCCCGATTGGTCGATGGAGATTTTCCCCCCATCTTGTCTAATTCGTGGCCTTCCAACTTACCCAGAGATTAATAACAAAGAGGGGTTGTCGTATCTCAACTCTTCGGTTAATCTTGATCTTAACTTCACCTCGTTTCGTTTGAGATAGTCGGTAGTTCGGAGCGGAGTGGATTCCTCAGTTTTAACAGCTAAAACGTTTTCTCTGACTTTGACGGTCTCGTTTCATTACCGAGGAAATAAACTGCCTCGCGATTCGAATAGGATAACGATACTCCGGTTTTCGGTTCAGAAGAATAAAAACAAAAAACAGCAAGAGACAACTATAACAGCAGTTGTCGGAAACAGGTGGGATTTATTCGACAATTTAAGACGTTCGCGACACACACTGACCTCGCCAAAACTGAACCCGGTGGGTTCAAACTCGGTGGGGTAACATCTGGTGAACGGTTTTCATCCACACGTAAATCCGCGTCCTCGGATCAATACGTCAGGTTATACGTAGGGTTTTGAAGTGAAATGAGGAACATTCAGACGTACAACGTCTAGGAGGTCGAGTATTACGTGGTACGGATGAAATACTCACTCCCATGTAGCATACGAACTCCTCGTTGCATATGGTTTTGTTGGGTTTGTTGATGGATTGTGGGCACTGGGGGCCACGACCGTCGCAGAAACTCGAGTCCCGACATCCGTTATCGTCTCTGCATTTGTCTCCAGTGCGCAAACTGCATCCTGAGGTGCAGCAAGGACCCTGAAGTACAAATTGAGAAACATGATATCAATCAATCGTGCGGAAATGTCGCGGTGAAAATAAATCGCTTTACATTCGTCTCGCGGTTCTCAGAACACAAGAGCGTGTCTTTGTTCCTCGGTGACGAGAGAGAGAAAAAAAGAAAGTAGTTCAATTTCAATGAAATCAAACCACTCAAGACCAGCACTGCGCTAAGCTACACCACCATCATCTACAAGATTGCTTCTCCTGATACAAGCCATTCGAACCCGGCGTGTACCTCGGATTACCATTTCGCTGTTCCGGCCCGTGATATACATGTACATTGTACAACGGGTGGTCCAGAAATCAGGACATCAAATCTGGACTGATACTTCCGATTCATTATCGTCTGCTGTGAACGGTATTTCAGCTGCTTTCCAAACTGCTGAATGGATCATTCTCATTACCAAGTGATTTTTGCTCAACACTTATTCAATTATTTGCCGATACGCACTTTATGGGAGCACCATACTTGGTGTCAAGTGGCGCTAAATTCGAATGATATCGATATTGCTAAGTATACGATGATGATTAATACTTCAAAATTCTCCTGTCATCCTTTGATGACACTATGAGTCTCTGAAAATTGCGCAACCCCAGTTAAAAGTCACCAAATTGATTGGAATTTTGTCCAAGTCTTAATACAATCAGTTAAATTTTAGGTTATACATTGCTCGAGACGTGAATCTAGTGCGCACTGCTCCCGCGCATCTCCGTTGGAAGGAGTTGCCGGGTTTCCAGACCCGACGATTCCATGTACGCGGCGTTTGGGGTCTGACTGTGTCTGTACGTGTAGAAGACAGGATACCTGACGTATTGAAACGTATAGTGAAAAAGGGATTCGACGTTTGCCGCATGTCTAAGTAAGAAAAGTCGTCGTCTGACTATGTGTCGCGACGCAGCACTGATCCCTGAGTGAAAAATACCTTTGTTAACTATTGACTGATCGATTCCTGGCTCTCTGACAAAAAACGTGAGCTTCACATTGTCACCAACTAGGCGTTTGATTTGACCCTACGATTAAGGGAATACTAATTGTAAGTTGGCCCTAAGCATTTAACTACTCGATTCAGCTACAAATTACTAAACAAGTGAAGATGAAACATTCAAAACCAAAATATAACGATAAGAGAGAAGTGTTCTTTCCTTTCTTCACAGCAACCTGTTAGCCTGTCATGTCGATGTTTTATAAGGATTCAATATCTAGGATCAATGAATTCACTTCCGAAAACGTATTGCAAACAAGTATGTTTTTGGCCACCCAAAAACAAGTAGCCAAACGCCTGTTGAGATCTATTGAGAAATGCTTGACTTTCCTCAATTATTTGTGTAAATCATCAACAAAAGAACCTTCGGATATCGTTCCAGTTGTGAATCGCGTACTTAAACCCTCACTTAGCAGAGTTTCAGAAACTAAGTGCGACAGGAAGTAGGGGTGTACTGTATACATACGTATAATACGGTCTCGGCTCTCGTTGAGCATTTAGCATCGTTTTGTATCCGAGGATGGGCTAAAAGCCTGGATGTTTAGACCGAGTAAAAAAGAAAGTTTTTTTTCTGCTTCTACACGAGTCCATTTATCTTAAGACTATCCTGCGGATGTAGGTGAGGGGTTGGAAATGGAACGGTCGAGCCGCCGCCGCAACTTTCCAGTTGCATTTAACCATCCATCCCCATCCCGGTCTATTCTCTTCGTATTTCTCTGTAGCCAGGAGTCTTTCAAAGTTTCCTGTTCCAGCCCCCGCCTCTAATGCACCGAACTTCCGTTTTGAAACCGAGACATAGGTTAGGTAACGCCTGAAGAACTTGTACATACCTCCTCGAAAGCCTTCTACGTCTCTACCTTTTCTCGAGATCCTCTGCATTTTATGGACGTCGTTATTCCTCAATGATCCTGAGGCTAACGAGTCTCAAAATTACATCTGAACCGATTCAACTATTTCATAGTTTGGATCAATAACGGAAATCTGATAGTCACCGTCCTTAGCAGGTGCTTCGAGGGAGAGTAATCTCCCTTCTGGATGGGGTAAGGATTATTTCCCATCAAGTGGATAATTAATCGGCGTTTTTTTTTTTACTCTTGCCCGATAATATCCACCGTTGCATGAGAATGATATCATATAGTCTAGGGTGCGCAATATTCTAGCGGTTTCCGACGTAGCGGAGCCGTTGGCGTGTTTGTAGAGAGGAAATGAGAATAATTAATCAAATGAATTGAAGCCCTGGTATAGGGTAGTATACGACGGGTTTCTATATCGCGGGCAGGAAACTTGGTCCAAAGGCAAGGGAAGAGATAAGATAATTAATCTTACCACTTTGTAAATCAGACGAATCCACCACCGCGGTGCATAAACCCAACTTTGACTAGCTTTAATGGTGATAGATTACACCGTTGAGCGAAAAAAAACGAGAGGAAAAAAAACATAAGGTGCAGGCTTGCGAAGTAAGTGCTTCGTTCCGTATATTTACCCTTCCGAAAACAAAGGGTTCAAATGAGTAATAATGATTTCACAGACCACGTCACGAGCAAAGTTTCGTTCTTAATCCGCAAGAACACTCTCTTCCTTCCCTTAACCAAAGCGTCACAAGGTTTGTACGGCAGGTGGGTTGCTGCACCGTGTTTGCCTGTAGTAAACATGCGATACACCCCAAACGAACCTTGACTAGCTTGATTCCGGTTGGATATACCGGACCGTCAAACGACGTCATGTTCCGCTCTGTGCACTTTATTTTTTTCGATAAAATTAACAAGCCAAAAAGAACAACACTGTAAAATTGGAAACTCATGATCCTTCAATTCATCAAGACGTTAAACAAAATGTACACTTGAGCGATTCCTTTGCATTCTTATCGTCTTTTGGATCAATGGTTCCGGAGTTATGGGGGAAAAGCTCGTTCAAAAATGTCATTGTGAGAAGAGCAGTGGTCGTATAACGCTTTTGGACATCAGCATTTCAAGATTGGATCCCTTGTTTACCTCGATCCTTCACCCTATACGAGTTTTCGGATCCGAATGTAAGTTCGTAGGCGATATCTTTCGTCAACGACCATCAATCCCGGTTCGAACTTTAGAAAAAGGGTGTCGGTCCGAAGGTAGGTACAGAACCGTACGTAAATCAGGGTAAACGGTAAAAGAAGTCACGTTGTCGGAGAAAACCGTTCTAAATCGTCTCGAAAGAATCTGTGCCGGTGGAAAAGCCACCTCCATCTTTAGCTATAGCAGAGAGTCCACAAAAGTTTGTCTCTCGCTTCATGGAAAAGAAAGAAACCATTGACTCACCTGACTCGGACTGCAGACCGAACCTTCCGTCAAACGACATGGTATTTCGTGGGGTGGATGATGACGCCGTTGCGGATGGCAGCAAGGATCGTTGCAGTCCTCTTCCCAACCGCAATCGCACTCTTCGCCCTCCTCCACGACTCCGTTACCGCATAACGCGGACTGTGGCTCTGAAAAATAGACAGAAAACACACATAGGTAGAATTTTACATAATATCAGTTCTTCCTACTAGACATTGTGGCAGCAGGATTTCCGATAGAGAAAACACCATCTATCGACCAGACCTAGACGGGAGTATTTTGCGCAGTGTAAGCTCCGCGAGGACATGAAATAGCTCTTCGGGTTCCCGCAAAAGTGACGGCTAAACAAACGATGGTCTGACGTTTGAATCATTCTGCAATTCGAAAGAACCGAGATGTGGGCGTTATCGACAGCACCTTCGTGATTCAAAGAACGCCCGGTACTGGCTTATCTTTCACCAACCTGGATCAGATCTGATGTCAAAATGTAATATGCATGACACGTACTAAACACTTTGAGGAATTTCGCCCTTTCTATAGATCGGAGATACACCCCTATACACGCGAAAAGCTCGATTCCGACGATTTTCATCAATAGAAAACGCCGTGAGTGAGACACTCAGTCAGCATAGTTCTCCCTTTCTCCATGCAACCACTCCGAATCACTTTGCAGATTCCGATACTCCCCCGCCTCAACCCCTGCATGCACCGAGTTTTCGCGGAAATAACTTTCTCTTACAAATGCGAGGAATTGCATATACAGTCGCTTTCACATTACGATTTCAGCTTCAGCTACCTGTCAGCTAGCTGTTATCGAGTGATCCGTATATTATATGTAGTAAGCGAAATGAACAATGAAACGAGACCGTCAATCTTGAACAGATTCTAATTTTGCTGATGGAGAGATTGCGGAGTTCCGAAGTTCAAGTTTGAGTTTTGGAGTTACAGTATACATGGATCCCAGAAGTCTACGTGTCATGCAGTTTCCCAATAAACTTTGCCTCTGCCGTGACGATCAAGCACCGCGTGATCGCAACAGCCTGGATGTATAGCAATTCCTTCATCACGTCCAAATTTCAAACTATCATATTATAACTAGAAGTTTATCCCTATGAAACCTACAGCACTACAGTGCAGGTGATAAACGATAGAATGTGGGAAGAGAGATCGTGTCAAATAACTCCGGTACCTACTACGGATGCAAACTAAGGCCGATTTTCAGCCACCTGACCTGACCTGACCTAACCTAACCTAAATCCGTTGCCGTAACTCGAGAAATTTATTTAATTTTTTTTTCGCGATATTTTGTCACAATTGTTTTGTTTCATTTTTCGTTCTGAATATATTCATCTTTTAGAAAATCAAGAGGGGGAGGGGATATGATTGTAACCATCGGACGTTTCCGAAGGGGAGGTGTTCGAAGATTGTCTAACTGTGACTTGGGGGGAGGAGGGGGTAAAAAATTTGCAAAAGAACAAAAAAATAAAAAAAATAAAATCTCTCGTCTTTTACGGATGCCCCCTTAAGGGTTTATTTCGTATCAGTAAAACGTTACGGAATCAGTTACGTGAGCTAGTAAGAGTCGACAAAAGACGGATCCGATATGTGGATAGACAGTCCATTAGCTACACCTTTGTTGTGGCTAATCGAATATACGCGGAGGTTCGATTCTTGAACATTCCCACACGGAACACTTAGTTGATTTAACGTATGAAATACGTTTTAACGTCTGTCTACGTATACAGCTAAAATGATACGTATACTATATGTGTACGCGATGTATACAATCAAGACGTATTTTCTATACGAAGTATATACGTATAACACTTGTATTATTCGCGTCAATGCCGAAGCCGTTTTTTACGTACTGCATGTACGTATAAATTACATTCATATTGCGTACAGTATTATGACAATCATAAAACTTTTATTATATGTACCATCAACGTATATAATTGGTGATTATTTGAATGTTTTGAAAAACCCAGCCTATACGCATTATGTACGTATCTTTCACGCCACGCAAAACAACGCTTTTTAAATGTTTACTGTACATACGGAAGATGTATAACTTAGGTTGCCGAATAAGATTTTGAAGACACCTTCGATTTACGTACGATATATGTCGAGTAAAAGTGAGATCTTCGTATTGATAACAACGTAGGCGACACGAAAGGTATGTTTCGCATACGTATCGCATTGTGACATTAACGACGTATACATTTTCTTGATCCTAACATTTAATATACGTGGATGCGACATATTTTTACAGTTAGCCGAAATGCACCTAGCTACCGCTTTTCTGCCATACGTACGCTATACGTACAGCAGATGTGTGTATCTTGACGTTTGGCACAACCAAAGTGATACGATAGACATACGTACAGCACACGCTTTGCAGAATCGCCTGATTTCGACGATTCGTATACGTAAACCAGACCTATTAGTTTAGTGGGCCAAATGCAAATTTTCACCGTGTTTTCGTTCTACGTACGATATACGTACGGCAGATGTGTGTATCTTGACGTTTGGCACAACCAAAGTGATACGATAGACATACGTACAGCACACGCTTTGCAGAATCGCCTGATTTCTACGTTTCGTATACGTAAATCAGACGTATTAATACAGTAGGCTGAACGCACCAAGCTACCTCTTTTCCGTCACACGTATGTTATACGTACAGCATACAACAGGACACGGTTTGCAGACTCGCCTGATTTCGACGTTTCGTATACGCAAACCAGACCTATTAGTTCAGTAGGCCTGAATGCAAATTCTTACCGTATTTTCGTTCTACGTACGATATACGTACGGCAGATGTGTGTATCTTGACGTTTGGCACAACCAAAGTGATACGATAGACATACGTACAGCACACGCTTTGCAGAATCGCCTGATGTCTACATTTCGTATACGTAAATCAGACGTATTAATCCACTAGGCTGAACGCACCGAGCTACCTCTTTTCCGTCATACGTATGTTATACGTACAGCATACAACAGGACAGGGTTTGCAGACTCGCCTGATTTCGACGTTTCATATACGTAAACCAGACCTATTACTTTAGTGGGCCAAAGGAAATTTTTCGCCAGGCTTCCGGTATACGTACAATATACGTACACCAGACGTTCTCAGCACATTTGACAGCTTCAACGATATTCTTTCAATATTGAGCGATCGAGTGTAGTCAGAAATAGATTCTTACAGAGATTAGTGAACTTACATTACTGAAGAATGTATCATTGTCCCTGATAAAATCATGTATAGAAACGCTGCATGGTTGGACAAGCGGCAGCTTAGCTTAGTGGTTAGGGCGTGCGACCAGTAATACGAAGAGTGGCGAGCGTACTCGGTTCGAATCCCGGCTAGGTCTTAGAAAAGCGAAAAATTCAAGCGATCGCAGAATGCGTTTTAATTGACAAGTGTGCTTAACTATAAATAAAAATAACCTAAAATATCAAAAATATCCAATAATAAGTTAAATATAACTTATTACATAATATATTTTTTTTTTCAATTCCTTATACGTATCTCACACGTTCTCTATACGTATAAATATTCTACCCATATGTGTTCTCTATACAAGAAAAGCGTAATATGTTATGCATATATATACGTTTGATTTACGTATAGTACACGTATTGGAAATCATGAAGAGTACGAAAGACATATGTATCGCATCAGTATATTAGACGTAAATCGACGTACAGCGCAGGGAAAACTACGTAATATATACGTTTCGATATACGTCTTACAGTGGTTCCTTGTACCTCTAAAATACATATTCTATACATCTTAGCGGAGGTTTCGTATTCGTTCCTTACACGGATTTTAGCCGGTCATTTAGCCTATTTCTATCCCAAACGTAAACCTCCAACTTACGTATATCAGACATATAACGTCTAAATTATTACGTCCCATATACGTATAAAATTGGTAAGTGTTCTGTGTGGGATTCCTTCCTTCGACATGACGTCACCCTTTGCGTGCTTCAAGCGCATTAACCGAACCCTTCTTCACGAATCTTGTGCATCTTTCAGGCTGGATTAGTTTTGTCTTTAGGGGAGATCAGGGTGAAGCGAGTCCCACAATGTTTTTTGAGACAAAAAACAGAAGACAAAAAAACATGGGTTACTTGAAGTCTGATAGACACGCGAACTGGTTTATCAAAAAGATTGATCTTTTGACACATACATTATCGTGATCATGAATTCACTTTGTTAAAAAAATGCAGGAAATGTTGAGACCAGATAGATTCATGTAATCGTGGAAAGTACACACTTTCAAGACCCAGAGTACATGTTCTGACAGTTTATCATGTTTCGAGGTTAGGCGCACTCGCGATTGTCAACCACTGCCTCGATTCGTGCGGCCACGCAATGCCTTCTGAATTGGTCCGTTTTACCCTGACTACTTTCCTGATGAGGGATCACGTTTCATTCGTAATTCTGAAATTTTGGTGGGTTATCGAAGAAACCGTTTCACCCGGAGCGAGGTGGAGATTTTTTCCGACGAAACGATTCCGGGGATTCTGGTCGGATGAATCTTTCGCAATTTTTGTGTGAGTGTAAAGGTTGGCGGCACGACTGAGAAAAAATTTTCGGTTGGCGAGAGTTTAAGGAGAAGAATAAAAATAACGAAGCTGCAGCAAAAGCAAAGTCTGGCAGAATAGGCAACCGGGTGTTATTGGTGTAGACGTTGCGAGGATGGGACCTGACCCTCTTCACCGCCTGAAGGCAACCGCGTCTTAGGGGTTAAGTTCGCTGTGAATTCCTAACAAAATTCGAAACGAAGACGAAGATTACGGTCCCTTGGTTTTCGGGTTCCGGGTGTACCGTATACCAACCAGTGGACAAGATGATCCCCGTCTTAACGGACTTAACCCAACTCGGTCGAGAATATTCGAAGGCAATCGGGTGTATTTCTATGGCTGTAGCTTATCTCACCAAGTTGATCTTGTTTCGCGGTTCTCGGTGGTGTATAACGCAGACACCGTCACACCGACGTATCAGAGCCAGTGGAGGAAGAGCTAGGGAATATTTCCTCTTTACGAGCCAATCCCTCGCTCCTCGAAACGATGTGCGAGTATAACATGAGAAATATATAGATGTATGTATATGTACATGTACATGTACATAATGCACTCACCCGCGAAGCAGCCCTTCGAAGAACGTGCCTTGGTGTTAAGAACCGGGTTGATGGACAGCAAACTGCAGGGGCTAAATCGGTTGTTGTTTCGTTTGTCCCCGCTCGTTGCTCGCGCAAACATTATAAAATTCCCATCCTCGCCACCTGGCGAACATTCGTCCGGGTCGTGCTGAAACGTGTTGAAGGAAAACGTTTGGATAAGACGAATGGTTCTACACAAACAGAATAAATAGTCTCCTTTCTTTGTCCTAAAACATGACTAGAAGATACATCTTTTGGTCAACTACGACTACCATGGTCATCTTTGTGAGAGACATGTTTGAGTAACAGTGTTATCCCCTCCCCTCGAAGACAACCCAATCATGGCTACAGTTGGAGCATGTGCTGTCACATGGTGAATGTTTTTGCGCACGAGGCCCAGATGGCGCAGTATGAGGATGTATTCCGCGAAACTAATCCGCTAGGTGGCAGCATCACGGCATGATTCATCCAGTGATCCAGCTTTTCATAGCTGCATGATGGACGTATCCGAATATCTTCGAGTCCATGCAAGTTTGAGTAAGAATCTCTTCGAGGTTAAGACACAGGGGGTTTGAAAATTCATTTATATTCCCTATACCATGCCGGGGTAGCACCCAACTCTGTTACCGATTAGCGCTCAAGTTTGGCGGCGTTGGGGTGTTAGCGTGGTGAGAGGTACAAGTACGGGAGAGTTTGGTATGGGATGGAGGTTGAGGATGCTGAAGGTTTCCTCAAATCGCGAGTTGAGATGGTAGGGGGTCTACAGTCTATCTATACATCAGCCACTGGTAAGTTACCGGCGATCCAAAGTTGTGTCCGATTTCATGGGCTAACGTGACGTGCGATACGGCTGGAGGCACGTGCTTCCCGTAGTTCAGGAGGGTAATTATTCCCGTGTTCAACGACTTCATGCTTCCCCTGTAATGCTGCAACAAATCATTCCGGGTCAGGTTCTCAAAGTGCACTTACATTTTTTTTATATTTATTAATCTTTTCTCTCTCTTCTTACTAAGTAAGGGAATTTCATTGCGATTTGGAACCAATAAATCCGTATGATCGTCGATTGGAGAAGTTTTCCTCGCCATAAAAATCACGACACGTGCGACTTATACGGTGTAAAAAATTTATCTTGAAAGAAAAAAAACAAAAACAATAAGTCGTTCATCCTGATAAATCTTGACTCAAAAGTTTTAGAAACTTTTCGCAGTTTATACTCATGTCAGAAACGTTTAACTTCTTACAAGCGTCTCGGGCACATTATTTTACAGCCTCTTTTATTACAGGAGTTTTTCTATTCACTTTATGAAGATAATAAAAAATGACATTTTGGGGTTGATACTAGAGATTGATATCACGGTTTCTCGAGCTCTAGAACTGAACAAAATTATCGTACGCTCTAGAGTGCGGAGCTTAGGCAGAGAGAGCTGTCTTATTTACGTAGACGCTTGTATAACCGAGTTTCAAGATATTTCAATATGCATACGTGCGGTATTCGCGGTGTTCTACTCAGAAACTCCTTTCACGAATCCACTACACGAGGACTTATGGCGGACGTAAGGTAAAACCACATACCCCATTTTTCTCACAGACTCCACCGGCATTTTTCAGGTCTCCAGTCCAGGCTAATCCCAACGTTCCCTTCTCAAAGTCTCGATAGGTGAACATGTAAGACAGGCAAAAGGCGTCGTAGTCCTCCTCTGGAAATGAATTCGACTACCATCAACGGCGAAAATGTCAACTTTTATCTCATATCTGCAGACAGGAAGGATACTCGTCCAATTTGATCTCGAGAATCTCATCACCATCACCTCGATATAATGGGTGCATCGAGGATTGGCCCGAGCCCAGGATTCCTTCAACTTTAACAATTATAACGCAAGTCGAGAAGAGTGGATGAAAAATGATTGACTAGCAGAAAATAATAATGATGATAGTTTATTGATTGTTTCCATGATGCATCGAAAAATGGAGACAGTATCAAGCAAGTGGTTACAGCATGAAAAAACAGGAAATTACGCTCAAGATGGTGGAGATCGTAGAGTCTATTATCTTATAGGGACTCTAGGGATGGGAAATGCACCAGAGCGCTATCTGTCGGTGTTCGTAATGAAGAGGAGGCTCCAGCTGGCGCCGCGAATTCGAGGCAATTTTTCCCCCTTCTCCTCCTATCCGGATGACGTGCGGGCCGGAAGTTCGAAATATTGGCAAAATGACGTCCGATAATAAATTAGCCGGTCTTTAATAGCAAAGTATGAAAGACGGCGCTACCCGTCAATGTCAAGTGACAGGCCGGCTATTAATAAGGCTGCCTTTGACAAACTTCCATTCTCCGACGCCACGTTTAATAAAGTTTCCTCATCAATCATACTTCGCCGGCGAACACTTACAACCGGGGATCTATAGTATACGTCTATCTATTTTTGGATGATCAAATAACATCGCCCGAATAACACCGAGTGAGAGAGTGTGTAAGAAAGAATTAAGCGCGGGGTTAATTAATTCCCACTGGCATCGGCGGTATTTCCGGATTCTATACGAAGTATATTTCATCCTGTTACAGGAGTTAATTCCGTGAGAAACTCCGCACATATGTCTTCGATTGAATTATCTGTTTCCGAAAATCGGATTACCTGGAACGATCGAGTTATGTGCCGGATTCTACCTGCGCAATTCCATCCGGAATATTTTCCTATTTCCACATCATAAGTGACAAAGAATGAGCAAAATTTTTTCATTCTCTCACATTTGAACTCGAGTCAGCGACTAAGCTGAATGAAAATTAAAATTCCGGTCGTAATTCACTTGCGGCATAACCGCAGAGCTTTTATACAATTCTTTTATCCTATTTTTTTTTTTTTTAATTCCACGTTGGTTTCTAATCCCTTGAATATTTCTGCATTCTAGATAAATAGCTGTCTGTGGTGGGGCGAAAATGGGGATGAGGTGTTGAATTTCAGAAAATTAAACCGCTGTACAGCGCGATTTTTGTATGTATTTGATTTATGTGTAATTTACGACGTAAATAAAACCGTCCAACCTCCAACGTATGAACATACGTGTATATTAAATCGCCCTCTGCGGCGGAAATTAGAGTAAAAAAAAAGTGAGAGAAAAATAAGGGAGTCAACGGGATAACAAAAAAAAAAGGAGTAAATGAAGAAATACTGGCGTTTGAAGAAATGTGAGAAATATCCGGCTTTCCTTTCCTACCCCTAATGAATAATAATCACCGCGAGACAAGAATCGGGGTAGTTTGTTTCTTTTCGTTCCCTCCCTCCTTTTTTTTTGTCTCCTCACTAAATTCGACCCTATAAGCTGTAATACCAACGTTTTGTGTCGGTTGTATTCGAGTTGTCCTTAACTTCGCGTTCAATGTAACGGATAAATGGTTCCCCCCCCCCCAGGCAATTACTTAGAGCTTTGCCTACTAAGGCGTTTTCCTTCGTTGTAAACACTAATTACCCCGTCGAATGATTCGTTTAAGACACGTCAGAGTCTTGCTTGACAAGTACCCAACCATCTGTACTTGGTTACCCCAGCTCTGATCATTCAGACTTTTACGATTCGGCATAGTCACAATATCATGCGTTTCGTTTATTCATTCCTTTTTTTCATGCCTATCTTCTTGGATTAGAGATTCCACGTCCTGCAGTGATCATTTCCGATCAAATTTATCGTAAGGATAGCAACGGGATGGGTTTCCCTTGCTGCTCGGGTTTCCTTCCCGCGGTAATTTCATCAATATTTCAATACTTCGGATTTCTAAATTCACCACCAATCACTCAGAACTCTTGAAACTTTGAAATTTCATTATTGCTTTTGAAATGACGTAGATGCTACGATGTAACCAAGTGATTTGTTGGAATTATATGACATATTCGGCAAATGTCCCGAAATGTTCGTGAAATATAGTCAATTCATCATAAAACAGGCGTGAAATAGTGGTGACAGTGATTATCTAATGATCATGAAATAATCTTTCAATGCTAATGAAATTTTTGCAAAATTGCAAAATTGTCACGAAGTGGTTATGAAATGGTCATGAGATGATCGCGAAACAGTCGTGAAATGGTTGTGAAATCCCTACTAAAACTATTGATGTGATAAGTGATATAATGTTATGGACTGAATAATCATGTCATTCATCATATGATGTATGATGTATGAAGAATCACATGATAAATCATATGAACAGTGACATAATGATGTCGTTCATAACATTATATCACTTATCACATCAACATTTGCAGTGGGGATGGTCTTGAAACGGTCCTGAAATAGTTGTGAAAATCCAAATGGACACGAAATGTTCGCGAAATGGTCGTAGAGTGCTTCCCAAATGTTTATGAAATGATTTTGAAACGGTTATCAAATATTTGCTGAATGGTCGTTATAAAGTGGTGGTAGGATGATCAGGAAATAGACGTGAAATGGTTATGAAATGGTCTTGAAATAGTTTCAAAAATCCATCAAATAGACACGAGATGTTCGCGAAATGGTCGTATAGTGCTTTTCACATGTTCATGAAGTGGTCAGCAAATATTTGCTGAATGGTCGTGAAATCTTTCGAAATGGTTGTAAGATGATTAGGAAATAGTCGTGAACTGGTTAGAAAATAGCCTTGGAATCGATTTAAAAATCCATCAAATAGACACGAGATGTTCGCGAAATGGTCGTAGAATGCTCTTCACATGTTCATGAAATGATTCTGAAACGGTCAGCAAATATTTGCTGAATGGTCGTTAAATCGTTATAAAATGGTGGTAGGATGATCGCAAAATAGTCGTGAAATGACGGTAAAATAGTTTCTGCGCAATGGTCACGAAGTGTTCCTGGAATGGTTATGAAGTATATTAGTATATTGAAATGTTGGTATAGTCAAGTGACAGTGGGGTAAATTTTGTCAATACCCACGAAGTTTAATGAGTTTCAATGGTTATCGGATGTGAAATGGTTGGGAGGGGGTATATTTTGGAGTAGCAGCTTGTTCGTGGGAGTTTATATATCTATCCGTCCACAGATGTAATTGATATGCTCGAAAGACTCGCGTGTTTATAGCGCGTCTTTGGACCCTCGGACCCGGGGGGTTGTAAGTACATAGTTATAATTCATTTTTGACGAGCACTTTCCCCGTCCTGTAATGGCTAACAACGTGTATTATAAAATAACGATAAGATAAAACGTGGGCGTAGATGTATGCGGAAAACAAAACGAAACGAAACGAAAACTGAGAGCCGTCCAGGGGGTAGGGGGGGTCGCGAACCAATTCACCCCTGGAAAACCTAATCTAACCTAACGTAACGAAACGCGAACGTGGGAGGGGACGGTAAACTATTATCATTGTCGGCGTGTTGTTCGCTTATCGCGGGTGTGCTCAAACCATTGTGGCGTTTCTGGTCGATCGGACCAAGCAATGAACCGGGGTATTATGGTTCGCTTCGCGCGGGTAGTCCACGGACAAACCCCACCAACGTACCCTACTCGAGGCCCTGACCCACCAGCATGGGCTCCAGGTCTCGTCCATGCAAGCCTAGCTCGTACTCGGTGTGCGGATAACCGAGTGTACGAGCATAACCAGGGTTGTAAGGGGAAATGGAACCGGAGTAAACGCTATCGGCCGATGTCCGACTATATTACCGTACGATCATCGAGCCCAGGGTGAGATACCGGTTTGATTGAGATTGAGAAGTACGAAATGCACCTGGGTTAATACCGGGCTTACTATCCCCGTTGTGTTATACGACTCTGCCCAGGTCTCACCGGCCGGAGACACCTTCGCGAAACTAGATCCTCTCTATGCAGATTCGAACGAGGAAACGATTCGCCTGGTTTACCAGTCCCAGCGAAAAAGAGTTCAATCAATCGACCCACCGCCATTTCCTCGTCGTGTGAGACCCTGTCACTCGGCATGATGTAAATAGAGGAAAGTTATCGATCTGGTCGAGTCAGCTGAGGTTCTCCCTTGTTACCAACGTTTCTGTGACAGTGACGGAAAAAACTGAACTCTATCGAATAATGATTGTAAAAATTGCAAACATTTTCACGCGTTTCTGTAATTTTTTCGCGAACTTTGTAGGACCAATGAAGAATAGTTAGCGATTGGCTCTAGTTTCACGGGAATTTTAGCTCGCATTTCTTTGTTCCGCATGCTATTCAGTGGCCAGTATATATTTTTGGTTAAAGCTTCTGTCGCTTCATGTGTACCCTCCCGAGGACGCGGATGATGAACTGACGTGGACCAGCGAACCGATAACGTGAAAACTCCGATTCAAAAACAGTCTATTGTCCGGCGTGATGCACTGTTGAACCAAACAAAGGCGACCACGTAATATTTCAAGCACGAATCGATCGTTGCAGTACAGACCCTGGGACATAAACGGTTCGCTTGTATTTAGAAGAAGAAAAAAATACTGATACCCGCCGGAGCGGATGAAAACAGACGATATAGTGTTTTGTTTGATAATAACATAGGTAGACAGAAAAGCTCAGGCAGAAATTAAACATTTTTTGAAGAATATTAAAAAATCTGCTAAGGAAACATTAACATCTTGTCCAAAGTTCATTGCACATCGTAAAATTGACTTCTTTAAAAATCACTTGTCGTATAGGGTTTCAGACACACGGTTGATTTGATTGTGTCTCTCGACGTCTCACTTCCTTCGGAGAGCAATTCTTCATCATATGAATGAAGGAAACTGAGAAAAACTAATCCTTTGATAAGCTGTGGTCAGTTATCGAAATTTAGCGACAATCTAATCACTCTTTTGCTTATAACTTGATCCAAAAATTGATCCGATGAAGGATTGCTCTCTGAAGAAAATGAGATGTCGACAGACATAATCGGAACAACCGAGTGCCTGAAACCTTACGACAAGTGATTTAGAAAAAGGTCAATTTTTCGATCTGTAGCGAACTTTGGATGAGATATCAATAATTTTGTCTCCTAAATAAGTTTTGAATTATCGTGTCAAAGAATTCTCGTTCCGATTTTGGTATATAAAATGAGCGATTACATCAAGTTTGAGCTTTCCGCCCCTCCGTTGCTTGAATCGCGGTAAAAGTCAGAAATAAGTAAGTAACCGGTTTTGAAACTCTGTTGCGAAACGGCCATACAATTTTCTACAGGCTTAACACGGATTATCGGAGTTTTCCGATATTCTATATCACCTACAGAAAACTTGAAAAGTTCAGTGGTGCGGGGTGAGTATCCCGCAAGTAAATCACTCGCGTGGAATTCTGTGCGGCGATACGGTGCTAAATAAAGCTCGATGATTCTAAAGCTCACTTCCGTACTCCACTTGTTGGTCAGAGGGAATATTTCGTTCGCACCGTTTACCGCCGCTTACACATCCATGACTATCGTTATCTACAGTCGTACCTATCTACCACCGAAGCAATCGAAAGGGTTGTACAGGCAGCACTTTTGTCACATGTCTAAAAGCACGTCATTAAGTTTCACGGCTTTCACGCTGTCATCACGGTCTTTTTTTATCCTCGACTTTAGTCATATTTGAGTCAGGGATGGACCGGATATCGGTATCCGGACTAACCGGCCTGTTTTTTTACTATCCGGCCGGATAACCGGACAGCAATAAAAATCTTCGATATACTGTTCAGAAGATGATTATAATCATAAATTCTTCTTTTTTTTGACCGCATTCACATCCATAGAGACCAAATAACTGTTTTCTATACGATAATCATACTTTGAGCAAAGGTGATAGAAATGAAAACGAAATTGAAGTGACAAGATTGAATTAAGCAGGAAATGAAAATCCTCAGTTTCACACTTTAATGTTCGAACAGTTAACATTGGAAATCCAATCTTAGGCGATTTTCTTGCGCTGGATACCGACTATCCGGTATCCGGCACATCCCTAATATCGGTATGTCATCTCGGCGACGATCAACATCACACTCGTATTATCCACTTACCAGAAAATAATTCGAGGAATTCCTCAACTCCGTACGTCCCGGTGTACCGATACGAAGGATCTTCAAGTGCGTCGTGTCCGTGGACCTTTACCCGCTTAATCATGAAGCTGATGTTATCCGGCTGACCGTCCTGGTTGAAATCTGTATGGGCATATGGAAAAAGAAAGCAACTCATCATTTTGTAAATTTGTTCAATTGTTGACAGTTATCTTCTCAATTTATCCAGATCTGGTCTTTCGTCACTTAAGTATTTCAAAATTGGAAAAGAAGTTTAGATAGTCTTTTTTTCTCTTTCTAATTCAATGATTCGAGAATAACGGGTTTTCGACGTCCCGTGTAGAAATTTTTTCCGGGCGCTAACAGGGGCCTAGTTATTTTTCCTTGATATACTCTAGGCCCAAGTTTGGTTATCCGTATTGGGCCAGTGTCCAAATGTCACGCTTTTTCCATTTGGCCCTGCACGGGCGCTCAAGCTTCGGCCAAAATTGGTAGCCAAACAAGGGCCAACTTTGGATGTCAAAATTGGGCCTGTATAGGTTGACAAACTTGGGCACAAATTGGCCGATAAACTTGGACCTATAATATTCGGTAACCTTGGGCCTTTATTGGCTGTCTTGGCCGATGCCCTATCAATTATAAAAATATTTCAAAAAAAATTATTTTGGAAGCTTTTCTTCCGGTATCGCTTTGAAGTGATCCGATTTCAATCAAGTAATGACGATTCACTTTTCTTCTAATGAATCGCTGAGTTTCATCAAATGAAAATTTTCACGTCCGCCACCGGTCTCGAACCTGCGACCCTCCGATCTTCCAGTTATGAATCCAGTACGCTGTCCGCACGACCACCAGGTCTTTGTTAACAGAGGGCCACGAATCAAAAATTCATAGTATTGGGAGGAACAGTGGACACTAACTTAAAAGACTGACGATTATAGTTATTAAGACGAGCAGAGAATGTCGCAATGTCATGATCATGTACTTTTCCTTACAACCCAACTAGCCCGAATTAGGTCCAAGCTGGGCACAGGCTAGGAAACTCCGGACAAAATCAATTGTAATGCCTGGATGAGCCCCAACTCGGCCCAAGTTTGGCAAAGGTTAGGAAAGTGTGGACAAAAATAACTTGAAAATCTAGATAAACCGGAACTTAGCCCAAGTTTGGCAAATGTTAGGAAAGCCTGGACGAAATTAACTTGAAAGTCCAGGTAAACTGGAACTTGGCCCAAGTTTGGCAAAGGTTAGGAAAGTCTGGACAAAATTAACTTGAAAATCCAGATAAACCGGAACTTGGCTCAAGTTTGGCAAAGGTTAGGAAAGCCTGGACGAAATTAACTTGAATATCCAAATAAGCCCGAACTTGGCCCAAGCTTGGCAAAGGTTCGGAGAGCCTGGACGAAATTAACTTGGATATTCAGATAAACCGGAACTTGGCCCAAGTTTGACAAAGGTTAGGAAAGCCTGGACGAAATTAACTTGGATATCCAAATAAGCCTGAACTTGGCCCAACGTTGGCAAAGGTTAGGAGAGTCTGGATAAAATTAACTTGGATACTTAAGTAAGCCCGAATGCGGCCCAAGTTTGGCACAAGTTGACCACGCCAAGACTAGCAAGTAACTTGGATGCCTGAATAAGCCCTAAGTTGGTCCAAGTTTGGTAGTAGTTGGGCACGCCAGGGCACAATCAATCTGGATGCCTTGATAAGCCCTAACTTGGCCCTAGTTTGGTAACAGATGGGAATCCCTTATAGTGGATGCCATATTGATGCCTAACAGGGGCCTCTTTTTAATTTGGGATGCCTAAACAATTTTCTACACGGGGTCACTCGTGCCAAGATGAAGTCCAATTTTTTTGTGTAAATCTATCAAGATATTGGACATTTTCTTACACCTCTTTAAATCTTGTGAATTATTTTCAAAATCTCTAGAAGTCCGTGAAATTTTTCTAAAATCGTTCGAATTGTGAAGATGTTCTGGAATTTTTGTAATATCCCGGAAATATTGAAAATCCACTGAAACTATTTTGAATATCGTGGAAAATTTTGAAATCTTCCAACATTTTTTTTTCAATTTTTGGTCAAGATATATTTTTATTTTTCCGGCAATAGTGGCCGCGAGGTCAAATAGATCAGAACCCAAGCCAGGCATCTATAATAACGAGTTTAATTATGTAGCCTTTGTGGCTTCGCGTGCTAAGGCGAATTTACGATTTTGAATTAGGAGAAAAGGAATTGCGAGTGGTGAAAGAGAAAAGGAAAAACAGTCCTCGACCCATATCGAAGCTGCTGGATTCCCTATAAAACAGAGTCTCGCAAATTTCGACCTATTTTTTTTTTTTTTATTGATTATTGAAAGTTAGAAAAAAAAAAAAATTGTGGAGATAACATCAATTGAGTATTTTTAGTTTTATGATTAAGAAATCTAATTGAAGATGATTTTTGTGACATCGAGTTGACGAGAAAATTTCGACCAAGATGACGGCGAATGGCTAGAGACTCCGTATTACAAGAGACTCGAGGAGCCGCTATACCATCCGTGTTCCAGACAAGAATATCTAATCTCGCAATCAAATTAGAACGGACACTCGTTGGGGCAACTCCTCACCGGCAAGGGCAATATCCCTTCGCAGGCGGAAGACAGTTCTCCTTGGCGTGTCGAACCGCATTTAATCACAGCGTCTAACCGGGATTAAAAATAGTCTAAAAATCGTCTTGAGTCACGCGATCATCCCGATCCTTTGTCACTCTGGTGCCGATGCATCACCCTCCGAAAACTCTACGCCGAGAACAGGATAACGCCGAATTACTTGAGCCACGAAATGACCGGCTATTAATTATAATTACGAGGGGCTTGTCTTTCTGGCGAGTAAAATAATATAATCAAGGTCATTTCCGAATCGATTCATCTCGTCTTTCCTCGGCTCACTTTTGGCACTATGTAAAATTGTGCTCACAAGTCACTCGAAGGGAGGGCGATGAGTATAGCGTTGGAATTGAAGACTCGGTCATCACGATAAAACGCAGAAACGAAAGTATTGCTGTTTTTTTTTTCTTGAGCTATCACTATTTTTTTATATGAAAATGAAATTGAAAAACTTTTTGGCACTTGAAATATTAGTACGAGTAAAAGAAAATTTTCCTGTATGAGTGGCCACTTTTTTTTAATATGAGGGAAAATAGGTATTAAGAAGAAGAAGAAGTTCAATGAAGAAAAGTACTAAGAAGAAGAAGTTCAACGAGGAAACGTACTAAGAAGAAGAAGTTCAATGAGGAAAAGTACGAAGAAGAAGAAGTTCAAAGAGGAAAAGTACTAAAAAGAACAAGTTCAATGGAGAACGTACTAAGAAGAAGTACAATGACGAAAAAGTAGTAAGAAGAAGTTCAATGAGGAGAAGTACGAAGAAGAAGAAGTTCAATGAGGAAAAGTACGAAGAAGAAGAAGTTCAAAGAGAGAAAGTACTAAAAAGAACAAGTTCAATGAAGAAACTACCAAGAAGAAGTCGAATGAGGAAAAGTACTAAGAAGAAGAAGTTCAATGAGGAAAAGTGCGAAGAAGAAGAAGTTCAATGAGAAAAAGTAGTAAAAAGAACAAGTTCAATGAGGAAAAGTACTAAGAAGAAGAAGTTCATTGAGGAAAAGTACTAAGAAGAAGAAGTTCAATGAGGAAAAGTACTAAGAAGAAGGACTTCAATGAGGGAAAGTACTAAGAAGAAGAATTTTAACGAGGAAAAGTACTAAGAAGAAGAAGAAGTTCAATGAGGAAAAGTAGTAAAAAGAACAAGTTCAATGAAGAAACTACCAAGAAGAAGTCGAATGAGGAAAAGTACTAAGAAGAAGAAGTTCAATGAGGAAAAGTGCGAAGAAGAAGAAGTTCAATGAGGAAAAGTAGTAAAAAGAACAAGTTCAATGAAGAAACTATCAAGAAGAAGTAGAATGAGGAAAAGTACGAAGAAGAAGAAGTTCAGTGAGGAAAAGTACTAAGAAGAAGAAGTTCAATGAGGGAAAGTACTAAGAAGAAGAATTTTAACGAGGAAAAGTACTAAGAAGAAGAAGAAGTTCAATGAGGAAAAGTAGTAAAAAGAACAAGTTCAATGAAGAAACTATCAAGAAGAAGTAGAATGAGGAAAAGTACGAAGAAGAAGAAGTTCAATGAGGAAAAGTACTAACAAGAAGAAGAAGTTCAATGAGGAAAAGTACTAAGAAGAGAAATTTCAACGAGGAAAGGTACTAAGAAGAATAAGAATTCCAACGAGGAAAAGTACTAAGAAGAAGAAGAATTCCAACGAGGAAAAGTACTAAGAAGAAGAAGAAATTCAATGAGGAAAAGTACTAAGAAGCAATGATTCATTGATATGTAGCCTAAAAATCTGTCATAGGTCAATTTGACCCTGTGTGACAACGGAGGGTTGAATGTCTTGAAACTGTTTTGTCTGGTATTCAGATACGCAGGGGTTAGGCAGTTAAGGAGATTAGGAAGCGTCCAAGGTGTAATGTTTCAAAGAGAATTCCAAAGTGGATCGTATAGAGTAGTTTAGGGAAAAGGTGCAAGACAGCTCTCGAGAAAGAGGAAGCAGAAGCAGAAGCAGCCGCAGCCGCAGCATCAGGGGGTTTTGCTGCAGAGGCAAGAAAACCGCCCGGGGGTATTGAACGGCTAGGGGAAGGAGGGGGATGTATTCTGATGACCGTCGCGTCGTCGTCGTCTCAAGGAAAAGATTGCGAGGAAGTATCTACTTTGAACGTATTCGAGATAAGAAACGTAGGTATAAAAAGAATTTCTGAACGACCTCGCTCAAAAACGCCAAAGTCAGTAAGCTACCTACACTGTACAGCTCTTGGGCTTCAAAGCCTGAAGCTAAATATCGCGATAACTTATCCAGCGTTGGCTCAGCGACGTATGTATGTGCCGTGCGTAAGCTAAATGATAAATTCCCTCAGGTAAAAGATGAGCTCGAGATTGAATGAGGAATACGAGAATGTAAGAAAATGAATTATAGAGACACATGCAGCTGAGAAGAAGCAATTTGAAATCAAATAAATAGGAGCTTTACTTGTTATTGCGAATAAGAGAGAGGCATAGCTTGCAGGTTTACGCTAGTTCACCAGTTACACCTCTCTCTGTTCCCATACACAACAAAGTAGAAGTAAGAAGAGAAAAGTTGCAGCAATAAGCAGCTGGTACAGATTAAATCCGTTGAAATTAAAGATTCTCTAATTTATTTTCTAAATTGAAAGAATTTTCGCAGAGGAATTTCATTATAGCCTCTTGTATCACCCATACGCTGATGTTTTCATCAGGGTTAAATTTTTCAAGGGATTATTCACAACGTGCGATAAATTCTTCATCATATTACTGTCAATCTCGAGCTGTCTGCGTCGGGTTTGATGCAATAAAAATTATGAAATAAAAAAACATATTTCAACATCAGCGCGGTATATTCAATGGAATCCAACTCCCTTCTCCATTTTCGGAACAAACAGCTACTCCGAAGTTTTAATTAGTTTGATGAAAAAAATTTATTTTGCGTGCCCAAACAAGACACGCTTGATCGAGAAAACAATTTTTCTTATAATTAATCACCAACGTGTAGTCTAATCATAGGATGGAGAGGGGGAAGTATTCGATATCAGGGAATACCAGAGTGGCTCATACTCACCGGTGTGTCTGTATATCGAATTAACCCGCTGCACATGACGTGTCATGACCTCGATGCAAGCCTCTTCGGATTTGTAGTGGTTGAAAAACGTGTGGTCCGCCTGAAGGTAGAGCATGCACGTTGTCTTTTTCGGGTCCACGGAGGTCCGTTTGCGAAGCACTCTCGTGTACCTCTCTCTGTACAGTCTGAAGAACAATTTCAAGCAGGGCCATAGGGTTATAGCGGTAAGGGTCGAGTGCTACTGGAATAATATTACAGTCTAGATTCCCCGAATAATATACCCTCATCCTCAACCACTGCATGCTTAAACCCGGGAAAAAAAAGTTCATATCTAATCATAACTGATTATAACTAATCATATCTAATTGTATATGATTGTATATGATTGTATATATAAATATACATCATTATATATGAGTCTATAAATGATCAGATATGAACCGATATCTGTTAATGTATGGGTTAGTGTGGCTTCATATATGATCAGACATGGTTGAATGCAACTAGTTTGAGCCGATACATGAGCAGATATAACCAGATATCCGGTCATGTATCAACTCGTATCTGATTAAATATTGGCCTATATATGATCAGATATTATCGTATATGGCTAACATAGGCCGATGCATGATCATACATGGAGTTATATGTAATTCTACCTCATGATATACAAGTACATGCATGAATATATCTGATTATATATGTATCCATACATGATCAAATATAAACCAATTTTCTGATGAAAAATGGTTCATTTCTAATCAGGCATGGACATGTATGGTTACCATGGGCAGGTATAGATCATAGATGGAGTGATATATTTAGTTTGGGATTTATATCAGGGTTGTATCTGTTCATATCTGATCACACAATATGACTTCATCTGGTAAACGCCGTTACATTTGGTTCCAAATTCTTAGAATTGCTTGATTCTCGATTTCCAAATATTTTGTCACTTGAGACTCAAGATTATACAGTTTTACCACTCATTGCGTTTGTGATATTATAAAAAAGGCCTGAGCATTTTCGAAGCACTACTATTTCTTCGGAAAATATGAGAATAAACAAATCATATACAATACAGGTTCGGGTCAATTTTGTTCCGGGATTTTGCAGTATTCCTGCGTTTCTAAAGCGAATCGTGGCAATGAATCCGGATCCGCAAACAGAAGTATTCTATATTTGTTCTAGGGAATCGTGTTTGTTAAGCAGTAAAGTTACAAGCCACCGAAAATAGCAGAAATAGTCAATTTTTTCATATTCTGTTTGCGGATTTGGAATCGGCGCAACAATCTACAATACACAGAAACGAACCGAAAAATCCCGCGATGAAAGGCTCGAAATTTGTCGGAAAGTTTTACAACTACGACTACTACCATCGCTACTGTAACAGCAGCGCATGCCACGGACGCCACGCCACCACACGGCAGACGCCGCCATATTGTTCAGAAACGCCAACGACTGTGAATGTGCTGTGCGGCTCGGTCACTGGTTTAAACGATTTTGCTTCGTATATTTACTTCTTCAACAGATTCGAGTTTCAACTCCATATGAGGTGAGTAAAAGTCCATCACTCACACATTTCATATAAGAAATATCGCCAAACAAGTGATATTTCTATGCCCTGGCATTCTGTAACGCGTTACCTAACCTTACTTTGGTCGAACGCTAATCTCGTTCATTCTTGCAAAGCGACTTGAGACTCTATGCCTGAAATTCTCCATTCAAGTATCAAATAACCGAAAAAATGTGAGCGTATAGAAGCTCCTTTGCCACATACAGTCCAATATAAAACAATTATGTGATTATTCGCGAACTATAACCTTAATTGCCACTAGTTATTCTGATCGTTCACAGTGAGATGCACACCCAATTGAAATTATTGTTCTAACTGGATACGTGTAATGTTTATAGTGTGATACATCATCACGACATCTATTTTCTGACGATGAAAGAATCATCGAGTCCGTCAGCGGTCGATTCGCATATTGTCCAACGAGGACATGAAGACTGCGGATGAATTTGCATGGAGTTTTGGTGTCTACGTTGGCGCAAGACAATACAAAGGGAGGACAGTGGCTGACTGGCTCAGCGAGAAGAATATTCTGGATACTAGGTACAGTGGCGTCGGGTCATGATTCGCTTCGGAAGTTTCTCCAAATGATGACTCCGTTTTCGTGGGAGAGCGATATGTTTTCTGTAGCTAGAAATGGAGCTGTTCTATTATGTGTTCTACAGAAAGGGTCTATGGTTCCATTTCAATGATACTTCCTTGAGAAACGAAAAAGTAAGTCAGTTTTTGTGGTATAAAGTCTGAGTATGAAAAAATCGAATCTTCCAAAGCATGCGTATCTAGGGTGTGGTAATGTAGCGCTCGGTATGATATTCTAGTCTTTGGCGATATAGTTTAGACGCAGAGGAACTTTGCGCTGAACCCTTCGAAGCTCTTCGAAGCGGTTCGGCGCAAGGTTCTTCTATTTCAATTTCCATCGCAGAGATTTTTACTCTTCAATTGTGGTCCAGCGTCTTTTTTCAACTCCCTAGGAGGTTTTACTTTACATATTTTCGAATGATATCACAAATTAGTGATAATTACTTGAAAAATTATACTCCAATCTTTTCAAGCTAATGTCAGATTATATTTGAGAAAACTGAACCAACAGAATTCAATAGATCAGATTCTGGTAATTTTGTACACTCATATTATACACTTATTGAAGTTGATAATTCTGTATCCGAACCTAGAATTGAAGCGAAAACATTTTTTTTCAGGTATTAAAGTAATTTCCATACAGGTATATTGTGATATGTATATTATACCTATATATTATGTAGTCGATATCTCTTTGTACTAACTTTGACACCACTATGAGCAAAATTATTTAAGAAAAGCCGGGCCTGTCACCCACCCCCTTCGATTTGGCTGATTTTTTGTGAGCATGTTACCTACCTAGAGAGTAGTCAAAAGCCAAAATATTATGTCCCGAAAAAATTTATTGGCCGAGTTACAGTTTTTTTTCACATTTTTGACTCGAATTTGGGTATTTTCGATTATGCAAAGGTTTTTTGTACTACGTGGCTGAAAATCGGTTTCTTTATGTAAAATTGACCCAGGAACACGAATCTGGCCACAGATTTGACCTACGAGAAAAACCTACAATAATATTAGCCAAAAACACCCGAAATTGACCAAAAAAGTCCCAAATCTTGGGGAAATGGTCAAAAAAAAATGTTTTCGACTTTCTGAGGCAGCAATCTTGTAGGAAAAGAGCCAACGAATCCAATGATCACACCCCCAGATTTCTAGGACGAACCGTTCAAGAGATACGCGTTGTCAAAGTTGGAGAATCTTGTTTTTCTGGCAATAATGGACTTTTTTGACCTCTTTGGACAAATGTCCGACCTAAAGGCCTATTTTGCGGCATCCACCACGACTATCTAAATCGAGTATCAATAGGTTATTTTCATCAAATGAGATTCGTCAGATTCTGGTCAAAATAATTAAATGTACTTTTCCATGAAATAAAATAATAAGAACCCTTAAAAAGGTCCATTATTTGCAGAAAAATCAAGATTTTCCAACTTTGACAACGCGTATCTCTTGAACGGTTCGTCCTAAAAATCTGGGGGTGTGGTCATTGGATTCTTTGGCTCTTTTCCTACAAGATTGCTGCCTCAGAAAGACGAAAACATTTTTTTTGGACCATTTCCCCAAGATTTGGGACTTTTTTGGTCAATTTCGGGTGTTTTTGGCTAATATTATTGTAGGTTTTTCTCGTAGGTCAAATCTGTGGCCAGATTCGTGTTCCTGGGTCAATTTTACATAAAGAAACCGATTTTCAGCCACGTAGTCCAAAAAACCTTTGCATAATCGAAAATACCCAAATTCGAGTCAAAAATGTGAAAAAAAACTGTAACTCGGCCAATAAATTTTTTCGGGACATAATATTTTGGCTTTTGACTACTCTCCAGGTAGGTAACATGCTCACAAAAAATCAGCCAAATCGAAGGGGGTGGGTGACAGGCCCGGCTTTTCTTAAATAATTTTGCTCTATGATAAAATATCATGATATTACAGAATAAAGAAATGTATAAAAAAATTGGAGAAATTCTGCCTATAATTATTTCCCATAATCATTTGGAGCTACAGATCTGATCACATCTGATCGGATATGATCGAATATAATCATATCTAATGGAATTACAATTTTTAGATCCGAATTCACGCACAACGTTCGTATCTGAACATATCTGTCCATATCTGACTCCATATATGACCATACATGATTAGTCGAGACCATTTTTCGGATATAATCATGTCTGGTCAGTTATATATAATTGGATATGATTAGATATAGATTTTTTTTTCCCGGGAATCCTCAGGGTCGAAGGTGAGACCAGGCCCATTTACAGTTCTGACACTCGACCTTCTACGTAAATTGTTAATCAAACACGCAAAATAACCGGGCAGAAAAATTTTCGGGGTAACTTAGGGCTGCCATAAATCAGCATGGCTTCAGAGAGGATCAAGCATGGTATCGTCAAGGGCCTGGCTTGCCTTGCCAAACAGAATTCCCTGATTCCTAAGATTTTTCTGCGCGGGTTATACATTTTTATCATTCAGAATCATCATTGAATGAATAAATTATGGGAAACTACAGCTGGCCTAATTTTTCTGCAGGTGTATCGAGAATTTTTTTGCTCCGTCTGAAAGGGACTCGGGATCATTCAGAACTGATCGTCCCGCGGATTTTCGATGCTTTTCACCCCTTATCTTTGAATATCGATGAACTTACTTGTCGAGTAGTTCTAAATTATGTGAACTAGCAGTTGGGTTCTTTCTTCGAGCATCCTTGGGATAAAAGCCTGGCTTTGCGTGAGGCTTTCCATCGTTGAGGTGCTGGTAGATCGGTTGGGAAGTGTTGGGTTGATATGGTGCCTCGCTTTTCCTGAAACTAGGGTTCATTCTTGAAGATCCTGCGATTATTACCCTCTTGTAGTTCTGGTCACGGTGTTAATGAGACCCGAGCCATACTTGTTACGTGAGTTCTTTTTTGTTTTCTCTTTCTTTTCTCCCTTTCGTTATCACAATCAGATCATGCTCTACACGGAATAAGGTGCATGACATACGATGCCGAAAGAGAAAGAGAGATAGGAAAAAGAATTTAAATACTCACGAGGTCAACTTTTCACCCACAGATTATCATTTTTTATAAACTTGTCGTCCCTTGTGTTTCTTATCCGCGCTACTCGCAACTCGACCCACAGCGCTTGTTCGGTGTAATTATCTCAATTCTAGTGATTCTTTTTCTTTTGATTTGCTTCTTTTTTTTCATACCAGCCGTACGCCCCACGTGTATCGAACAGGGAATTCTATTCATCGAGTTAATCTTTGATTGAACAGAGAGAGTTCAAGCTCTCAGCTGAGCAGCGCGTTTCTTTTTATATTCGTGGGATTCGAGTTTTTCGAGTACTCAAATTAAAAATAATTCGATCCTCACGGATTCTGATTCTTCATATTTTAGCAGGTGCTGAGTCTGAAGGCAAAGAATTATTTATTTAAATTGATTTATTTGAATTCGTATACGGGACAAGTCCCTTCGCATTATGAAAAAATATTGAAGAAAAATATAATTGCAATTATACTTCAGAGTCATGCATTGTTCAAGACTCCCAAAGACTCGATAAGCACATACCTAATTTATTTTGAAATACGTGTTTTTAGTATCATTATTCCAAATATATAGACTTTATGGCACGTGCTGAAATCAGTGAAACCAGTGTGAATGCGATGTGAGTCGAGGCAGTGCTACAAACTGGTCAGCCCAACGGTGCTTCTTCTTCAAACTTCAAAACTTCATTACAAAGCATTTCAAATATCCAAATATCAAATTTCCAAACTCAGATCATGGATATTGATGAAAAAAACAACAACATAGCTTAAGCTCTAGAAGAATGATCTACAATTAACTAATTTTTTTTTCGAAACTTTTAATTTTTTTGGAGTATTTGTGATCGATATTTTTTTGATTCGTCATTCAATTCAATATTCAGTAACACCTATAACACACGTCTTGTTCAGTGTGAAGTGAAATTTTGTTGGATTTAGGGGTTCAATATTTGTTGTAAGTTTGGAGTCTGAAATGACATTGAGATTTGAATGCGAGAGTATAAATCATTTTAAAATCTAAAGTGAAATCAAATGTCTGACCCTCAATTTCGTAGCAGTCCTGTTTCAGAACAGGGTAGGACTTTGCGCACGCTTAAGACACATAGTTGATTCGATTATGTCCCCCGACGTCTCCTTTTCTTTGGAGAGCAATTTTTCATCACACGAACGAGGGAAACTGAGCAAAAAATAATCCTGTAATAAGTTATGGACAGTTATCGAAATTTAGCGACAATCTAGTCACACTTCCCTTACGAAAAAAACCCTTCAAGTTTGAGGGTGAACCTTCAATTTTTGGGGTGAAAACATCAATTTCGGGGGGAAACCCTGAAATTTCGGGGTCAAACCTTTGATTTTTAGGGTTTATCCATCAAGATAAAGGTCAATCCTGAAAAATTGGTGGTTCAACCCTGAAAATTGAGGGAAAACATCCAAAAATTGAGGAACGGCCCTCCAAAATTGAGGAACGGCCCTCAAAAATTGAGGGCAACCTCCGAAAATTTAGCGATAACCTTAAAGGCGTTCAGGGTCAACCTTGAAAATCGAGGGAAGACCCTGGATAGTTCAGGGTCAATCCTAAGAGTTGAGGGATGGCCCTTAAAATTCAGGGATGACCCTGAATAGCTGAGACTCAGCCCTGTAAAGTTGAGGGTCACTTTGGAAGGTTGTTGTTCTGCATCCCTCACAATTGAGATGGCTTAGTTATCCTGAAATCTTTACGGTTAACGGTGAAGCGTTAACGGTATCCAAACCTTGAACCCTGAAGGAAGATTTCCAAGAGTCAAAAGGTTGACTCCGGAATTCAGGGGTCGACCCTTAATGGTTGAAGAGTCAACCCCGAAACTGAAAAAGTGACGATGAGAATTAGTTCCGAAGTCGAGGACAACCCTCAAGTCGAGGGTTTCCCTCATTCAAAACCCTATTTCAGGGTTAACCCTTAAGTTGAGGGACCCCCATTTGAGAGCGGGTCCTCAAGTTGAAGGTATCCCTCAATTAAGGGTCGACCGTCAAGTCAGGGGTACGAAATCACCCCGAAAGATGAGGGGTCAGTTGGTCCAAAATGTTATTTTTCAATTTTCCTCGCACACTCGATGAAGGATTGCTCTTTGAAGGAAATGAGGCGTCGAGAGACACAATCGGATCAACCGTGTGCCTGAAACCTTACGACGAGTGATTTTTGAGAAAGTCCATTTTTGGATCTGTAATCTTTGGATAAGATACACATGATTTTTGGAGTATGAAGAATTTGTTGAATCACGCTGTACTGGTTTCCTTAACAGTAGAACAACTCTAAGAATCATGAGAACTCGAGGCATAAGTATAATATCAGAATCGGGAAGAAGGGCGAAGGCGACTTCCTTCTTCCTTCCTTCGCTCTATCGGAGGTTCAGCGAGCGTGTGCCGAGTTCCTCGAGTCCTCTACCATAATATAAGGTAAAGGATCCGTGGTATAAATTTCTAGTTCAACTCTCGACAGTGGTCCTCAGGCTGGTTACTTACGTATGGTTTAAATCGAGACTGCCATTTCGTCGTAGACGTTCGCTCTCGCAAGAGTGCTCTTGGCGGGGCGTCGCAACGTCGGTTGAACGATACGCGATCGTATGGTACACCGGACTGGAGTCAGCGTCGACGTCGACGTCGGTTGACTCGCTACGAGTCGTTTTCAAGTACCTGCTGGCTGGCTCTATGTAAATTTCTTCACCGTCGGTACTCACAGTACCGTCGAAGAGACCGTCGGACGTAACAACGCCTCGAACCAAAGCGGTCTCGTCATCTGTAACAGAGTACGGAAAGAAGATTTTCAATATCCGTTTCAGCAATCTGTCGATATCTTCACACTCGGACTACGAATTTGACCTTTCGGTAATTGATGAATCGCGTATACCGTTACACGTTATCCGCATGTAGGTAACGTCGGTTACAGAATCAATAACGGTGATTAGCCCCCGGCAATGGTTGTGTGTCCGTGACATTCGTTGGCAGCTGTCGTTCGCGTCACGGTCCTTGTTACAGATTATTGAATTGAATTACCGTCGGTTTTGGTACGGGAGAGAAATTTCGGGACACGATTTCATGGAAGCTCGTTGTTCCGAATATATAGATTATTCAAGTTATCACTTTTCTTTATATACCGTGTGAAAGAAAATTTTTAGATGTAAACACATTTCGAATGTGAAAACATTTTGATAAAGAATAAAATAATGAACAGTCGAGCGTATCGAGAATTGAAAACAATTTTTTTTTATTATTTTTTTTTTTACCACTTTTGTTTCTGTTTCACCGGAAATCGGGAGGCTTTCGATAAAGATTCAATCGACGAGAATTGAACAAATACATTTACCTCGGTGAACGAGTTTTGTTACCAGATTTTCCGCTCCATTATATTATAGTCGATTGTTTTTATGCGCCACGTCAGGTTATACCGCAATTTCGCCACGGTAATTCTGAATTTCAATATGTTTAAAGGAATTTAGATCCTCAGTAATGCCCAGAAAAATTGGGGCATTTATTTGAGATGAAAAAAAAATTACGTTACCAGAGAATTTGTTAAACAATGTTTTATGGTTGATTTTTTTGCGATTTTTAACTTCCCGTTTCTCTGTTTTCAGAGAAAAAAGGAAGTTATTGTGATCACCCCGAAAATAAAAAGTTGAGTTTTCACTAAATCTTCACGTTGCGAGGTCCAAAGAATCACCTCCGACTATTTTCAGTTTGACGTCCGGGTGTGTATGTGTGTGTGTGTGCGTGACCACATTTTTGTTCGCGCGATATCTCGAGAACGCGTGGTCGGATTTCGATCAACTTGGGCTCAATCGACGGGGCTTTTCTTAACTTAGAACTGATTAGATTTTGGCTTTGATCGGATTAGTACTTTTTGAATTATTCGAATAACAAAATTCTAAGAAACACAACAAAAATGACGATATCTTGAGAAGGAATCAACGGATTTCAATGAAGTTTGGTACCATATTGTTTTTTTGATCGTTGATCACGAATCTGAAGTCAGTTTTGCAAAATTTTCATTTGGCGTATTCGATGTGCTGCAAAAAAAAAACTAAAAACATTTGGATTTGGATGAAACTTGGTACTCGTAGGTTTTTTTCGGTCACTGATCACGAATCTGAAGTCAGATTTGCGAAATTCAAAATGGCGAATCCAATTTGCCGGGAGAAACACTAGAAACATTCGAAATCTTACGGAAATTGGTACTCGAAGGTTTTTTGAACCGCTGATCAAAAACCTGAGGTCATATTTGCGAATTTCAAAACAGGTGAGAACAAAATAAATAACGGGAAGTTCGAAGGCTGGCTCATAGTCAGCCCAAACCCGCTTGTTATCTTATCATGAAGTACGCAATTTGGCGACGAGAATCATTTTTGGTTGAGATTGTACGGCCAATACATCCTTAACGTTGAGGAGTATCAGTCCGCGGTTGGATATAATGCGATCTCTTCTTGATTTTATGCAGTACAGTATATCCGAGATCTTGAGATAAACGAGATCGCGATGCAGATGGTTGAGACGCAGCCCCAGCGCCATTGGTACCATTCTAATTTATCTTGTAGGTAATGCAATTTACAAGCCCCTCGGGATTTTCGAGAACAGTCGAGCCCCTGGCGGATACGCGAAGCCGCGAGAAATGGTCAGGACTTGAGGTACCCCCCTTTTCCCTTTTCCCATTTCGACGTTTTCACCTTTCAAACACCTCCGTGTGTGTAGTCCGCTTTGCATTTCTTGCCATTTCCACCGAGGACCATTTCCCAGTCCCCAGGTCGGTTACAACTCGCGCGTCAGTCATGTCCCAAAGGAAAACGAAAAGGGGACGGTCCGAGAACCCCGCAGCCAGTTGAAGTGAGGTTGGAGGACAAGGGGTCTGATTGCCACTTCGTTTCCCGTTGGAATACCCATGTGTCATTCTATGGTCGATAGGCAATACAAGGAGCACTGTTCTCCCTTGTCACCGAACCTCGAGGATCTACCTGGGACTGGGATTTGCAACACCGAAGTGTTCTCCACCAGAGATGAGGAAATCTGGGAAATTAGTTTTCGGAAATCCACTTTCTGGATTCTCTTATGCCTCCATTCTCTCACCTATCGTTGCAAATTCGTTCCTTGACTGGTCGTAAGCGTGTGGCGGTTATATAGGGATGATATTTCATAAACGAGGTAAACTGATTGATACGGTGCTTCGCTAGGTAGTATCTGATGCATTATGTATCTACACGTACACAGGTTTCGCGATTGGTGGTGCTGAGGAAAACGTTGAGCTATTTTTCACAAACATTTTCTCAGTTCTCTCTCTCTTTCCACCCAATAGGGAAACTTAGCCGGTCAAACGATAAACATCGAACCGGGTCAAGTAGTCTGACCAGAATACAAGCTTGGTGTTCTTCGTTCGCTGCATTATATGGGTATATCTAACTAGTGTATATGGGAAATTCCACGTCAAATCGACCGAAAAAAAGAGATTTTTTCCCTGACCCCTTTCTATCTGCTTGCCCTTTTGCACAGTCAAACTACATGTTGAAAGGATGAACTTTGATTTTTTTCGGATTTTTTTGACTCATCATTCCATTACGAAAAATCATCGAATAAATTGATTTTCATTTTTATTTTTTATTTTTCGCGCCTGCGTAGCTCAAAACGTAAACGATGTATGAATAAAGTTCCGATACGAAAATTTTGGGGTTTTTTGTGAAATTTTTTGCGACCTCATAATCGCCGAATTCCCGCGACTGTGCGAATATTTGTTGATGTATCTTTTGAACCGCTGCTCAGCCCACTATGAAATTTTCAGACAACTTTTGGCATTGAAAAAGACATGCTGTGTAAAAATGTCAGCCAATTCGATCGGGGCACTTTTTTATTACTGAAGATTTTCGAAGGTTTTTCACCTAAACTGCAGTTTCACGAGGCAGAAAAAATTGCAAAAACTTATTTTCAGGAATTTCAAAGAAAGACGCGAAACTATTGTACAAGAACTTTTTTCATTGCTCATCTTGATTTCACGCTATGTTGGCTTGAAAAATCGAAAAAACGCTGAAAGCTGATTTTGACCAGCTGTAGTAAAAAAATACTTGGTCAGAAAAATCTGAAGAAATTCACAGTTGATCCTTTCAACGTGTACTTCCACTGTGTAAAAGGGCAAACATAAACAGTAAATAAACATAAAAATAAACAGTAAATTGCGCTGGTTAGGTAAGGTCGTTTGATTAAAATATAATTTATAAGTTATTTTCGATTAAATTTTTTTGTTTATAAAGTCCGTTTTATTTCATTCTCGATTGGATGTTTCCGTTCTTAGAACTTGTAAATGAACAGGCAAGTATTTTGTAAATTATTGTGAGTTTGAAAGTTGAGGAGGAACGAGATTGTAAAAATTTATAAACGAGAACAAAAAAAAAAAAAAACTTCTAAACAACAAGAAAATAGTTTTCAAGGAATTTACATTGCCACTAGAAGTAGGGCTTGAGCGTATTTCCTTGATGGATTACATTCTCCTCGTTTTAAGTGATCAAATAACAAATCGTGTCTTCGACCAGCAAGAAGTCTCTTTGAGGGAACTTCTTCGATCGAACACAGCCGTTCTTCTCTCGCCAAGGTTACAACTCCTCCAAGAAACATCAGTAACTGAATCAAAAGATTCACAACCTTTTCCTGAAGAATCTAAAATTAAAACAATAATCAACTGAGAGACTTTCCCCATAACAACAGACATCAACCTTCATCACCACCGAGTGAGAAGAATTGACTTCTGGTCATCTTCCAAGGTCATCAATAATGAGACGTTTCTTGGTAATTTTCTTGATGATAGATCTTCGACTTATGATGAAGTGGTACCAGTTCGTGAAGAAGATCCGGACATCAAAGAATTTTCATTTTGGTCTTTTCAAGTGAACATGTCCACTGCAGGCCATCATCCGTATATAGTATCGATGCGATTACATCCACAATTTTCATCCAGATGTACGTGAGACAATCTTGTATCTTTTGCAGTCATTATTTCTATTCAGCTCGCAGAACCACTCGTACTACGCAAATTCCTTATCAAGCTCGATAAGTTTCTTAAAAATATTCTCCTCTGGTTTTTTTTTCTCCCCGATCTGCAAAGAAGCTTTTGCACCTGTAGGTAAAAATGTGTATCCATCACAGGTATATGTGATGCGAATTTGGTCGAGTGGTTTTTCCCCAAGTCCTGTTCAGGCACTCTGCAGAACCGTCGGAGTTCGCTAAAGCCCCGGAAGAGTGGGGTTGTACCTATTTATCAAGAAACCGTTGACTACTTTTTATGTCCCTTCGTAGAACCGTCCCGCGGCACCCTCCGCTCGCCCATCCGTCTTTTTCCCGGCAAATAAATATAAGTATCTCGTGGAGAAGGAAAAAAAAGAGGCGCTTCTATGTGAGAACGAGAAGATCGAGACGCACTCAACGGTGCCAGTTGAGAAGATGCCCTCGGGCGATTTATCATTCACCAATCACCAAAAAATGGAAATAAAAAATGATTCCCGGATCCTAAGTGTTATCAAATTTTTGATAAACAACAAATCCGCATCTCTGATTCGAAATACCGATTTCAATTATTCCGTGGATAATTCCACAGCCCTTAAACGGGTCTTTTGGAACGTGGAGAATCCTGCCCGAGATTATAATCATCGGCTTCAGTATTTCTCGTTGTATCCCTCATACACAGGTTCGCCAATTTTACTCGGATTCCAATGAAGCCATTCCATACTTTGAAAATTAAAGGCCAAGGAGAGCTGCTTTTGGTCCGTTGGGTTCGAACCCGTCGGGGGTTTGTACCCTTTCTTAAAAGTAATTACTGCCGTCAGAGGAGAACGCCGGGTCTATTGACTAAGAGCCCAAGAACTGGCGTTACTTTGGCGAGTTTGAAGCAGAGACGCGTTCCGTCGCGTTCCTCCTTTTACTTCTTCTTTTTTTTTTATTGTTTCCCATCAACAGAAAGGCGAGAGTAATTTTTGGATGTCGTAAAGTTTCAGACGCACGGTTGATTCGATTATGTGTCTCGACGTCTCATTTTCTTCGGAGAGCAATTCTTCATCATATGATCGAGGGAAACTGAGAAAAAAAAATCCTGTGATAAGTTGTGATCAGTTATCGAAATTTAGCGACAATCTAGTCACTCTTTTGCTGATAACTTGATCCAAAAATTTCTTCTTTCAATTTCCCTCATTCACCCGATGAAGGATTGCTCTTTGAAGGAAATGAGACGTCGAGAGACACAATCGGATCAACCGAGTGCCTGAAACGTCACGACAAGTGATTTAAAAAAAAATCAATTCTTCGATCTGTAACGAACTTTGGATAAGACATCAATGATTCTTGGAGTATGGACAATTTGTTAAATCACGCTGTACTGGTCCCCTTAAATTTTCCCCATTGCCAAAAAACAAATTGCAATTTGAATATTAAGACCGCGATGAATGACTGAACAGTTATAAACCGGTTTACCTCAAAATTGTGATTCTGTGAAGTTTTCAACGTTAACAATAATTAAACTACACTAACAGGTCAATATAAACCCAATTACCGTCAAGTTTATTACGGTACATAAATTAATGAACGTAAATTAATGTACGTTTTAGTAGCAAAATTCCACGTCAATTTACGGCCAATACCAAATAGTACATATACATATATATTAGTCGAGAGAATTCAATGATTAAACTCTCGTTACAGTGTGTTTGAATTATTTCTGTTTGAATTACTCCGTTGGAACGTTCTAAAAAAAAGAGAAAAAAAATGTTTAAAGTACGCGAATAACGTATCTGGGTTAATTGGTGTAATTAATCAGAAATAAATCCTATGAATTCAATTGAAAATAATAATCTATTATTTTTTCTTTTTTTTTTTCATACAGTCGATCAATTTTTGACTGCAAATATAAAACAAAAAGGAGAGGCTGGTTGCAAATTGCAGGCCGGAGGTCGACCAGTTGATATATTTTTAACGGTTGTTTTGCTAAATTTATTGAGTAATTACCGTAATTAATTAGCCAACGGTTATATTTCCGCGCTATACCGAGAATCGCGAACAACAAATTATATCCCACTGATAAAATATTTGCATAAAGCTTTACATACCGGCTACCGTTTGCTACTCGCAATGACGCATATTTATCTATACACTACACTTTATGTCTGCTGTAACCATGGTTTATGCGGTTATCTTTTCAAATCCGCTGTACGAAACTGCATATTTTCATACGCGGATGCGATAATAAAAATTATAACAATTTTCATACGCGGATGCGATAATAGAAATTGTGAATAATTTTCGAACTACCGTTAATCATTCTTAGGATGAAAAGTTCAGGTTGTGCTGGATCTCATATCTCGCATTCTGTGTGGGTGATTTTTTTTCAGCACCACCTTATCCAGAAACACAGTGCATGATTTTTCATGAATTTTCGTTGTATAGTGACGATATCTCGGGACCCGGTGGACCGATTTTGATCAACTTGGTCTCATTCAACGCAGTTTTTCTGAATTAAGAATCGATGAAATTTTCAATTCGATCGGAAAAGTAGTTGTTGATGTATTGGAAGAACGAAATTTCAACTAGAAATGTTTCAAGTGACGATGTCTCGGCAACTAGTTGAGGAATTTTCATGAACTTCATCTCAATCGACGCGGTTCTCACAAGCTTCGAAGCAAATAGATTTTGGATTCGATTAATGAAGCTATTTTCGAGTTATTTGGAGACCGAAATGTCAAAAACGAACAATTTTATTGAAGATGTCTCGAGAACAGATAGACAGATTTCTATCGTCTTGGTCTCAATCGATTGGGTTTACTGCAAACTCAAACTACATGAGTCTACAAATTAATTGGAGCAATAGTTACCGATTTTATAAAACTTAATAATCAACTATCACATTTCTCTCTACTTCTTCAATAATCCGATAAGAAATGAAGCAAAATAAAAAGTGTTACGACGTAAATTGACTGAAACAAATTTTCTTCCATGTTTTTTTACCTAGTCCGAATAACTTTCGTATGTACGAAGTCAGATTCCATCGATTTATGACAACCGCGCTGAATACGCGAAGCGATTTGTTTGCCATACTATTCGTCAGCGTTTCGTGTGGTCGAAAATTAATGCTGATGGCATCCGATGTTGTATGACGCCGGTTTGGCGGTAAAAGCGAGTAATCAGAGCAGTGATTGATGCGGCCCACCTCCGACCGCCCCCCAACCCTCTACCCGAAAATGCTGGGACCGAATCCATCCTCCATTCAACCTGACGGCGTGGCATCGTAATATATTTTCGCTACTATACGAATATCACGTATCTCTATCAACTCCAACTCTCCGCATAGACACAGACACAGACTTCCCTGTCGGAAAATAAATTCGTCACCTGTTTCTGAAATGAGGTGGGGTACATGGGCAACGAGTGCGACGAGGGCCTACGAAAGAAGCTGATTTGTAGACAGATTGTGCGCCCACTGGGGAGTCCCCGAGTGAACCGAAGAGAAGCTGGTTCGTGCAGAAGCCAAGAATGGTCGAGGGGGCTGATGTGGAGTCGGAGGTGGAGGTGGAGGCGGAGGAGAATAAGAAATGGAGAAAAAGAATCACCGGGTTGTATTGAAAGAAACATGAGGCGGTGACAACGTCATTATTTCGCCTCACAGATTTCCTTTGGGACATTGTTAACGCTGACAGTCTATGCTCGTTCATTAATTCTTTGAAACTACACCTGATGTTCTATTCACTCTAGAATCTTTCACGTAAAAAAAAAAAAAAAAAATCATCTGGGAAAATAATAGTAATAACAATAATAAAAAGATGACAAACACATTTTCAATCAACTTGGGGAAAATTGAATTCTCGCCAATTACGAAAAGTGCTGGTAGATAAAAAGCACAAAGCTCGATAGGCAAGAGGAGACTACACCACGCGGGTTAATTCGATACGTTATACTCAATTTTTATTTCTTTTTTTTTTTCTCTACAATCGATACCGTTGATTGACACCCTTTTTTTACCATTCCTGCCGATTTAGGTTAGGTTAGGTTACCGGCTATTGTTAGGCTAGCGGCTATTCTTAGGTTAGCGGCTACCGGCTATTTAGGTTGGCGGATATTCTTAGGTTAACGTCTATTCAGGTTACTTAGGTTAACTTAGGTTGCTTAGGTTAACTTAGGTTACTTAGGTTAACTTAGGTTAACTTAGGTTAGGTTAACTTAGGTTAGGTCAGGTTAACTTAGGTTACGTTAGGTTAACTTAGGTTAGGTCAGGTTAACTTAGGTTAGGTTAACTTAGGTTAGGTTAACTTAGGTTAACTTAGAGAGCACTTTAATATATTTCGCATTGATATCGTCCAGATTTGTGTAGCCTCACATATTCCTGCCGTAGCTCTGCGTGTGCATATCGAAAGCTTTTCGCCGCAGTATATAGTCGCGGTTTCGTGGGGGAGGGTTTTTGTAAACATTGTTATATACTATATATCTATGTATACGATGAAAATCCATTCGCGAAAGCCACTCTCTTTTCGAATACACAAAGTAGATAACGTATACATGATAGAATTGTAAAATGATACGCCCGGGCATTGTAGTGGGCTCGCTGATGCTTTTTAACATGAGAATGCTTTGGGTGTATAAAAATGAGAAAAAAAATATATACATATATATCATATTCAGTGATGGATTTCGAAGGCTCGCAGGTACCGCAAACTCTCAACTATATCACTTGTATTATATTATATCGTCACATACTTCCGGAAACTATTCAGAAAAGAAAAATATGTTTGCGACGATAAATTTTCATTCAACGTGAAAGAAGAATTTTTCACATTATTGACGAAAGACACTAAACACGGAAAATTCAAGATTGGTTAGAATCGAACCATTTCAAGGCTTCGTCGATCCGAATATCAGAGACAATGGATCCTTCGGGGCCACGCAGTAGGGATCACTGTGCCTGAAAGTTTCTGCCAGTTTTCTAATCTTCTTGATTGAAGCTCGTCTTTTTTTCTCTTTGTTCGTGTGTATCATTTTCACGGTGGGACTTTCTTTTTGTTTCTACTTTCGTCCTGGGAAAATAGACACGTGTGGTTGGTGTAATCACGTGTCTCAACGAGACGAGACAACCCCTGATGAGATTCCACCTCCCGTTTCAGAAATTCTTCGCCCATTTAGGCTCAACTTCCTCCTCAGGATGTTACCCCTCGGTATTAAATCAAACGTCATTTCCATATCCTTTGGTCTCAGGTGCGTCATACGGTTAAATTGTGAGGAAAAAGGGGGAATCTTGAATATCTCAAAACCATGGCGGAAACAGCTTCGCGAAGATAGACTCGATGCTGTTATATTTGATCAAGAATCCTGGAAAATCCTGCAATTATTCTCGGAATAGCTACCTTAGCGAAAATAATTCCTTGAGATTAGTAGAATTTTTGTTTCTCAAACTTAGTAGAGATTCGTGGAAATCAAACTATTATAATTTGAGGACTTTTTTTTAACTATGAAACCAACTTCATGCTCTCAGTGTGTTGAATTCTGTTCACTGTTCGAAAAAAATAATCAGTCATGTATTTTTAGCATTTCGATCATTTGAATTTTCACCTGTTTTCTCCATTTTCTCACGAACTTTAAAGACCTGATCCATTAATTTCATGGGATTCTATCGAATCGATTCATCCCTCGACTTCATTTGGCTCCTTCCCCTCGTAGGAGGGAGAAAAAAATTGAGGCTAAACGGAGACAACGTAGTAAAACTAATCTGTTTTACCCGAGACGTAAGAAAGTGCGTTTCTCTCGAAATTCGGTAGAGTTTTGCACCCTTGGGTGCGGGGAGGCATCCGAATCCAAGGTCTGACGTTTGGGCTCGTCGTCCCTCCGCCCGCGTCGGTGGGTGACGGTGGAGCCTCTAAATTCCAATTATTCGCGAATCGACTGTGAGTCGACAATCTCTACGGGATTTGGGGATGATGGTTTTTTTTCCAGGTAGTAAAAAGGGGCGAACGATGGGTTCGGATTTATAAGGGAGGTAAACCCACTCAGCCGCGAAAATTATAATTTGTGCAAACTGGCCCAATTAACGGGCTTCCCACTTGGACTTTTGGGAGTAACTTCCCGCACCCCGACTTCCTGCCAACCTTTTGACGTGAATGAAAATTTTTTATTCATACTGTTCAGGCTGATACATTATGCATTCACGCGTTTATATTCTACCGCGTTTGGGTGATATGACGATTCGAAGATACTGCAGTTTTATCACAATTAAATCAGTACTTTTCCCTCTAATACGCATGAAATTTTGGTAGTGTTACGTATTCAGGATGTATTGGCCTAACAATCTCAAACAAAAATGATTCTCGTCGGCAAATTGAGTACTTTATGATAAGATAAAAATCGGAAAAAAATCAACCATGATAAAGAGGATAAGAGTATCCATTTTGAATAATAATAATGCCCGAAAGTTATCAATAAATTGTTTGAACAAAACATTGTTTAACAAATTTTCTGGTAACGTTATTTTTTTTCATCTCAAATAAATTCCCTAATTTGTCTGAACACACATGCATTTTTTAAGAATTTTGTCACTATTTTGGAATTTCCGTTTTCGAAAATTCGTAGAGGCTGTATTTACGAAACTACTTGTTCCACGCTCCGTAAACTTCGGAATTGTAATTTACATCGTTTTCACAAAAACATATCCAAAATTCAGATACTTTTTGCCATTTTTCAAAATTTGGAAATTTTCGTAAACGGAAATTTCAAAATAGTTACGGAATTCTTAAAAAATTCATGTGTATTCGGAAAAATTAGGGCATTCATTTGTGATGAAAAAAATAACGTTACCAGAAAATTTGTTAAAAAATTTTTTGTTTAAACTATTTATTGATAACTTTTGGGCATTATTATTATTCAAAGTTAATACTTTGACCGTCTTGATTGTGGTTGATGTTTTTCCGATTTTTGTCTTATCCCGAAGTACCTAATATTGTCGACGAGATTCACTTTTGGTTGAGATTGTACGGCCAATACATCCTTAAGTTGTTGTAAGTCGAAGATCGCTATGGGACTTTTTTTAGACTTTTTCCCATGGAGATTTTCATAAGGCTTCTCAGAATTTTCGTAGGGTTTTTGAAAATTTTCTATGAGGATTTTCACGAGGTTCTTAGGAATTTTTGCCTTTGGGGTTCTTGAAAATGACCTGTGGGGATTTTTATGGGGTTTTCGGAAATTTCTGTAGGGATTTTTTATCCTGAATCGTCCTGAATAGAAAAAAGAAAGATTCCCGAAAATGAATTCCTAGGGTGCAAGCAATCAAAGTTGGCGCATGCGCACGTCGTTAATGAGCGTATTTTCGCTCTGCAGTTGGTCAGTGACGCCACCGCAGATCCTCGAAACTTTTGTAAGACTCGTTAAAACAATATTTTTGAATTTTATTCGTCCTTAAAAAATTCCAGAAACAGATAATAATTTTTTAGATGATTTCCAAACGAATATAGATGAAAAAAAGATCGTCTCCAAAGTTGAGGAAGTAAAAAAGAAATGAATCTGGATAAACCGGATGTACGGTTCTTCTCACGGTGTTATAAAAAGTTTGATGCATCCGTTTAGCCGAGATTTCTCCAAATGCTAATCCTTGTGCATTATTAAACAGCGTTCTTGCAGCTCGCTGGGCCCTCTCAGCCTCTAATCTAATCCGAGTGGGGTGATTTAACGGTGTACAGAGCCCCCCCCCCAGGACGTTTACAAATAGATTAGATAGAGAGATTCTTGTGCAAAATTTAACTTCAATTATTCCCAAAATCCCTAGAACCGAAATTCTTCAATTTACACAAACTAGAAGAGGAAAGAAAGCAAAAAAGAAGAAAAAAAGTCTATGAATTACCCGATTAAAAATTACTCGGTACAAGATAGTCGGAGGAAACTTCAACAGCTGAAGACTCCGCAAAGTTTCAAACGCTTGAATAAAATATTATTTGTAGTCTTGAACTTGGGAGTCCGGCTTAGCGGATGGTGGAAGTGGATTAATTCTAAAACCTCGAGGACCTGATTCCCGGCACTCAGAAATCTGAGGTAATCACTTGACGAATTATTTATAGCCAGATTCTCGCTGCATCATATCCTTCGTGGTATATTAGCAGATTAAACTAACGCTCGCCGTGAAAAATCTGATATTACCTTCCGTGGTCAATTTGCTTGGCGAGCTTGATGAAAGAATGATAAACGATCCAGAGAGTGTTTTTTAAGCTCTGAAATAAAAGAGACGAGGAAAAAAAATTAGCACTGGGGGACAAAAAGTTTAACAAAGTTTTAGTGCAATAAATCGGACAGTGTGACTAAAGCCTGAGAAATGGGCTACATTTGTGAACAACTATTTGTTCACACGAAAATTCGTTTGTTAAGGTTTTTCGGGTCTCCATCAGAACTTTCATTCAGATCGAATGACTCTTTTCAATTTTTTGTTGCCTGCAAATTTCTACAGAAATTTGATGATTTTTCCGAATGCACTCTCTAAATTTGAATCAGTGAAAATTGCACTAATTGAATCAGTGATTCGGTATTTCACTGCAGAAACAGTGACTTGAACCCTTTTTCACTGGAGTATCAGTGAAGTCCATTTCAGCAGTGATTTCACCACTGCTAAACCAGTGCATAACTTCACTGTTTCGTCAGTGACTTTTGTGACGAACGCTAGGGGCGCCTCGTACGCCGAGTCTCTAACCGCCATGGAGCTGCCTACTAACCGCCAAATCGTTCGCGTTCATATGTTGCGTGCTGATTTGGGCGTCGGTTCAACCACGTGAACTGTTCAGTAAAAGTCATAACATAAGTACACATGCGGAATTATAAAATTCTTCACAATTCGGCTTGTTAGTTGCAAATAATCAATGAATTGTGTGAATATTGCTGTTCACTGTGTTACATTGAATTCCTTATACTTTTGGTAGGTTAGGTTTTCTCACTGCGTCCAGTCTTGGCTCACTCCGACGAGATGGGAGACGGAGAAGTTTCATCTGCGTTAGGTGTCTGTTTTTTCTTTACTTGCAATAAAGACTCGCGAAACAAAAATGTGTCGAATATACCATATTGTCTTTCCGTTTCGAGAATATCTTCAACCGGATCAAATATATATAAGAACCAATAATTTTCGCTGATTCAATCAGTGAAAATGTCACTATTCGAATCAGTGATTCAAATTCACTGGATAAATTAGTGACTTTTCACTGATTTCCAGTGGTATACTTATAACTGGAGGCATCGGTGACTATTCGCTGATGATCAGTGACTATTCACTGATTCAAATTTAGAGAGCAGAATCGCAATTGGCTTCGTTGCTAATTTTGACCGAAAGCTCGATGTTGTGATCCCTGGTTTTATGATCAATCTTGAAAGTGCGATCAACGTGGATAACAGTGACGTCAACGTGCTATAAAATTTCGTCAAAATCTGCGGTGCGACGATTATTCGAGTTTCATCGTCGTCGGTTCGTTAATGACTTGAAGTTCGACGGGATTTAGGGAAAATCGACTATATAGGTCTGATCTGTTTACTCCACGGTCGAAAATGTCGACTTAGCAGAAATTGAGTGGTAACTTTTGATGTTCGGCGTTTCGCTGCAGGGGGTCGGAAGCGTCAGATTTTAGTTTACCCCACACTCTAAGCTTAACGAGAACCGTTGTTTGTGTGGCTCCGGACTAAACGGCTGATCTCAACGAGGAAGTTTGATGATTAAAGTTGTTCGTTTAGAAACGATGTATGTACGTACGTACGTGACGCGTCCTCCATAAAAGCTCGCTAATGCGAACTGAAAATTGAAAACCTCGTTCAAATTCACGTCCATGGACAACTACAGTGCCAAATTATACCGGATGTGTCTCGGATTATCGGAAAATTGTTCAAAATTTATTCCCCTGTTGAAAAATAAAAAGCTTTCAACTCTCGCGTGAAGCAGATTTCACTAATTACCATTTTTTATACACGATGATGACGATACCAGGCGATAGAAAAACAAACTCGAAAATCTGTTGCTGTTTTTACCCCCCTTTTTTTTACCCAGTTCGGTTCATAGTTACGATGCTAAAATGAAAATCAGTGTAGAATCAAAAAAGCGTCAGATTTGTCTTCAAAATGACGGGTTTGCGGTGCCTCAGAATTAGAGCTTGCGAAAAACGTGGATATGAAAGATGGCCACGATTGGTAATTTTATTTTTACAGATTTAGTGTCTTCTTTTTGTGTTTTTGAAAATTCTTCGCCACAGAAGGTTCGCATGATTGATAAATTAATTAAAATGATTTTGGGAAAACCTCTGAGCCTCCCCTTCAACGCCAAATTAACGTCTGTCATGTTATCGTCGGTTAGATTAGGTTACATGAGTCAGGGCCTAAATTCGTCTGTTTTAAATTTTATTTTCCATTTCTTTGAAATTTTCAGTCAATTTTCTTCATTTCTGGGATAAATTAACGTTCCGTTGAATAACGAGAGTCTCACTGATGAAAGTCCGTCCGTCTGAAAAGTTAATTAGAGTTCGAAAGCTTGAAATTCACGGGGCTCGCTAACGGAGATGGTTAATTTACATGAGTTATCAGAAAGTTGTGTCCCGGCTGTGAGCCGTGCCGGGCGTTACGTTGCGTTGCTGGCCTGTCCAAAGCAGTCGAACCTCTGAAAGCGTTGATTAAAATCACTTCTAAAAGAGGGAGTCGAGAGGGGCGAAGAGGAGAAGCATACCTTTGACTGAAGGAAGGGGGAATTTCCGAACCCCCCCTTTAATTAGTGTGTTGTATGATAATTAATAACGTTATACATACGCGATTAATCAACTCCAGGTCGATATTAGTCCTCGATAAAAATCAACAGCCTCTTCGTTAACTAGTTGAGCGAGTGTTTAAAATTCATCCAATAAAGCCATTTTCTGTTTCAATATTGTGCATTTAGAAAAAAATTAGCAGAAGAAAGATTATGAGATAATCAAATTGGATCTCAAGAGCTGAGTTTTCTACTGATTGCAGACAAAATTTTCTACTCCACTAACGGAAAAAAGGTTCCATCACACTTTCATTTGTTCGTGGGAATCCGCTTGACGACTGTGACATTTTATTATTTGCCTTGGGATTTTTAAATCCAAGTTCTATGATTTTCGAAGGAGAGAAAAATGAGTTATTACAGAAAAAAATTAATAAAAAATGTAATTGATTATATCGCGGGGCTAATAAGAATGCAAATAAACGTTGAATATACCCTGCACCACCTGGTACCTAATACTGTGAGGAAAAATAAAATTGCACCAAAGTAAACGTTCGCGAAAATGAGCTTTGGAACGGAATCGCCAACCGCAAATGATTTCACTAACGGTTGAGCTTGCAATTATATAATTGTAAAGGGCGCTGTATATACATGTGCTTTATACACGGGTCAGAGACTTCATTTTTAAAGGCAACCGCGGCTGGTACAAGCACCGAGCTTATCGCTGGTTCAAAAATTTTTCATGTAATTTTGCCATCGACCGCTTCTCTCATTCATTCAAATCTTCTTTTCGAATTGCGGATTCCTTCGTTTTAAGCTTCACTCATTCAGACATTTTCCGGGAAAACCAGGCTTCTAACGATTTCACACCGTCAGAAAAATTGCAAAGCTTCTCCCAAAGAAGTACGATCTTATTTCGTCAGCCATGATCGAACGAAGTCTTAGAAAATCCTGAAAATTATTTTATGTATTTTTTGAATTTCGAAATTCTGAGAATCTCCATGAAGTCAAATGAAGTCTTCGACACCAGAAAATCTAGTGAACGCTTTCGATGCTTACCTAGTTTTATGAACGAAGGTATAGCCAATATTTTTTTTCTGCAAGCTCATTTGAAGCAACAATTTTTCATTCCACGTATTTGAAACGTGAGAAATCTTTTTTTTCTTGTTTAATCTGGGACAAAATCTTCAACAAGAGGGAATAATTCTTTTTTTCTGGCCTACAGAGCTACTCAGTGAAACTAAAATGGCACGAATCTAAACAATATTAATAGTCATGCTGTCTACCGATGTCGGGATATACCAGAGATTAATAGTTCCTTGGAGTAGTTGAGAAGTGCGGGGGTAAAGGTTAAAGAAAAATGGTCGATGTGGAAAAATCCTAGCATTGCACAAGTGGGCGCCGATAGCTGATGGGAAAACTTTTTTCAAATTGAGAATATCATTCCTTGCACATTTATTCATACCGCGAGAAACGCGAGGGCTTGACGTAAGCGGATTTCACTGGCAAATGGATTGTAATAAATTGTGTTGTGAGTATCTCATGGTTTGTGAAAACTCCACTCCGACAATACGCTCTTCTACAAATTATGTCAAACCGCTCGACTTAAGGGACCAGTAGAGCGTTATTCAACAAATTCATTAATATCTTATCCAAAGTTCATTAGACGCCGAAAACTTGACTTTCTTAAAAATCACTTGTAAGGTTGCAGAAACACGGTTGATTCGATTGTGTCTCTCGACGTCTTATTCTCTTTGGAGAGAAATCCTTCATCATATGAATGAAGGAAACTGAGAAAAAAAATCCTGTGATAAGTTATGGTCAGTTATTGAAATTTAGCGATAATCTAGTCACTCGTTTGCTGATAACTTGGTCCAAAATTTTGTTTTTTCAATTTCCCTCATTCATACGATGAAGGATTGCTCTTCGAAGAAAATGAGACGTCGAGAGACACAATCGGATCAACCGAGTGCCTGAAGCGTAACGGCAAGAGATTTTTGAAAAAGTCAATTTTCGATATTTGTTGAACCACTCTGTAAACAAATAGAAACAAGAAGAAGAATTGGTGAATATTTTTTACGCTGTCACATAATTTTGTCACGACCTGACGATGAGATAAAAATGACAGATATCGCGAAAGAAAATAAGGTCTTTCTGCCGGTATGGCAAAAATATCGACTCTGGCCACGGTGATAAATCTCTAGCTGGTTACAGCGACGAATATTTTTCATAAACGCAGCTCACAGCTCATTCATATTCATATTCATCGGCGTATAAAACATGATTACAAAACCCCTCGTCGAAAAATAAATCCCGAGTCGTTTTTTTCCCCCCTTTTTCTCTAAAAATCCTTCTGCATGTATGAGTGCAGGTTAAGGGAGGCGAGGGGGGGTCGAGAGTATGCATGTAACCGTTAAAAGCCCGTGAGCTCGTTTCATAGAAACCGAGTTACTACTGGGGTCGCAACGGTCGTTCGATATCCGGCTTCCGCTAATTAAAATCTTGTAGAGTGCGTCCGCGGATGAATTAACTAATTGCCTAATCAACCCCCGCCCCGGTGTCTCGGGCTGATCAAAATGCCCGGTAAAAGCGTCATCGCCGCGAAAATAAACGGTTCCGCGGGGAGAGGGGGGGGGGTTAATTTTAATTGACAAATACAAACGACTCGTTGACGACGGGAGGCATCGTTCTGAAGGAGACAAATTGACAGCTAATGGACACGGTTCTGTGTACAATATTAACGGACCACGTATAGACTCGCCTTTTCATCCCTTGTATTTGCCGACTCATCAACCACTCCGTCGAACGCAAACTGGACTAACAGGGTTATTCAAAGTGAATGATGAAAGGAAAAGTGAAAAAGTGAAACACCATCAGTCGTTGATGCGATTGCCTTTGATCGTCCCTAATCCGGACAATATCAAATTCGTTAAAAAAAAAAAAAAACCAGGGTCGTCCGTTTTCACACTCAGCAAAGATCAATAGCTGATTAAACTGGCTCAGCATTCTTCTAGATGCTAAGAGACAGAGGTTATTCGTGATTAGAATTTCCGAGCACGCTATTTCTCCCGCGATCCCATAGACTCCGGATTAGCAGTGGGCGACGCTCTCTGCACCGAGTCCATAGTCGGATGTCGACGGTTGCGGAGGATGAGGTTAAGGGTCCTCCGGAGTTTCACACGGTGCATTTTAAGCGCTTGGTTAAAGCTCGCCCTCGCCACCCTCAGCGTCTTAGAGCCGCTACGTCGAGGGTCTACCTCGATACTTGCGGATTCATAATCGAGTGAGTTCCCCACGGAACCGGTCGAATCGTTCGAAAAAACCGCGTTAGCCACACGCCATGAAACCAGATTAGCCGATGCGATTACGTGACCGGGTTGAAACAAGCGTCAAAGAGCCCGGGGGACAACGCGCGGCGCGAGAACCAATTGATAGCCTCAATGTGCTCGCGCGCATCCCGTCTGCGCACGACCTGCGCGCGCAGACTCTCATCAAGTGCCCGAGGGGAGGGGTAGCGCAGCTTGGGCCTGATTACTTTATGAATGCGGAGCGTCACTGCTGGAATCGTTGATTCCTTGAAGGTGAAAATCTGTAATTGAAAATCTTTGCTTTCGACAATTATTAGCAAACTTGTGAAGCCGTGTATCGCGTTTTGAAGTAGATGCAAAAAAAAATTTAATAAATCTTTTATTTCTTCGTCCGCATTTTATGAAGCAGGTTATAACGAGCTCGAGACGGTGAAGGGTAATTAAAAAGGAGAACTTCCTGATTTAATTAATACTCGCTCCGGACCGATTCCGAGTTGGCCGGTAAAAATTTTTATTTCTAAAAAATCACTGAGGAGAGATGCGGATTTAATTACTCGTCATTTTATAACGCTGAAAGGGAAGAAGTGAAAAAGATATAAAATATTCCGATTCTCTCTTCGGCTCCGTCGCATTTAGGGGCAAAGAAAAAAAAGTGGAAAAGAAGAAGAAGAATAAGAAAAAAAAAACAAAACACTGGGTAAAGTTCCATCCGGTTCGCTATCTGGAAGAGGGCTGAAGGTCTTCAGGAGAAAATCGACTTCGGAAGCAAATGGGGATCGTTTAATGGGCACTCGAGGGATGCTTAAGACCGGATGGTTTTCACCTTCGACCAGTAGAATATGAGAGGACAGGGTTGATATAACTGAATAGCGCTCTGAAAATTCTTGCAAGGTGAACGGAGCAATTTGCTACTTCCTTAATTAATTACTCTCGAGGCGCGGAGGAAGAAGGGCGGGAAGAATACGTATAAGGTGAAACCCACCAGACCATGCAAGAGATAAAAGTGTAGCCTCGTTCTCTCACAAAGCAAAGCGCAGGGAGAAAAAAAAGAAAATGTATACTTTCAACAAAAATATGCATATGAGCCAGAAAGTCCACACAATATGCAAAGGTTGCATTTGCATAATCACTATCAGCGAGTTTCGAGCTTCGAGCTTTTTCCCGTGGATAAAAGCAAATGTACGTTTTTGTTCTACATAGTTTTCCGAAATAAAGGAGCTTCGAGTTCTTCAAGAACAATGACGAACTTTATTGAACTCTGAAAAAAAATCAGGACTCTTTGAAAAATATTCAGACTCAAGTGTCTCTCTGAAAAAAAAACGAAAAAGAAACGGGTTTATTATCGATTGATAATTCGAAGTTTATCTCTGCCACCGTTGTTGCGGTTTCCGTTATACCTAAGGCTGATGAGGACAGTCGTAAAAATGAAACCACTTTTAATTGCTCATTATCCCGCAGGGCGTTGCGGTCTGGCAGAAACGTAGAGCGCGGATATTTATTTCCTTCTAACTTCTCGTTGTGGAAGAACCACCATCAGCGATACGGCTCGTTGGTAATTGTTACCCGGATCGATTGTGTGTATCGGCAGACACGGTAACGGACGCGAGGTGGAAGAAAAAATGACCTGGCACATCCCTCATGCGTGCGAGTAAACACCACGTACGTTGCGAGGAAATTAGGGGTTTCATAAAATTACCCCTGAATTTATGAAATAACTCGAGCTTTTCATCACGAATAATCGATACGTAACCACGAATCAATCGATTCGCTTTAAATTCTGAGAAGAATTAGACGTTCGCTAAAAAAGATAACCACTCACGTCGATGAGAGGCATGAAAATTAAAGAGAAGAAGCTTAATTGCTCGTTAGAGGAGAAAATCTCATAGAGATAAGATTTTCTTTCCTCATCGCGTTTTCCGCTTCTTTCATCCAATCTTTTTTTTCTCTTCTTCTTCTTGTTTCGTTTCTATTTATCTGCCTTTTTTTTCTTTTCCATTAATTTGTGAAGAAGGAAGGAATAAATCGGTGAACGCCATTTTTGCAGCTCGCTCTACCATACCTGAGCACTTAAGGCTGCAGAATAAGAGGTTTACCTTAGTGGGGTATAGCTTCGCCTTGCCTGTACGATATAGAATCTGAGGCGACGCGGAGGTGCAAGGAGAAAGAGAGCGAGAGAGAGGGGAAGATAGATAGAAGGGTGAGGTCGCGAGGGTGTGGAAACTGCGGGGAAAATGCCACGGGGGAATCCCCCGTCGTATTGGTTTTTATGACACCACTAAAACGTAACGACGAACGGAACGTGAGCAAGCAGAATACCTTAACAACCCTATTGTCTCGATTCCATATACATCTGAACCATCCGCAACCCCCCTCTCCTTTCTCATCTTATTTCTACAGAAGTACGCATATGGCACAACCCCCACGACGCGATACCATAGATCTTATCCCCAGGCTTAACCGATAAGTAATTTTCGAAAATGCTGTTCTCCACGACCCCCGCGATTAGGAAGAATTTTGATACATTGCTGGGGCAAAACAAGCAATTTGTAAAAGAAAATTGATGAATATATGAATTTCTTATCGCGATACAGAAAAAGGGAATGAATTCTGTAGTGGTGAAAAAAATTCACCGGATAAATCTTCACCGGTTATAAAAGAAATCCGCGATATATTTATCACGTAATTTATCAGATTTATATCGGAACGTTATTGATCTTGTAATTTAGCACGTAATTTTTTATATCCATGTCTTCATGTCATCAACTTCGAATTCTGGTCAATACAGTTGAGCTTTATATATGAGCGTACTCTCTAAATTTGAATCAGTGAAAATTTCACTAATTGAATCAGTGACTTGGTATTTCACTGCAGAAACAGTGACTTGAACCCTTTTTCACTGGAGTATCAGTGAAGTCCATTTCAGCAGTGATTTTACCACTGCTAAACCAGTGCATAACTTCACTGTTTCGTCAGTGACTTTTGTGACGGACGCTAGGGGCGCCGCGTACGCCTAGTCTCTAACCGCCATGGAGCTGCCTACTAACCGCCAAATCGTTCGCGTTCATACGTTGCGTGCTGATTTGGGCGTCGGTTCAACCACGTGAACTGTTCAGTAAAAATCATAACGTAAGTACACATGCGGATTTATAAAATTCTTCACAATTTGGCTTGTTAGTTGCAAATAATCAATGATTGTGTGAATATGACTGTTCACTGTCTTACATTGAATTCCTTATACTTTTGGTAGGTTAGGTTTTCTCACTGCGTCCAGTCTTGGCTCGCTCCGACGAGATGGGAGACGGAGAAGTTTCATCTGCGTTAGGAGTCTGTTTTTTCTTTACTTGCAATAAAGACTCGCGAAACAAAGATGTGTCGAATATACCATATTGTCTTTCCGTTTCGAGAATATCTTCAACCGGATCAAATATATATAAGAACCAATAATTTTCGCTGATTCAATCAGTGAAAATTTCACTATTTGAATCAGTGATTCAAATTCACTGGATAAATTAGTGACTTTTCACTGATTTCCAGTGGTATACTTATAACTGGAGGCATCAGTGACTATTCGCTGATGATCAGTGACTATTCACTGATTCAAATTTAGAGAGTACAACTGTCACTTGTGGTTGGAAATCAGTGTAGCTCAGGTGGTAGCGTAAGCCCTAGCAACTTCCAAAACTGTTTATCCAAGCTTTTTTCTCTTTTCTGTATAATTATAGGGGGTCGTGCCTAAAAGCGTTTGAAAATGTATTTTTAATACGTCACAATATTGCTCGGCTAAATTCATCCAGAATATGAAATCAACGATATGTCGTTAGCGGTAATATCACCGTTCCGGTTTTATACGGAGGGTGAAACATTTTTCCAAGACGCGGAACGAACGAGGTTATGTAAATAGGGTTACATGGCTGCGGTGGTTATATATACCTACGGTCTATGGACAAACAAAAACTGTTTATCTAAGGGTTAGAAATTGTGCAGTAATAGCCTGCGCACTTGCGGGTGAAAAAAATAAAGTGTATACAGTATAATTGAAATTATTTCAGAGTCAAGGGTTGGTCGGTTGGAATATTGTTGCGCCGAGATAATCCCTTGAGTTATAGTTACGTTATGTGTACGTGCGTTCGTTGGTAGTTCACAAAGAGTTGAATTAAAAATAATAGAAACAAAAAAACTGTACAAAAAACGATATATGGCGGACAAAGGGGGGTAAAAAAGAGCTAGGGCGCGTTTTTAATTAGTTTTAAACGCAGGAGTCACAATAACTCCGTTCCCCGCGTGTCGGATAGAAGGAAGTTAAAAAAAAAAAAAAAAAAAAAACAGAGGGGAGGTATAATTTAAACCGGACGTCGTATCCTTTGCGAGGGGTTAAAATATGCCTGAAGTAAAATTTGAGAAAAGACAGAAGCACTGACACACCTGGGTCCCAGATTCTCCCTAACGACCCACCGCAGGACCTCTTCCACAGATATTGCGGCCATTGTTATTCAAGAGATGGACAAATTCGTAGAGGTTATTTAGCCTCGAGAAAATCGAGTCCCTGCAGTTGGAGTAAAAAAAAGGAGACAGCCATTCGGGGGTCAAACAATTTGTGACCGGAAGCTAAAATAGTAATGATATTCATAGCATCCCGCCTCCACATCTTCGGGCAATGGAAGGGCTCCCAGAATTCGGGTAGTTCGAAGGCCTCCAGCTCCGGGTGCTGTCTTCTGAAATATGACTGAGGAAGAGGGAAAGGAAGAGGGAAATTTACTTTTCGCGCCGGGGCAAAAGGAACGAGAGACCAAAAACTGAATTTATTTCACGTATAACAAATAAACAATAACCCAAATATTTTCGGAAACTTTTACCCAGGTGGAAAATAAAATTGACGTATCTGATCAGTAACACATGATCATATTCGAACATCTATATTGTTGTCACATCGGATATTGAATCATATATGGGCCAATATTCAATCATATTTGACTTGATATGGTTACATATTATCATATTCAACTTCTTTATATGATTACATCATTGCCGTGTTAGATGAAGGGTCGTATGATATATGGGCTTGTTCATGATCACATGATATATGATCATTTCTCCAAGCACAGTCCTATAAAAAATTCATTTCACTGAATTTATCGATTCGAATCGATTTCTGTGAAAAAAAAATGTCGGTGATGAGGTATAGAGGAAGTTATCATCTCTGCAGGGAAAATTTAATGAAGAAAGCAAATACAAGGTTAGGTTATGTCAGGTGGTAGTTGCAGTTGGAAGGGACGAACGAACAACATGTTTACATTCTAAAAACGAGAAAAAATGTTCTAACTAACAATAAGTCTAATTACAGTAGGATAAAAATATCAGCTTGGAGAATAACAGAGCCTCGATTTTTTCCTCGAGAACCACAATGGAGTCAACTTCCGTGATCGCGTTGTTGGTTCAAATTTGGGGGTTTGGGTAAATCTCCTATCTCAGAAAGCTGGCAGAACGCAAGACTGAACTAAGCTTCCAAAATGCCAACTACGGGATCCGAGTCCTCTAATTCGGTTCGGTGTTCCCCCATCTCAAAGCGGGAGCGAGGACATGGAAACACTGTGCTCGAAACGCCCTTGAAATTCTGCGAGGGCTTGTTTTTAACATTAAAAAGAATGTCTATAATCTCCGGGGCAAATTGGGCTAATCAATTCCTGCGACAGTTGTGAGCATCGAAGTGGGTACCAAGATCGCGGTATGATCTTGAGAGAAAATTAATTAACCCGGCTCCTCGTACAATAATCAGGTATGAATCTCTGCTCTACTAATCATCCGCATTAATCACGGCAGCAGGTAGCCAAAATTCTCGCTGGAAGCTCGAGCCCGGGGCCGGGGCCGGGGCCGGGGCCCCGCATCCATATTGGATAACCAATCTCGAGATGGATAATTAAAGATACATTTACTCCCTAAGGCGGATAATGTAGAACCTATTAAAGGCCACTTACCGGAAAATGAATCCCGCAAATCCTTACCGCGAGTCTCACGAGACTCGAGTATTGTTATTATCAACGGCGTTTTTTGTTCTTCGAAACTACGTCGAATTATCAAATCAGTGAAGAGATGACCGTAAGCCATCCTTTGAATTTCGCCAATCTGACATCAGATTCTTGTTCAGCGGTTTAAAAAACTTCGAGTGCTGATTTCGAGTCTCTTACCCAGCAAACTAGATTCGATATCTCATATTTTGCAAGTCTGGCTCCAGATTCGTGATCAGTTGACCCACAGCGACTAATTTTTATAGTTTTTTTTTTTTTTTGCAGCATATTCGGCAAAACTGGCTTTAGTTGCAAAAAACGTTGTGGTACCAGATTTCGTTCAAATCCGTTGATCCGTTCTGAAGATATCGTCGTTTTCATTGTATTGAAAACAGAAAAACGGAAAGATGAAAAGAAATATCCGCGCATGCGCACGTTGTGAAAGATCTACTTCCCACACTATGATTTTTTCGCTCATGATTTCGTCTACTTTCAGCACTCCGATATATGAAAATCTTTGACCTCATCCAGCGCGGGCGAACGACTGAACCTGGGGTACTAAAACAGGGGCCAAGTTGGTTAATAACGTGATCATAACTCCCCCCGACGTTGACACCCCCTTATCGACGCGTTCCCTCCACCCCCCCTACTCTATACATCTATCGGAAGGGGATGGGTGAGAGAACCCAAAAACCATATCCATTGCGGGTATGATCGAACTGCGAACACCAATATCGAACCGCGATGGAATTTATGGTCATGGTAGACCTTCAAAACTCATGTTCGAAAATTTTCTGATGGGAAAGATTCTATATCAATCGGGTCGATTTCTTGACTGAAGAAAGCGGGAGTTCCGACAGTTACGAATTGCGATGTTTCATCGCAATTTGTTTTTTTTTTTTTCGATTTTTATATGCCTATAATGAGGAGTATCTCGAATTGACTAGAATCACAAAAGTTACAGGAAATTAAATTCCAGCGTTTTTGCTACATGTAGATAACGGAGAGGTTCTATTCTACACAGAATCGTTCTACACGGTGGATGTTCTACACGAATTATTCTACACCATTCTTTCTACACCATTTTTTTTTCTACGCCGTTATTTTCTACACCGTTTTTTTTCTACACCGTTTTTTTTCTACACCGTTTTTTTCTACACCGATTTTTTTCTACACCGTTTTTTTCTACACCGATTTTTTTATTTTTGTATAATTACCAGTTTCTGGCTAAGATACTGTATGTATCTTAGCCAGAAATTGGTAATTACCTATTCCTGTGGCATGCGCGTAAAGTGACTGTTTATCCGGCAAGGTTATGTTTTTCGTACGAGCCGCTGTTTTGCCGGCGATCCTAAGGCAAAGCCAGCGGAGAGTACGAAGATTAGAATCCTTGAAAAAAACGGTGTAGAAAAAAACGGTGTAGAAAAAAATCGGTGTAGAAAAAACGGTGTAGAAAAAAATCGGTGTAGAAAAAAACGGTGTAGAAAAAAATCGGTGTAGAAAAAAAACGGTGTAGAAAAAAACGGTGTAGAAAATAATCGGTGTAGAAAAAAATCCGTGTAGAAAAAAACGGTGTAGAAAATAATCGGTGTAGAAAAAAACGGTGTAGAAAAAAATCGGTGTAGAAAAAAACGGTGTAGAAAAAAAACGGTGTAGAAAAAAATGGTGTAGAAAAAATACGGTGTAGAATAAATTGTGGAGAACAATTTATTGTGACTTGGTTGTGTAGAACCGACGCGTGTAGTACAATTATGGTGTAGAAAAAAATTGTGTAGAAAAAAATTGGTGTAGGAAAAAACGGTGTAGAAAAAAATCGGTGTAGAAAAAAACGGTGTAGAAAAAAATCGGTGTAGAAAAAAACGGTGTAGAAAAAAATCGGTGTAGAAAAAAACGGTGTAGAAAAAAAACGGTGTAGAAAATAACGGTGTAGAAAAAAAATGGTGTAGAAAGAATGGTGTAGAATAATTCGTGTAGAACATCCACCGTGTAGAACGATTCTGTGTAGAATAGAACCTCACTCAAAAATACCTTAACACGGCCGTGACGTCAGAACGTAGTAATTTTCGATCCGTTGAGGAAAGAAAAAATATGACCTAATTATTTTTTTCGCTATGCATTTTTGCTAAAAACGTGCAAAATCTCAATTAGGATTGACTTATTGCGGATTTTCGACGGCTGCATTTGGATGAGGAAGGATTTCACATTTGAATCTATTTTTAACCTTGTCCATTGAATTATCCTCGTTTTCTTTTTTTTTCTTCTTTACTGAATGAGAAATTCAGCCAAACCCATATAATCACGATATATTGTTGGTTTCTAGCGCGTGTAATTTTTTTTTCATGTCTAGACGAGTTCAGGTGGCGTGCAATGACGTATCCGAGCCGAATTACTCGAAACCGAAATGGCGAAGCGAACGGCGAACGAAAGACGTTATTCGCGAGGACTTGAATCGCTGCGAGTAGGTACCGAGTACCGCCACCGAGTTTCGGAGTAGGTATTGAGGCGACGTTGAGTAAAGCAGGAGAAAAAAGGACGAGAAAAAGAATTGAAGAATAAAAATACAAACAACTCTGCCTCGGACGTGGTTTTGCTCGCGAGAAAATCTGTCTGGGAAAATATTTTCTCTCTCTCTCTCTCTCTCTCTCTCCCTCTCTCCCTTAGTGCAGGGAATATAGTTAATAATATATCGAACGTCTAGACGCGGGGGGAAAGAGAAGAGAATGACCCACTTCTACTCAACGGAAAAGATATACACGCATCGATAAAAAATGCAAAGTGATAAAAACAGGGAGAGAAAAGAGAGAAAAAAAAACACTGCCGTTATATAAATTCTTCTAAAGTGATCACTTGCGTTGAAAGGTCTGATAGATCGCAGAATAAAAGTAAGAAGAATTGTACCAAAAATATTCTAATGGTGGCCACTATAAAGAAAAGGCCTTTTTTCACTAAATTATAATTTTTCCCTGACTGAAATTCATCGCCAGACGATACTCAATTAGTGGTTATTCTGAGATGCTCTGAATCAATGGTGCAAGAAAATGATTTTTGAGAATGATTGTTTTTTTTTTTTATAGAGAGGAAAAAAATCGCTGAGGATCTTTTATTCCGTCTTGTTTTATACCGTCATAAAATTCCTTGACTTTTCCCTGACCATTTTCCGGATTCCCTGACGTTTCCTTGACTTTCCTGACCAGTGGCCACCGATTACATATTTTTTTCTTACACCTGTTTAGAAAGTATGATTTTCGGAACGTGTGTAGCGTGCGTAAAGTGCCTCATTTTCCAGCAGTGCGGAATGTTTCGCTGTTTTCGATTCGTAAAGTGGCAGCTTGTACAGCTAACTTTCAGGACTGCCTTAAAAAGTCTTTTTACGTGCCTACGCAGCGTCGGTAATCTTGATTTTTAAACACATTCCCTGGGATTGGTCGTATCAATATATCGACTACATTTCAGCAACCTTGTTACAAAGTTACTTGCTGTAGACGAAAGTGAGTAAAGTCGAGTTAGAATTTGATTAAATCCAGATAGAAAGAGCATCGGGAAACACAATTATACGTGAAGAAATGAAGCCAAGAACTTTCTCCAGCTCTTGGATTCTTGGATTCGCGATGCTCGTGGTTCTGAAACTTTGAAAGTTGAATTCATTCCGGGTCCTCGATAATCAACCGAATGAAATAAGACAATTCTTCTCCTCTCGTATCGAGAAAACGATATAATCCAACCTAAAGTATATTTTTTCTCCTATATAAGCTGCGGCTACATTCGTATAACAAAAATTACCGAATCCACGATTCCGTTATCCAAAGAGGAAACTGGATTAAAACTTCCTCTGATACTCTTGACGCGCGAAAAGCTGGATGTTGAAAACTGAAGGTGGAAGAGAATGCTCGGACGATAGACGCCTCAACCCTCGGGGCTGCAGGCGTCCTGCAACTTGCAAGTGGGTATATAAAAAGAAGATGTTAACAGGATTCATTTTTATTTTCTTTCACATTTTTCCCTCAACTTATTCCGGGGTGCTGCGAGCGGGAAAAGGGGCACATCTTGTTACTGAACCCAGTTGTTGAATCAGCGCTCGCTGTTTCAGCCACTGCTCTCGCACTTCCACTTCCACTTGCACTTGCACTTGGACTTGCACACCGTTGAACCCAGTCTCTCGGTCTGCCGGAGCAATCTACTCCCTTTATCCGCTCCCCTGCCACTCACCTTTATAAAACCAGCCGAGATTTCGCCATTGTTTTGTACAAACGTCAACCACTAGGTTGCACAGCCCTCAGATCTGTGTCTGTGGAACCGAATGGCTGCACCCAAGTCTTATTGAATTTTCAGAATCACGACGCGCGAAAAGACGATCCAGTCACTGACGGATGAATTATTTTCATCATTTCATTTTTCCTCTAATTTTTTATGCGATTTGAACCCCACCGCCCCCTAAAATTACCGAGTCGATCTCTCCAATAACTTTGGAAACGTAAACTTCTCAGACTTTAGTTGGTTATACAATCACAACTTTGACAATAAATCTCCAACTCTATCTCGCTCTCTCTGGTGTCTCTAAAGCTCTTACTTTGGTGTATGTATATATAGTATAACTTCCGCAATCAGAAAATCGATCTGGTACCAATTTATTTTCTTCTCTTTTTTTTCACCTCTTCTTCTTCTTCTTCTTCTTCGACGATGGAACTCGTTTATTAATCTTTGCCGTGATTCCCTTTCTTCCCCCCCCCTTCAATTTTTGAGCCTTGAAAAAATGATAATGATAAAAAGACATTCGTCTGGTACACTACTCTGCACATGGGTACTCTGATTGTGGGCACTGGACCGTGATTCAACGTACTAGAGTACATCCGTTTCGAGGATATACCGTGAGGGAATTTGACGCTACTTACTCCTCCTTTCTTTGTGAAAATACGTTGTCGTGAAAAAGAAAGAAAAAAAATTGTATCGACGATACAGATTGACAAAAAAAGACTCGACATAAAATTCTGCCAAAGCTTTTAATCCCTTCATATGCAATGTAACTAACAACAAGTCTTGTTTTCGGGTTATTATTAAGGGACAAGTACAGCACCATTCAACACAGTCTACATGCTCCAAAAATTCATTACACATAGGAAAATTGACTTTTTCAAAAATCACTCTCTAAATTTGAATCAGTGAAAATTTCACTAATTGAATCAGTGACTTGGTATTTCACTGCAGAAACAGTGACTTGAACCCTTTTTCACTGGAGTATCAGTGAAGTCCATTTCAGCAGTGATTTTACCACTGCTAAACCAGTGCATAACTTCACTGTTTCGTCAGTGATTTTTGTGACGAACGCCAGGGGCGCCGCGTACGCCGAGTCTCTAGCCGCCATGGAGCTGCCTACTAACCGCCAAATCGTTCGCGTTCATATGTTGCGTGCTGATTTGGACGTCGGTTCAACCACGTGAACTGTTCAGTAAAAATCATAACGTAAGTACACATGCGGATTTATAAAATTCTTCACAATTTGGCTTGTTAGTTGCAAATAATCAATGAATTGTGTGAATATGACTGTTCACTGTCTTACATTGAATTCCTTATACTTTTGGTAGGTTAGGTTTTCTCACTGCGTCCAGTCTTGGCTCGCTCCGACGAGATGGGAAACGGAGAAGTTTCATCTGCATTAGGAGTTTGTTTTTTCTTTACTTGCAATAAAGACTCGCGAAACAAAACTGTGTCGAATACACCATATTGTCTTTCCGTTTCGAGAATATCTTCAACCGGATCAAATATATATATAAGAAACAACCGGTGCAAAAACCTAGTAGATTAGAAAGTAGATTATTCTACAACTTTGTTCCATATCCTGTTTGTTATCAGTTATGTATTCGAAAGAATTCCGCGCAAAACACTGAACGTGATTAAACCGCAGTTTACTACTTTGCACAGCAGTTCCTATGTGCACGTTCATGTGCATCTCACGTGGCGTCGAAGTGACTTTCAATGCCTTTTCCTCAATAAATATTTTTTACGGCACAGGTATTAAAACGGCATTTGACGGGACGGAAAGAGACGTTTCAAAGATGTCATTAATACAGGGTGATTGAGAATTCGTGACGAATCTTTCAGGGTCATTCTTAGGTGTTCAGACAGGTGCCACTTTACGCATCGAAAACAGGCATAAAAAATATTGTAGGGGCGCCCGCGTTAAGTAACTGTTCGGCAAGGATTACATTTTTCGCACGAGCCGCTGGCTTTGCATCCGGATTGCCAGGCACACCAGCGACTCGTACCAAAACCATCACCTTGCCCTACAAACAGTCACTTTACGCGCATGCCACATAAATATCTAGTATCGGGCTCACGCGTATACAAGGTTTCGGCAGGTTCTGATGTTTTTCGGAAGCTCCCCCTCCCCCCCACCCCCCCGTCATCTAAGCAATTCGACGCCCTGAAATTTCTTAACTCGCCGGCCCTGCTTCTAGCTTTGTCAACTGCATAGTTTCCTGGACAGTTTTCTTGATATCTCTGTAGACTTGCCACCTTGACTTTCTTTTAAAGGGATATTTACTCTTCGAAGCCATCTTAGCTCGCAACAGGCGAAAACAAACCTCAGTAACACGAAGACTATCTCCGTGCTCAGTAAGCAGACAATTTACCTAAAAGTCGAATCATAACCTCAAAATTCTCTTATCCCCTATCTCTCAGAATGCTCATTATTGAATTCAAGATTAAATTCAGAGCAAATGTAGTTTAACTGAATACTTAAAGATATGAGTTACCCTCGGACAGCATCTTTTCCATTCCCGCTCCTCGAATGCACTAAGTAATTATATTATTCACGTAGGAAGACGCGCCAAGACGCGTGCGAACTGCGTCATCAAAGTACAGGCGTGCATCTGTGGATGATAAGGGTGAAGTGAAGGCAACTCGGTTGTGGCAAGTTGCAAAATGCCCTGCAGGAAACCAGTACTTGGTCACCGACATCGTCCCGTCAATGGTTGGATACCGGAAAAATTTTACCGAAATACCGCTATCTCACATGTAGTGGCGTAGCAAAGGCTTGCCTATACCATCACATTGCCAGCACTGCCAGTGCTGGGCCATTATGATTTCGGCAGTTTTGTGTTTGCTGGGAAGTTATCAACAGAAGAGTGATTAGATTGTCGTTAAATTTCGATAACTGACCGTAACTTGTCACAGGATTTTTTTTAAATTAATTATAAGTACGAAGACACTATTCAATACCAAAGAACGAGCTTTTTCAGGCTCGAAGCTTCTCAGTGGCTTCTCTTCTCAGCAAAGACAATATCTGACTCTACTCTTGGTACTTTTTTCAGGTTCCTAGCATCGACATGGAGACGAAATCCGCCATTTGAAAAAATAAAAGTCCTACACATGGTCGGAATTTTTTATTGTGCTTCTTTGTGTATTAATTTTTCAGTAGAAGATTCAATTAACACTCGAAAAAAATTATAACAGCACTTTTTATCACTTTTTGGGACTCGAAAACAGGAGTCGCTTTATTTCAGTTTCATATTCTTGAAAAGCTGTTAAATTCGACCGGGTTTTTGCACAACCTGAAAAATTGTGATATACCTACGTTGATAACGCGATTTGGGGTGAAAAAATTGTCTGAGCTTGTATTTCACAGACAAACAAACAAAAAAAAAAAAAAAGAAGAAGAAGAAAATATATTGAAAGTGAAAATATCTGACATCCTTATAGAGACACAACGCTTCAAATTTCGACGTTGAAAAAATTTTTTTCGTCCTCTAATCTCTCACCACTTTCCTTTTTTCTTCAAGGCACTCTAATTTCGTTCTACCACATGCGTCAACGTTCCCAGTTTACACAATACAAATAATAAATTACCATCGATGCTGGAGGGGCAGCAGATATATAAAACCATGTGTAGAGCTGCCGTTTCCAGAATCGAGTATATTTCATAAATTTTTATTTATTTATTATTTATTATTTCGTTTTCGCTTTGTATTTCGTATGTTTTATTCTGTTTTCCTCGTTTTCCAAACTCCCCGCGTTATGGTCATCCGCTGGGGGAGCACAGGCGTTAAAATAATATATTCCCCCCTTGTGATTTGCAATGTTTACCCGTCACCTGATTTATCGGTACCCAAATCAACCGTAAACATATTTAACCAGTTCATGGCGTCCTCCGGACCCGCTGTCGAGGTTGACTTCCTCCGAATTATCACAAACCGGGATCATTTTCCCCGTGGGGATCGCTTTTGGTTTTGACGTATTATCACTGATATTTTGACAAGCTGTGTGATGATATTAGCTTCGAAGACAGAAAGATTCTGAGAATAAAAATAAGAAATAATGTTGTTTTCAATTTCGTCGTTTTACTTTCCTCGTATATTCCAGGGGTGGCTCGAAGTATCGATAACAGATGATAAGAAAAAAAATATATATACGTCGCATGTCAACGATACGTCGAGGTGAATTGAATGTCGTATCGATGACGGAGCTGGAAAAAGGAGGAAGACAGAAGAAAAGAGTTCTCGACCCTTCAATCGATCCTGAATAACCGTTGAATATACTCGCATTTTATTTTCTTCTGTTTGCTTTTTATCTTTTGTTTTTTTTTTTGCTTTTATATTTTTTCGTTCAAGTTATACTTATATGAAAAGCAGAGGGAAAAGATCAAACGGTGGAGAAGATTGCGTTGCCTTTGGCGTGGGAGTAACGATTTAAAAAGAACCGTCCTGCAACCTAACCTACCCTGCAAACTTACATTTCATTTCATTCCACTCAAACTCTCTCGGCCAAAGGAGGTTTATATATGTTATGTTTAAATAAATCTCGTCAGCAAAGTCGGTTTAGTACTGAATTTACACGAGTACACTTGTCGTGTATGAGCCAGAGAAACGGTACCGGCCATCAAACGCTTCATACTGTACATGAAAAAAAAATTTTTAAAACGTATATATATACCGCAAACTGATTCATCTTTTCCTTCTTCGTTGAGCAATTCTTTCTCTTTACGCAATCAAATTCCAATCCGATCTCAATTCACGACCTTCAATGAGAGACCGGTGATGGACCTGCAGCGCTTGAAGTGGCGAAAAAACGCACTTTTCAACGGACAACGCCAGGATAGTGTTTCAATTCGTCTCCACTTCTGGCGCTGCTTGCTTTGCTACCAGTAGGTGATGCTAAAATCTTGCACTCTCGTGAAAGAAACACAAAATTGTGGTATTTGCATTCACAATTGACTGTTCAGTGAACATCTGCTTCCAATAACACATCCTGGGACTCTCTCGATATAAGTTCTCCTCTCCTGCAAATCAATTTCAGGTAATTTTTTACTCCTTTGTCTGAAGACAATATCGAGAGTTTTTCAAAACAAAAGACGATGGAACTGATTATCTTCAGACGATGACCATGAAGATGTCCGAGGGGCTGTAGAAAAAATGTCCAATCCAAGACCCGATTTTGGTAACTAAAAATTAAACTTTCTGAAAAACTGTAACATGTTTATAATTCTGGGTTAGAAAACGTGAAATATTGTCCCAGGCGAGAGGAGGGTGAGTCCATCGATGTATTGAATCTTTTGTGTATGTAAAAATAAGTGAATCCTATCTCCTATCAGTGAGGAGAGTTGAACAATAATTCAATACCCTCACCTCTTAGAATATTGCTTGAAGCTACTAGATCCTATAAGGCGATAAAGTTAAAAACTTGTGAGCTTTTATCGCGCCTGTAATAGAGACTTGTGGGCACCTTACGTAACATAGACCTGAAAATCTGTATGCATGAGAAATACTGCACCTGAGTACAGGTTCCGTATCAGTTTAGCCGAACGGATGTTGGTTAAGGACGTTGTCTAGTGAGCCAGCGCGGGAGAATTTGGCTTCCCGCGCGAAAGTGGAGGGGATAACGGTTGGGACCGACTCCCGGGGCTACGACGGAGTAGGGATAGGCGCTCGGGATTGGCTGCTCTGGCCGGAAAAATCGCGATTTCTGCCTCGGCTCATACAAGTTTTCTCGCTCGTCTTATGTACGATTGTATTGATTTTGGGCTCAAATTGAAGGTAAAGGATGCATCTATGTCGTGACGTAGCCCGATTTTCCGATAAAGGTCTAGTCTTCGCTGTAGCACGTCGCAAAGAAAGCCTACTTTGGACAGCGTTTTTTTGGAAAATTAAAAACGACATTCTAAAATCGGCCTACGTCACGACATAGATCCTTCTTTTGTCTTCAAAATGCTTCAAAGAGAATTGCGATATATTGAATGACATCGTAGATAAATTCGATATAGTGAGAGCCTGTATTCGTGGGGGCAGGCAACTTCCTGAGCGAAAAAAGGCGATATGATAGCAGAACGACGGAGAGAACCAGGCTAATCTTCATCTCGACCAAGAAGCTAGTGGCTATACCCAATAATCCTGAGTATTTCGAAACCCGGAAGTCGCCGAGCGACCAACGATAAAGTTTTTCAGTCAGAGCCAGATGCTGTATACCAACGGCAATAATGTTTCATTTAAATTTATTATTCGAGCTAACTAGAGCTCGTAAAAGCAAGGTACTACGGTACTTTATTTATCTGGTCGTCACATAAGTTGGGTTATAACCCGACGTCACCAGATAAACTACACCGGTGGACCAGACGTTATTAAAAGAGACAGAGAAGAAATAAAAGACAAATAGGCATTAAAACAGAACAGAAGAAAAATGAATTAGATCAGCTGAAATTAGATTTTAGAAACTTGGTTGTAAGGTAGACCGCGGAGGCGCGGCGGTTTTCTTCAATTATTCACTACTAGGTCAGAGATATTCGTATCATACGTGACATACTTTACAACTATTCTTTCAAGAAGTCCAGAGACGGGAGAACAAACTCCTATCAAAGTCTGTAGCTTGAGGTGGGCGCCGCTTGGTGGCGCTTGTTTGGAAGCCATTTTGAGGCTGCGCGAGGCGAGGTGCGCGCTGAGTTGCGACTGCACTCAACCTCGAAATGGAATAAGCTACCAGACCACCGTACTCACACGTACTTTGGGTATTGAAAGGCAATAGGTGCCACGTTTATGATAATATATCTGACAAAAATGGTAAAAAAGAGGAAATTTCGCAATAGTTTTACTTTTATGACATTCGTTCAAAAATAGGTATCTGAGTCAGGATGGCAGAAATTGATGTATCAAAAGATCAATCTCACCCCTCTCTTCCGTATCTATAATTGAAAGTCAATCCCACAGTGGATGGGATATTTGATGAACAAAATTTGCAAATACTGCTATACCGAATAATTTATAGGAGGGTATTGGGGGCCGGTAATTAGGTTATGGTTATTCAATTCTCGAATCATTCGAATTTCACAATTTTTACGGGAGGTTCCGCGCATAGAACGACTATCGCAATCGAATATCAATTATTTTATAATGTACGCTAGTAAATCCTTTAGTCGTCGACGGTTGGAGGTTGCGATAGTAACAGCAGTTCCAACAAGGCGATATTGGTAACGATATAAAAGAAAAAAGAAAAAGAAACGGAGTATAAAGAGAAGCATTTGAACAGATTGAAATTCTCATCTCATCCAAAAGAAATGTTCAAAGTTGAGAATCCGCCATTCTATACGGAATTAGTTTCTAAAAGTAATCAGGTTCAAATTTGCGAAAAAAAGTAGAAAAAGAAACACGACGGTGAATGAAACTGAAGAATTCGTCTGTATATCCGTAGAAAAATTTTAACCCCCTGCAAGAAGTGTAAAAAAAAAAAGTTTACTCGATTTAATTTCGTATTAAATTCCAGGATGTCGCTTCGCGTCCTTAGAAAGTCTTCTTTCGATGGGGTAGAGCTAAAGTTTCTTTCAAAACGAGTCTCTCAGCTGGTACCTCTCTTTCTCTCTATACCTTGCCCCGAGTTTTCGCGAAAAATAGGGCAAAACGAGAATGGAAGGAAAACTCGGCTCTGGCTACAACTCGGCTCCGACAGGGGCAAAGGAGGTGACAACATCTGGCCATTACAATGATATAACGTCCGACTTGACCATATCTCACCCCTAGCCTCCTCCGACATCATTTTTATACCTTTATACCCCATTAAATCTCGCAAACCCCGTACGACCTTTTGCACCGCGGGGATGAAGCGGTGCCGGGGTGGACCTGGACCTGGACGAAGGGGAGGGGGGACTTACTTCCATACTTTTTGATTAACGCCTCTGCCAACTCATTCTGTTAAGTTGATTCAATTACTTTCAATTGTACCAACCGGAACGAGACTCGGCGATAATGGCCTCAACTTTCGTCACTTATTTCGTCAGGGTATGAGACCCGAGATACTTTACTCGATAAAGATCCGTAATTTAAACAAGGGAGTTTTTTTTCTTCCTTTTTTCACGGAAATATAAAAAGCTTTTACGTCAGATTGAAATATAGCAAATTATTATGAAGTGTCAGTTAAAACTATTCACGGAATATGAGAGACGAAACATTTGTCAAGACTTTTTTTTTCTTAATTTTATGAAAACTAATTTGTGTGACAAATAATCAGTGAAATATGTGTTCAAAGTTCATTATATCGCTCAAAAATACGATAAACTGTCGTTTCAAGAGTTCGACAACGTTTGAAACGGTCCTTTCTTCGCGCCCTGCTATGACGTCAGTATTCGGGACAACGAGCCCGCCATCTAGCGTCATCTGGGCGAACCCACTGATCACTTCACGCTCCGTATCTTCTACTCTTCGCTTTTTCTCGGAAGCTTCGTGAAGTAGTTATCAGAGAAATCGACATTTTATTGGCTTCGAATTTCTTTGTATGAAATCAAACAGTAAATTTGAAAATAAATTATTCTTATATTGATAAAATAGGTGATAAAAATCAAACTTGGTATAAAAGTAGACGAAGGATGACTTTTCTGATCTGACGTCACTAATTTCCAGTTCGTCAGCCATGTTTGTCTAGGTTCATTATAATATGAAGGTCATGCGCGTAGCGGGAAATTCAAACGATGTATTGACAAACTTCATCTATTTGGTCGATCAATCAATCAGTTTTTTTTCTCATAGTTAATCCAATCACCTGATTATTAAATGAATAAATTACAGAGAGAGAACAAACTTTTCGGTTTTTTTTACGCTTTACCCCGTATGCGTCGTTTCGACGAAGGTCTCTTTTGTTCCGATAACAGCCAATTAATTCAGCGTTCGTTTGGTCCGTTCGTTTTTAATTGCAGGATCGAATACCAGTTCGAATAACGAGCTGCACAATTTATTTGTCGATTTATTTAGTTTTTCGACTCCCGGATGTTTTATAATTTGGACATAAAATTTGATTCGTCAAATAAAAGGGGTATAGTTTTTGATGAAAATATTGCGTGTGAAATATTATGAAGTAATCACCCTGGGACGACTCGCGGTACCAGCTGTTACAGCACGAGATCGAGTAATGGAAAAGGAGTGGTAAGATGAGACCAGGTTGAACGTGGCTCCAACCGGATAGGCCACCCATTTCCTGCGAACCGAGGTAGGGAGCAGAAATGCTAGTAAATTTAACGGAGCATAGATTGCGAACTGGTTCCTTGTAATACGACGACGAGCTAGAAATGGAGCTTAATTTCGCGGCCACCTGCAGGAAGTCCGCCTTGGTCTACTGCCAACTAGTTCCAAGATTCATTCATAACCTGGCGAGCAAACGATTCAGAGGTTTCTTCACTGCCAAACGAAAGATTTCACCCAAGCGTAAAACCAGAGTTGATTAATATGAGAAGCAAAATTTTTAACTACAGTTGGAGAATTTCATTACGCAAAATCGTTTGATTTATTTTCGTACCAATTGTACCAACATTGGAATTGAGACTATAGAATCCTAGCAATGCGCGATTTTTTTTCTCCAATTTCCTCGAAATCCGGTCCCACAGTTTTTTAGAGTATCGATTTCGAGTTTGAAGTACGAAGTTTAGAATCAAGCGTGAAGCGTTGGCTTTAAAGCTTGTATAACTTTGAAACGGTTGGTTCTACGCGAAAGACTTCTGGAATCTTTATTATAGAAAATTTCATTAGCTTCGAGATTATTTCAGATCACTTTTTCCGTAGCATCAACCGTTTGGAAGATTCAGGGCATCATAGACGTCGATGCGCCACAAGGCTCGGAATTGATTTCAAGTCAGTGTATCATTGAGAGGGTCAATTTTACGTGAAATACTGTCTGAGGCTTTTTGGTGGAGAATTTCAAAAGCTACCTGATCTGTTTAGTGTGATTTTTACATAAATTCAATCGTTTGGGAAATATACACGCTTTAACGTTACGAATCATGGGACCCTGTCTTTAAGCCTGAATATCTTCGAAACGCTTGATTTTACGCAAAAAATTTGCAGAACTTTTCTAGCAGAAAATTCGATTATCTTTAAATTCATTTCTCATAATTTTCGACGTAGCATGAACCGTTTCAGAAATGTAGGTGCTTTAATGTCAGGATGTCATAAGATGGAGACAGACCTAATGATGAGGCCCTGTCTTTAAGCCTGAATATCTCCAAAACGGTTGATTCTACACGAATGACTTCATAGAGCTTTTTTGTAGAAAATTTTATCAGCTTTGAACTTGGTTCATATCATTTTTTACTCAGAGGCAACCGGAAGTTAGATAACTGCGTTAGAAGGTGAAGCAATGAAATTATTTTTTTTCCTCAATTCTTGAGTACAATAAATTAGATTATTTTTCGTTTTTGCTGTTATCTTCTTTTCAATTTTGGAATGTAGGTTTCAGATCGAGGAATCCAAAGCCTCAATAAACCCTCAAGAACTAAATTTATTGAAAATCAGTTTCGATTTGCCCGTGTGACAACCCTGCGGCAAAAATATTTAGGGCGTTAAACTACGCAGGGGCGAATCACCCGGGTGTTCAAAAAGGGGCCCCTTTCGTTTTTATATTAATACACCGTCGGATTCTCCTAAATTTAAAAATTATTCGTAGGAATAAAGAACCGAGTAAAGATTTTTTCTTCCAATCTGAAAAATTTCAAGCATTAAAAATCCAGCATTTTTTCATTGTTTCATTCTGTTATTTAAAATCACTGAAATAATTTTACCAGTTATTTTCCTCTCTATATAAAATGAAAATGAAATGAAAAAAATAAAGTAACTTCGAAGCGAATTTTTTTCAATTTTTGCGAATACCTCCAAGCCCTCGTAATAAATACGGATTATTTTTAATAGCAGCTAATCTCTCTCTTGGTACGACTAACCCGCCAACGATTCTCGATTGGTGGCCAAGCTCCGACACCGAGGGTACATATACAGAATTTGGTGTAATACGCCATACGTATACGTATATTCTCCTACACTTGACTCGCTCCTGGGCAAGAGATACCTTATCTCGCAGTTTCACGCCGCGCTGGCTTAATACCCAATTTCATCCAGGCTTCACGATTTTTTTCATTTCTTTTTCCAATTTTTTTTTTATTTTCATTTTTATAAATATAGAAACCGTTTACCCAAGAAGTGGCGACGGTACCGCGACCCGCGATTCTCCTCGTGAAATAGATTACGTGACTATATATGTACCTATATATATATATTTTTTTTATATGGCAAAGGATTTAACCCACCGAATCAAAGCAGCCCCTGAATTTGAATTGAAAAACAAACAAAAATTAGAAGAGAGAAGAAGTTAATTTTCAAACCGTGGTTAAAAAAGTTTCAATAAACTTTTTCGAGTGTAGGTATATACATAATTCACTGCATAAGAAAGTTGTTGATTTTCTGTTAATTACTTTACCATATTCTCTTTTTGTTCTTCTTATATTCTCTTGAGGAAGCCGCCTTCCCTTTCTTTTCCTTTTTTTGTTTTTTTTTTTGTTCAGTTTACTTCGGTTACTGAAATACAAGATCGTTAATAATTCATTCTGTGCTTGCAGTCGACGAGTGGGCTATATAATTGGCTCGAAATCTATACTTGAGTAAATACTCGACGATACTTGATACAAGAAAACAAACATCCTACCTTTTTTAAAACAAAGCAAACCATTCAAATATGAGAAATACCAACATCGCAAGATGGACAAAGAAAATAGAGCACTTTGTTTTATTGAATGCAGGTTTGAAAATTTTCCACAATGTACTTTTCTATGGAAACTGGCCACTTGTGTCCTGTTGGTAAGGCGGACCGGCCAGTTTCCAGAAAGAGGCGCATTGAAAGGAAACGAAAAAATCGTAAAATACAGATTTTCCATAACCGATAAGATTTTTCAATTTTCCAAGGGTTCGTTTACACTGGTTTTTAGGATGCGGGGGAGTCTACTCGAACCCGTCGCTATCTTCCACGCTGTCAATCCGCGACAGCCACTTTTCGATTCCCGTGGTGGGACCGCGGGGTTGTGGGGGTCGAACGCAGCTGGGGGTTTGAAGAAAGGGAAAGAAAAGGATAGGAAATGCGAAAGAGATGGAGTGGAGATGAAAGTGGGAAAAGTTTGGCTTTCCCGCTTTGAGCTCGACTCTCGTCTATTCGCCAATAGGACTTGGGGGTAGCAGATGGAAATTGGTTTCGACAAACAGCCAATAAACCGAAAGAGCCTATACCTACCCACCTACCCATACCCACCCACCTCAAGGTGTAAAACTCAGTGACAATAAGCCAAGTGGTTCAGGCGGGGTCTGAGCCACGTCGACGTTTTTCCCGGCTGCGAATCGAACCGGAAACATTCCGCGCTGCGGTAGTCAAAAGGAAATCGCCTCCACTTTCTCAGATCCAGACATTGCGAATTGGAAATTTAAAACTAGAAATTGGTGGATTGATACGATGGATAGTAGATTCTGCGCCGAGTTTGAAGCACGCGCCAAAGGCGAGTGTCGAAATTTCATGAGTGCTCGACGAACGCTGTGGTAGTCAAAGCGAGTGCTACAAACTTCACATGAGGCGAAATTAAAGCCATATTGTTTGAGGAATCAATAATTTAAGTGACGAATGTAACCTAACCTAACTAACCTCATTTATATAATGAATAGGAGAAATGAACTTATTTTAAGTGACAAAAGTACGTTACACACAATATGGTCTTTTCCACTGAAATAGTACATTGTGTATCAAGGGCGCAAAACACTATTTTTCGAGTGTGAAATTTGCAGTACGAGCCGAAGGCGAGTGTACTGCAATCACACTCGCCAAAATAGCCTTGCGCCCGTGTTGCACACGATTTTTTTCTCAACACCTGGTCTGCAAAAATGCCTCTTTTCAGACCGAGTGAGCGGGCGCAAAACGGAACTTTGCGCCCGAGGGCAGGAAAAGAGTCGTTTGCGCCCGCTTTAGGCGGGCGCAAAGCACATTTCCGCCCGAGGGCCGAAAAGATCTGTTTTGCGCCCGCTCAAGAGGTATGAAAAGTGGCATTTTGCGACCGGGTGTGAGAAATAGTATATTATGTAACAAGGGAGTCAAATGTAAAACACGTGTGTGCTCAGAAAACAGGAGGGCTGGCGAAGCCAAGCCCTCCTGTTTTTTTAGCATACAAGGGTTTTACATTCAACTCCCGTGTTGCATACAATATTTTTCGTTGCATGTGGACGTAAATGCAGTTTTAAGAAACCTCCCATGGTCGTAAAATTGCATTTTACACCCACTGCAACGAAAATAAGTTTATGTTCTCCTTCCTCACTTCAGGTGTTGCTTCAATTGGTTTCCTGTATTTGACAGATATTCAGAAGTAGACAATCATCAATGACCTCCACATCCAAGGTTTTTATCTCCATCAATCCTAAAGTTAGGGGGAATATCACTTCTTCACTTCACGGAACATATCTTATTACATCCCTCATGTCAGATGGCGCCACCGAGGGACTGAGTTGTTTCGAGTGCGCATGCGCGGCGAAAAAAAAACCCTAGGGTAGAAAGTGTGTCATGAACGAAGGGTTAACCACTCTTGGAGTCAGGTGTACACCTTGCCGAAAAGTCAGTTGAAGTCAGTTGAAGTCAGCTGAAGTCAGCTGAAGTCAATTGAAGTCAGTTGAAGTCAGTGAGTCAGTTGAAGTCAGCTGAAGTCAGTTGAAGTCACTTGAAGTCACTTGAAGTCAGCTGAAGTCAGCTGAAGTCACGAGTCAGTAAGCAGCAGAAGTCAGCTGAAAGTCAGTTGAAGTCACTTGAAGTCACTTGAAGTCACTTGAAGTCACTTGAAGTCAGCTGAAGTCAGCTGAAGTCAGTGAGTCAGTTGAAGTCAGCTGAAGTCAGTTGAAGTCACTTGAAGTCAGCTGAAGTCACTCAAAGTCAGTTGAAGTCAGTTGAAGGCAGTTGAAGTCGCTTGAAATCAGTTGAAGTCGCTTGAAGTCAGTTGAAGTCAGTTGAAGTCAGCTGACTTCATGAAGTCTTGAAATCTTGAAGTCAGGTGTACGGTCGACGGACGAGTGGTTAACCCCTCGGTCATGACCGATGTACGCATGCGTCAATTTTGTTCTTCATGCTTCAGGCTTTGGAAATCGAAATACTTCGGGCAGTTGTTGCAAGGGAAAAAAAATGGTTACCGGAGTATGGAGTGGGGATTTCGAGGTTTCGCTGGTATTCGAGTCCCTTTGGTATTACAATCCATGTCCTCCGAAAAGCAACCTTGCACGATATCATGATCGAGACAGGAAAATAATTGGGGTTTCGGATAGAAGTACGAAGAGACGACAGTGACGAAGGTTGAGTTCTCCATCTAATTTACCCTACACGTATAGTGAATATTTGATTTCGTATAACCCGATAGAGATGCGAGCGGTTTTCTCCCACCGTAACAGAAATCATGTTGAGTTTGGGGATAATTTCGTGTCAACTGATATAAGATGAAAAACTAGAATCTGAAATTTGACGTCGCGATTTCTGACACACTTTTCGCTCCTTTTCGCAAAACGTTCTGAAACAATTTATTCATCGTTGATCCACATCGCATTCCCTCATTTTTGTCGAAGTGTAAAGTTATGAGGTCCGAAGTGTGTTCGAAATGAGTTCGAACTACCCGATTGGGAATAAAGTGAGAATCTGTGATTCAAACTTTTCCATAAAACGATTTTATTCCGAAGTCAGTCCGATAGTTTTGCTATAAGTATATAAACGTCTGAAAGAAAACAGTTTACTCATAGAGCAAAGAATAGTTTTCCAGTTAGTTAGAGTCGGGGGACCGGTAGTAGATCAATGAGTCGGTTTGTTGAATGTACCCCTTATTCCACTGCAGATGTCAGACACTCTGAGATATTGCCTCGCCGCTCTTCTCCTCGATATTTCCCGTTTCTATTATATTCCTAAGAGATATTTCCAAATAACTTTCCTCCACGTTCTGCTCTAACGTCTGCATCCGTCGTTTTCCGTGTAAATAAATTTGACACTTTTTCAATCACAACTTTCTTCATCCCCTTTCGACTTTTCATCCGGAATCGGAGGATCGGGAGGACAGGAAAACCGCCTTTCGGACTCGGTTCGAGATTCGTTTATCGGTACCGACGGTGTAAAAGTTTGGCATTCGACTAACTCATTGAGCTAATGCGCTTTCCGTGTTACGACCACGCTTTACTGGCTCGTCCTGTCGTCCTCCACGTTCGGTTCCCGTGTTCCACGTCCCATGGCTCGGACCTCTTTTCACTATCCGATATTCAATCGCGATCGATTAATCCTCGGGAGAAAATGAGAGGAAAAAGTAGCCACGAAAGTTTCAATTGCAGATGGTTTTTTTTCTGAATACTGTCTCGCGTTTCGAAAAACATGCTTTCAGGCCAAAGATCGGTAGCAAAAGTTAAAATTTTGTTAATAACAATAGCAGAAATAGCAAAAATATTGATAATAGCACGTAGCACGAATAACGAAATCCAATGTTTAAAAAAAAAGCGGGTTTGGGCTGACTATGAGCCAGCCTTCGTACTTCCCGCTATTTATTTTGTTCTCAGCTATTTTGAAATTTGTAAATCTGACCTCAGATTCTTGATCAGCGGTTCAAAAAACCTTCGAGTACAAATTTCCGTGAGATTTCGAATGTTTTTAGTATTTTTCCCAGCAAATCGGACTCGCCATTTTGAATTTCGCTAATCTGACTTCAGATTCGTGATCAGTGACCCAAAAAACCTACGAGTATCAAGTTTCAACCAAATCCAAATGTGTTTTTGCAGCATATCGAATACGCCAAATGAAAGTTTTGCAAAACTGACTTCAGATTCGTGATCAGCGATCAAAAAAACCATATGGTACCAAATTTCATTGAAATACGTTGATTCGTTCTCAAGATATCGTCATTTTTGTTGTGTTTTTTAGAATTTTGTTATTTGAATAATTCAAAAAGTACTAATTCGATCGAGGCCAAAATCTAATCAGTTCTCAGTTAAGAAAAGCCACGTCGATTGAGCTCAATTTGATCGAAATCCGACCACGCGTTCTCCAGATATCGCGCGGATAAAAATGTGGTCACGCACATACACACACACACACCCAGACGTCAAACTGAAAATAGTCGGAGGTGATTCTTTGGACCTCGAAATGTGAAGATTTAGTCAAAACTCAACTTTTCATTTTCGGGATGATCACAATAACTTCCTTTTCTCTCTGAAAACAGAGAAACGGGAAGTTAAAAAATCTCTAATTCTTTACCGACAGTTTTGAACCGATCCAACCGACTAATTTCTCGATTTCACCCAACTTCAGACTGTTCAGTGTTTAGGAATTCACCGTATATATGATATCATTGTAGGAGTTATTCAACCCTGAAATTACCTTCCAAGCTTATTGTGCAAAAATGCATTCAGACGAAAAAAAATTGACAATTGTTTGTGACCAATGAGGTTGCTTTGATAGATGAAACCATCCACCCAGATGCTTCTCTCTGGCAAGCTGCCGCTGTCTAAGAACTTATTTTTTTTTCCAAACATTTTTTACATCGTACAAAAATTTGTCAAGGTGACTGTTTGAAATGACTCGCTAGATCTGTACACGACAAGAAGCCCAAAAGGGGTAGGTTGGAAAAGATTATATGTATAGAGTACATCCAAAGAAGCAAAAGAGTGACGTAGGCGAGAACCGTAAGCCACAAAGTTACAAATGAGAGACACGGACAGACGTATCCGCTGTAATTTGTTAAATAAACTCCTCTTTTGATACAATTATGTTCATTATTTGGAATCCCGACCATCCTACAGTATATATTTTTTTCTCATCGCTTTTCATATTATTTACTTGTGTCTCACAGTTTTTACAACTTTCAAACTCTTTTCAAGTCGAAGAATTTTCTTCAACGATGTGGTTTTAATCACGTCGTGATTAAACTTTCCTTTCGAAAAGGTATTCAATAATCCCTCCTCTCCTCACGTTATACGATCTGGGGGAAAGACCGAAAGAGCTGCAGTACCTACGCTTTTAGGGTTATAAAAAACGATCTAGGAGGAGCGGGGGGATTTTTTGGCGAAACCCTTAATCCAAATAAAGATGGAGCAGGAAGGGGGCATAAATTATACGAGTTTCTCTGTCGTGGACGGAAGAGAAAGTCGTAAATAAGTAAATACATTCGAGATTCAAGGAAGTTTAACCATAAAATCCAGGACTATTCGCAGCGAGATGGTATAAAGAGGATGCTAAAAGGGTTGTTTTTCTATGGTACCTGTATATATGGTTAAGACATTGACAATAATTCAATTCCTGAATCAATTACTCTCAATTAGGTATCGATATTTTTTTTTTGTTCTGTTTTTTGAGTCATTCATTTTTTTTTCATTCTTTATACATTCGCCATCGCAAGAAACATCGGATCGAGACAAAATTCTCGGAGTGTATATAGGGATCGACCGTTTTTGGCCACCTTAAATTAGTACGATTTTTGGCCATCAATTTCAATGAAAATTGAATTCCACAAATAAAGTGATCAACATTGGCCCAAAACGGTGCTTCTATACCCTATGTGACCCTCGATATCTGGTGAACAAGGTTACAGCCAAATTGCCGAACCAATTTTCATGAAATTTGCACAGGATACTGTTTTCACCCCGAAGATGTGAAAATAAGCTTTTCAACCCGATCCCACTTCCGGTTCAGAAAACACAGTCGATAACCTCGTCGATTCTGAAGATACAACAGTGGTCTTAAAAGTGAAGTTTTTAATTGGCTTCGTAGTTTGAGAATGTCTTTTTTTTAAATTTTGTTTTGGCAAATGGGTCCTAGAGCGGATTGTTTATGGCCAGGATTCCGGTCGGACCGCGTTGAACCAATTTGGATGAAATTTGCAAGGGATACCTTGTTCTTATATCGCTAAGGTGTGCCAATAAGGTTTTGTTGAGCCTCATTCCACTTTTCATTTTGAAACGTCTGAGAAGATACTGTGCTGAATCTTGTAAGTCTGGTGTCGATATTTAATAACAATTAATCACTAATGATCTGAGAATACTGATTCAAAAAATAAAGTCTCGAGATAACTAAATACTGCAGAGAAAAAGAGCCAGTACGAGTTTTTTTGGCAGAAACCGGCTACTTCTTTTCAACTCAAAAATGAGAACTTGAGCTTTCACTAGCTTTTTAAAGCACTCATCAAGAATTATCAGGTAAAATTTGCAAAATTCAAAATAGCTGAAAACAAATAAATAACAGGAAGTTTAAGGGTGTATTGGCTTTACAATCTGAACCAAAAATGATTCTCGTCGGCAAATTTAGTACTTCATGATAAAATAAAAATCGGAAAAAAATCAACCATGATAAAAATGATAAGAGTATTCATTTTGAATAATAATAATGCCCGAAAGTTATCAATAAATTGTTTAAACAAAACATTGTTTGACAAATTCTCTGGTAACGTTATTTTGTTTTCATCTCAAATAAATGCCCTAATTTTTCTGAACACACATGCATTTTTTAAGAATTTCGTCACTATTTTGAATTTTCCGTTTTCGAAAATTTGTAAAGGTTGTATTCACGAAACTATTTCTTCCACGCTCCGGAAACTTCGGAATTGTAATCTACATCGTTTTCACAAAAACATATCAAAAACTCAGATTTTTTTTCCATTTTTCAAAATTTGGACATGTTCGAAAACGGAAATTTCAAAATAGTGACAAAATTCTGGAAAAATTCATGTGTGTTCAGAAAAATTAGGGCATTCATTTGAGATGAAAAAAAATAACGTTACCAGAAAATTTGTTAAACAATGTTTTGTTTAAACAATTTATTGATAATTTTTGGGCATCATTATTATCCAAAGTTAATACTTCGATCGTCTTGATCGTGGGTGATTTTTTTCCAATTTTTACCTTATCCCGAAGTACCCAATATTATCGACGAGAATCACTTTTGGTTAAGATTGTACGGCCAATACCTTAAAGGCTGGCTCGTAGTCAGCCCCAACCCATTTTTTTCTTCTTTGTTTCGATTTCTTTTTCCAAAAACGAAAATTACACTGTCGAAAAAACGGGTAATTAGCGAGCATCAATTAACAGACCTTATGGTGCACCCGACAGTCGACACGTGTGTTGAATCAGCAACGTTACCGGAACGTGAGTGGATCGATCGTATTTCAGAGCGGACGCTCGCGCTGGGAAGGTTTTGTGTGACTATTAGCTCACTCGTTTCGAGTATGCCTCTATAAGTTCTGCTAATTACATACTCGAAAGTTGGAGTTTGTGTCAAACGACATGCTAACGAAGAGACCAACCACTGTTGAATCTATATCCAAGACGAGACGAGAACCGCGCGTGGACGTTGTAAATTAGTTCATTTATTCCCGAGCTTTTTTTGCTTCGCGCCTCTGAAAGCAGTAGTAAAAGCTCCGATTAGATTGCCTTTGGTCATACCTGCAGCTGGGATTGGGACGGGTTGTACGGCACATGCAGCACTTACATCGCGCAATATTCTGCGGGTCAGGGGGGATCACAGGTAATGCGCTTTTCTCTTCTGTACCATCCAGCGAAACGGGAAGCCAATTAAAAACAAGTTTTCGCATTGTAATTTCATTCCACAGTCGGAGTTGGATAAGCTACTAATTCCACGCTGAATACTTTTAACTGAAAATATGTACCGATGGTGGAGTTCAGTCGAGCCGATATGTATCGACGAATCTATAGTGGCGGGGGCGTTTTTTTTTCTTCTTTTTTGTTTTGCTCTTTTTTATTTCCAGCTTTAAATTATCGCCCCTACACCTATCCGATATGAATCGATACCGAGTGATCGATCGTTTGAACAAAGTAATCAGAGGTAAAAGCTTCGGAATTTATGACTACGTATGTTTCTATGATTGAGAGTCTAGGGCTGGTATTAAAATCGAATTTGCGTCTACTGAAATTGAACTTTTTTCATTTCTTCCATTTTTTTTTTTTTTTTGTTCTTGTCCTCCGGTCGGTAGACGAGTACGAATCGAAGCAACAGTTTTTTATACGTTTACCGCATCGGTTAATCACTCCAAAAATGACGTGCAACGGACTTTAAGACTTTGATTACTTGTTTTTTTTTTTTTCATACCTCACGGACTTGACGGGGGAATTCATTGAATGTATCGGATTTTTAAGTAGTTCTTAAGAATACTTTTCAGATTTTATGAAACTTTCGAAGCATTTTGAAGTACATTGAAATATACTTTCAAACATTGATTAAATGCTTCAAAGTACCTCCGAAGAAGCTGTAATATTCAAATATAACTGAAAAGACTTAAGAATACTTGCGGATATTTCAAAATAGTATAAAATACTTCGGAATACTTGAAAATACTGCAGAATATCCCGAAATACTTGAAGTACTCCAAAACGTTACAAAGTACTATTGAAGTACTTTGAAGTACATCGAAATACTTTCAAGTATTTTTTAAATACTTGAACATACTTCAAAGTACTTAACAATATGTCAAACTACAAGTTGCCAAAAAATACTTCAAAGTACACCGAAGTACTTTCAAATATTTTAAAAATACTTGAACATACTTCGAAGTACTTAACAATACGTCAAACTACAAGGTGCCAAAAAATACTTCAAAGTACACCGAAGTACTTTCAAATATTTAAAAAATACTTGAACATACTTCGAAGTACTTAACAATACGTCAAACTACAAGGTGCCAAAAAATACTTCAAAGTACACCGAAGTACTTTCAAATATTTTCAAAATACTTGAACATACTTCGAAGTACTTAACAATACGTCAAACTACAAGTTGCCTAAAAATACTTCAAAGTACATCGAAGTACTTTCAAATATTTTAAAAATACTTGAACATACTTCGAAGTACTTAACAATACGTCAAACTACAAGGTGCCAAAAAATACTTCAAAGTACACCGAAGTACTTTCAAATATTTTAAAAATACTTGAACATACTTCGAAGTACTTAACAATACGTCAAACTACAAGGTGCCAAAAAATACTTCAAAGTACACCGAAGTACTTTCAAATATTTTAAAAATACTTGAACATACTTCGAAGTACTTAACAATACGTCAAACTACAAGTTGCCTAAAAATACTTCAAAGTACATCGAAGTACTTTCAAATATTTTAAAAATACTTGAACATACTTCGAAGTACTTAACAATACGTCAAACTACAAGTTGCCTAAAAATACTTCAAAGTATACCGAAGTACTTTCAAATATTTTAAAAATACTTGAACATACTTCGAAGTACTTAACAATACGTCAAACTACAAGGTGCCAAAAAATACTTCAAAGTACACCGAAGTACTTTCAAATATTTTAAAAATACTTGAACATACTTCGAAGTACTTAACAATACGTCAAACTACAAGTTGCCTAAAAATACTTCAAAGTACATCGAAGTACTTTCAAATATTTTAAAAATACTTGAACATACTTCGAAGTACTTAACAATACGTCAAACTACAAGTTGCCTAAAAATACTTCAAAGTATACCGAAGTACTTTCAAATATTTTAAAAATACTTGAACATACTTCGAAGTACTTAACAATACGTCAAACTACAAGGTGCCAAAAAATACTTCAAAGTACACCGAAGTACTTTCAAATATTTTAAAAATACTTGAACATACTTCGAAGTACTTAAAAATACGTCAAACTACAAGGTGCCAAAAAATACTTCAAAGTACACCGAAGTACTTTCAAATATTTTAAAAATACTTGAACATACTTCGAAGTACTTAACAATATGTCAAACGACAAGTTGCCTAAAAATACTTTAAAGTACATCGAAGTACTTTCAAACATTTTTAAACACTCCGAAATACTTCGATGTACACAAAAATACTTCGAGGGCAGATTCAAAGTATTCAAAATAGCAAATCCAATGTCACTGTCAAAAAATCTAAAAGTATTCCGATTTCGTCGAGAAATTATATCCACAGGCTTTTTGGGCAGCTGGCCACGAATTTGTGATTTAAATTAGATTTTTATCGGCAGGACGATTCGGCCTGTTTGGATATAGTCGCGTACTAAAATATTCGGATAAAGTATGACCAAACTTCTCCTCTAGTTTTTCTTTTTTTCCTAATTCAAACATAAATTCTCCGCTTCAATTCGTCGTTTTTCGAATCAGAGTGAATCCTCAATCGAGTATGCAAAATTAATTTAATGAATATTATATGAGCCGTAGTTTCATGCAGTTTGAGCTCGGAAGTTCGTTCAACAGAAACTGCAGAGTTGTTTGACAGGATGAAAATAATTTCTAATAATCTGTGATTTTGAGCTTGAAAAAAAATGTTGGAAAAAACGAGGCTGCAGATATTATCCGTTCTCTGGTCGGACTACCGTACACGGTACGCGGTACTATCTGGCATGCTAATGACAGTTTTGCGATACAATAGGGTATAAAATCCGCGCGTTGGTATAAAACGTGGAAAAGAGAAATATAGAATTCGAATAAAACCCCCAGCGCTCGCTCGGTCCCGGAGCAGTTATGAAAAAATAAAGAAAAAATAAAAAAAATAAATAAAAAAACGAGATTTTTTTCAGCTTCAACAAATCCTCAACCCTCAAGCGACAAATAGTTTTATCTGAATATAACTCTTCGATTCATACCGTATATTTGCCGTCAGATTTTACTACGGTCTACTGGGACGGAAATTCGACGGTGGTTTGGGGGCTGTGGTAAATAGTAATCATTCTAAAAGCAACGGGTACTTGGTATCAAACTAGAGTGCAGAGAGAATCCAACCTGTGAATGACTTCCGAGGTGAAAATAATTTACAGGTATAATGGGTACGTGATTGTATGCGATTGTTAAGGAAAACATGTGGAAACACATAATCATGAAATTATATACCAATTAATTTTAACGGATAAAATCGAACTAGAAAGACTTGTGAGCCAATACTTTGACATTGAGAGGAATTAAGAATGGAAATTGAATTTCATTTTTGACATATTCAAGTTTTTTCTTTCACTGGGATATAATATACGAGGTTTTTCGAGCACATACGAATATTTCTGAACATGTATATGATGGTGTGATAAAACGTTTCAGAAAATTAAGATAGTGACTGCGCCTCCCATAAAAAGTTACACATATTCAAATTGTATTTTATGTGTGTCTTAACCGTATGTCAAAAAGTTCCTACTACTATATAAATTTACAGGGGAATTAGGATTTTTCGAAGTTTTTCGTAGAAACAATAGTATTTCGATGAAAATCTACAATTTCTACAAAAACTATTCATGTTTTCAAAAAAACATCTACAAATAACTATAAAACCGTAATTAAATCATCTCCACCGTTTATCGTGGCCACTGTACTATTTCTGGAGAGTATCTTAAAATTGATTATGAGATACCTCTGGAGCTTTCAATCGATCAATTGATTCGATTACTTACGAAAATATGACTGAAAGAAAATCTTTAATACAATTTTCCATTACCTAATGGGCCAAAAATAGTAATTATTATTATTCCAATAGTAATTATTATTATAAACGATTCTGACAGTGAGGTAGTCACACTTCATAGGTCATAAATTAGTCCATACAGAGAGCGAATTCCTATTTTTTTGTTTTTGCATTCTAAATCTGCCATCAATTAACCTCCCGTTTCTCTGTTTTCAGAGAAAAAAGGAAGTTATTGTGATCACCCCGAAAATAAAAAGTTGAGTTTTCACTAAATCTTCACATTTCGAGGTCCAAAGAATCACCGCCGACTATTTTGAGTTTGACATCTCGGTGTGTGTGTGTGTGTGTATGTGATTGACCACATTTTTGTTTGCGCGATATCTCGAGAACGCGTGGTCGGATTTCGATCAGCTTGGGCTCAATCGACGGGGCTCTTCTTAACTTAGAACTGATTAGATTTTGGCTTCGATCGGATTAGTACTTTTTGAACTATTCAAATAACAAAATTCTAAAAAATACAACAAAAATGACGATATCTTGAGAACGAATCAACGGATTTCAATGAAATTTGGTACCATATGGTTTTTTTTATCACTGATCACGAATCTGAAGTCAGTTTTGCAAAATTTTCATTTGGCGTATTCGATATGCTGCAAAAAAACTAAAAACATTTGGATTTGGATGAAACTTGGTACTCGTAGGTTTTTTGGGTCACTGATCACGAATCTGAAGTCAGATTAGCGAAATTCAAAATGGCGAGTCCGATTTGCTGCGAAAAATACTAAAAACATTCGAAATCTCACGGAAATTCGTACTCGAAGGTTTTTTGAACCGCTGATCAAGAATCTGAGGTCAGATTTACAAATTTCAAAATAGGTGAGAACAAAATAAATAACGGGAAGTTCGAAGGCTGGCTCATAGTCAGCCCAAACCCGCTTGTTTTATAATCATAATGATATTAGTATTCTTTCATTATTGTTTCAAAATTGCTTTGTTACTTGTCAGATACTCGTTATTTTGTTTACTACTTTCACCTGAAATTTGTTATTCTGTGGAAGGACAGACCGAGGTAGAAAATTTTATAGGGAAGGAATAAAGTGTCGAATGAAAGGTCCATTGTCGAAATATTTTCGTGGGGTCTATACCAGGGTCAGAGTTATAGGTGAAGAGTACTCACCTTCGAGTGTCCCTGTGTAGGCATGTAGAGTGTTGAAAGCGACGGGTCGACCCTTTGAACCTTCGAACTGAGCGTCGGTCGCAAACAAGCCCGCGTCCCTCACAAGCCTCATCTTGAAAACTCTGGAACGTTAGAGGAAAATGGAATTTTTTATCACCGTATTCAGGGAACTCGATTCCTTTTAGCCCACGATGGTGTTAAATATTTTACGTCTTAAGAGCCTCGACTTTCGAGTTGATTCGTCGAATCTGCAGAATTGTTTGGGTCCGCTACCCGACAAGGGGCAGTTCGATATCTAATTAGAGATTAATTGGTTCTCAGATCTCTCGCTGGTAACGCGAGACGTCGAGACAAAGAGGAGACTAACCGACCCTCCGGTTCCAGTAATCCTCGTGAGATTGCAATTTTTTTTTTTTATCAATATCGAAAACTGAAGCAGCATCAGCCGATAATCCCTAGGTTAATTCCTTCGTTTCTCATACGGTATCCTAATGGATAATTAAAAACCAACCTGCGCTGGACGTATAACGAGAAAATTTCTCCATAATATTTCTCTTGCCATCGCCGCAAAATCGACGCAAATTATTATTGGTTATTCGAAATAAATTTTCACAATTTTCCAATTACCATGGAAATTGGCAATAAACTATTTCCTAATACGACTCGTAAGGCGATTACCCAGCCCTGCAGGAGCAGCGACTGTATAAAGCCAATTTTTAATCCCGTTTCAAAGAATCACTCGTTTCCTCGCGCGATTGAAAAAAATAATTTATTCATCGATTCTGTGATTGGCTAATTCCTCAAGAGCTCAATCAATGACCTCAATTTTTCATTTTCACATTCTTTTTCCTTCAAACCCAATTTTCTTGCGGTCTAGAATTGCGAAATAGTAATGGAATACGTTGGATGAAGGCACGTCTCGGTTTTCAGCTCGATTCTTGATATACATGAAGTATTTCGTACAATAGTTGCAAACAAAAATACTAAACTAAATAATTATTTATGAAATGACGCGTGCATTAGATAAATTTTCGATGTCAAATTTGATGAATTAACATTATGGAAAACAAGAGTTCGCAAGGATGTGTCCGCCAAGTACACAAAACTCCGAGTTCACGACGTAGACTTGCTGATGGATCGAAGGGGTGCTTGGCTTTTTTCTTGATTTGACGGCAGATATTGGCGAAACGTTTTGCTTATAACGCAAGCGCGATTTTTCTTTGGGTACTTGGCGGCCTTTTTTTTACATCTTCGATGTTTTTGCGTCGGATTATACATTAGGTAGTGCATTCGTACATAATATCTCTTGCTAATTGAAAGTATACGCAACACCATCAATATGGGGATTGAGGTTAGCTAGTCAGCCTACTTAATTATGCTTAAAACAACTCAATCTTGTCATTTAGAGCACTAAATATTGTCAATTATTGCATAAATACTGATCATAATGACTCAATAAGAATTTTCAGTCTGTTATTCAAATTTTCGCGCGTCTCCGCCATTTTTTTTAGCGACTTCTGAATAACCAATTAAACTAGGTAGCAATTGGTGGGACTCTGCCCTACGTGAAGAGTCCTATACTTCTATTCAATCAATAGACGTCTTTTGAAATCTGGTTCGGAGGTTAGTGTGCAACCGCTAACCACCGCATGAATGCAGCCCCGTGAGAGACTCCGGCACGTGCATAGCGGTACCAGCATTACAGAATACAGGCACGTATAGTGATAGTATACGCATAATGGACCGTACTAGGTAACCTCATTTGGCTAGAGGGTTAAAACGAAAGGGGTGCAGCTATGTGGGGTAGGTAGTACCGCCTGTAGTGCTCGCAACCCACCTTCAGAGCGATAAGAAAGCCGGCTATAAAGTACCCTGGCGGTACCTTAGAAGCCGAGGTACGAGCTAACCGAAGATGATAAACAAGGATTAATCTGGCAATGCCGAGGTGAACGTTACGGTCCTGCATCGCAGCGATCCGCAGGGGGTTTTATCAGACGTTGGTCGATAGGAGGATAAGGAGACAAAGCGTGATTTATCTAAGTGAGACCGGGAGTCTGTTGATCATTGATAACATCGCGGTATTTAATAACTGAAGAAGGATTAAGTTGGCCATCCTCTGATCGGCTAACTGTAATTGAATTGAGGTTAGGCCTTCGCGTGGCTAGATGAAAGTGGCGCTGGTATCAAAACGAACCACGTGACAGATACGGCAGCTGGAATTCTTGCTCGTGCACTCTGATGGTCACAATATGATCAGATATGATGAGATATGACCAAAGACGGCCATTTTCTCTGAGAAGAAACACCCTAATGACAGTATTCTGATGATACATGATAAGATATTATCATATATGGTCGTAGGGATGTGCCGGATATTTGATAACAATCCGAATAACCGGATAGCAATAATCTTCAATATACTGTTCGGAAGATAATTAGACTCATGAAAAAAATGGAAAAAAATTCAGTGGACAAAAATGAAGTAAGCAGGAAACGAAAATCCTCAAGATTCTTTCCTGCCGGATACCGGATATCCGGCCAAATCGCTGTCCGGCACATTCCTAGTTGAGAGTTTTTTGTTGACGTTGTTTTTGTGGCTTTTTGCCCATAGCCAATTCCTCATGACATCGTTATTTTCAGACTCCCCGTTCTGAGACGGATCAGGTCAACCGAATTCTTTCGATTCGAGGAACCTGAATTCAATCATTTTTCCAATCGGTGAGTTCCCTTTTCTCTTCATATATCGCGTGTCTAATGACTTAACGCTATTATACGACTTTTTGCACAACGAAAAAAGGTCGTATATATATATTTTTTTAATTGTATTTGGGATAAGAACCCAAAGATTTGTTCGTTGACGTTGAAATTTAATATTCGGTCAATTAAAAGCAGAAGGTCGTAACCACCAGATTTTTTTCAATTGGCGCTTACGACCTTCTGCTTTTTTACTTTGGTATTTTTTTTTTTTTTTCATGGACTTTTGAAACGTTGTCGGTTTCGATTTTTCTTTGCGTTTCACGAGTTCGTACATCTATTTGGAAAATTAATTTGAAAAAAAAATGGCGCTTACGACTTTCTGCTTTTAACTACGAATATTTTGTATCGAATTTTTTTTCTACCTTTGGGTTTCTTTTTTTTTCAATTTCTCCTTAAAATTATAATGAAAGAACGACGTATCCGACCTTTTGCATTTATATTTATCGATCTCGTAATTTCAATTGATCTATACGTTTCGACTATTTTTAGAGCGAATGGTGTGAAGAGAAAAAAAATTATACGACCTTCTGCCACCAATATCACATTTTTGGCGCTTACGACCTTTAATGCCATGAGACACGCCATATCATACTGTGCGAATTATAGATACCAATTCTGTGCCACATTGGAGTAATTCATTCGGCTACAGAAATTATATGCTATCAGATTTAAGGGTGCTAATAAAGATTTTCTTCTCGGGTTCTAAAGGTTGCCACCCAGCTGGCACATGTGTGTCGAAATTGCAACGATCATCAATCCAGTAAAATTAATACAACATGGCCTCTACGTTATCATATTCGTGGATAATAGCTGCCTAATTATCGCTAATGGCTTCGGCCTGAGAGACCGCGAGGATCCGGGGGACCTCGCAGTATTCTATAACCAAAAGCCGCGCTTTGACCCGGTACGGAAGTAAGGGCAGTGCTTTCTGATCCTCGCCCTTAGCGCCTCATCCTCTCGGCTTGGACCTACATATCTATAACTCATAACTCGAACCGAGTGAAATGGGTCGGGTACAGAACCAGTCGGCTACTTCTATCGGACCGGAATATCTGGCGAGCTTTTGCCCCCTTTCATCCGTTGACTTTTTGACGAGATTGGAAATAACGATGCTCCGACCTAATCAGAGACAAAAAGTCAAATTTCTCGTCCAAGTGACTGAATCAGATTTTATGTCGCCCTTTGAGAGGCTCGTTTTCGTCCCGATTCTGGGTGCTCAGAAGAGCGTATTTCAAGAATCTCGAATCTAATTCGGCTCCTGAATGTTAGCTTGGAGATAACATCGCTATTTAACTCGGGGCGTAAACAGACCGGATATTTTACTCGGCCCCTAAAATTAATCTCGAGATCTCATTTCCATGCTCGCCCTTCGTAGTCTATAGAAATTTAATTCCCCAGTTCTTCTTTGTCAGACTGAGATCTCAGACACAATGTGACCGGGTCGTAGTCCGAACGAAGCCCGCGTCGCGTTGATGCTCGCGAGCGGGCGCCTAAAGGCGCCCGCTCTACAGCACTTCCGTCAACTCGCACGCGCTAATCTTGTCGTACTGATATAACACCGTCACGTCTTGTTTATCGAGCTCAAGATTGCCGGGGTGAAATACCGTTATCGTATGCACCCTGCTGATGACATTGCTGTTGGTGGGAGATACCGACCTGTCAAGAGCGTGAAGACGCAGGATGAGCGGACGCTCCGCAGATTTCGACTCCAAGTCTCGAGGACTTCGCGAGTGATGCTCACGCAGAGATGCTGTATCGTACCAAGCGGCACCGCAGCTCCTGATGTAAGACATCCTGGTTATGCCTGAAAGAAGATAAAACAAAAATTCCGTCAATCTCACCGAGATAAGAATCAATCTGAACAACTTCAAGGTTCCCTTGAAACGTTTGAGCTTGATGATCGTACAACTTTCACTCATCATCGAGAATAACAATGAAGCTGAAGCTAGCAGCCAAAAGTGCTGCATTCAATTAAAATGAAACAATAAGGCCATAGAATTTGAATTTTGTGAAATATTATGTTTATTATACGTATCAGAGGAATACTTCCATAGAATTATAGATCGACGACATATCGACGGCAGTATGGAAGAACGTGACATCTCAAATTGTGCCAGAAGAACGTGCCATCTCAAATTGTGCCAGAAGAACGTGACATCTCCTGTGTTTAAGGATAGGAGATGTCACGTTCTTCTGGCACAATTTGAGATGTCACGTTCTTCTGGCACAATCTGAGATGTCACGTTCTTCTGGCACAATTTGAGATGTCACCTTCTTCTGGCACAATTTGAGATGTCACGTTCTTCCATACTGCCGTCGATATGAGCTGATGATTTTCACAGAGTCATGGTTCATGGCTGACCCAATACGGATAACCATTATTTCGATTTCCACTGAATTATGTCAAAGCCAGGTGCATTTGGATTTTAGATCGCCATGGCGGTGTGATACGGCTTTGAGACCACTCAGGGCGTTTGATACCCGAAATGCATGGAACAATGGTCTGGCTTTTGCCTTATGTGATAATTGAAGTCCGGGCGATTGTGTTCGGGGTGGAAATGATCAGAAATTCAGTGGTGGTGCACGTTGAAATTGATAATTTAACCGTCTATCGCTATCAAATTGCACGTAGCTGCCCTCTCGGTTCGTTTCTACTCTGCGTGAAATTTCGAGGATCGCTTTCCCAGCCTCGATTACCAAAATTGTACCATAAAACTGAGAAGGGTCTGGGCGGTACGGATTTATTGAATAATAACTCACGTCAATGAGATATATTATACATATTTATCGACAAATCACCAGCCGTCAGTCAGGTTTAGGAACGAAAAATGTATGTATATATATATTATTCAACGTCATGAAAGAATTACCGACGTATTATTCTCGTTATGAAACAACAATAATAAAAAAAGAGATTCATCGCGTGATACGTGAATAATTACTATAATTTCAACTGAAAACTATATAACTTGAAGTTGGCTTACTACGTTTTCTTTTCGAGTGATCGAGGCACGCCTCTCTGGGATGGATAATTAATTATGAAATTTCTTATCAAATATTGACTTAATGAAACTGTTGGGACGTGAGAGGAGGTAGAGACAGGTTGGAACGTCGAGGTTGATGAAAATTGCTGCTTTCATATGGTAAGAGTTTCGTAATTGTAAACAGTGAATTCGAGTCAGTGATATTTCCACCCCGTCAAAAGTTAACGTGCGGTAAGCGAGGTGGTGTAGGTTTTGGATGAAGATAAGACATGCTTCGGAGCAAAAGCAAGCAGCGTATTACCATGTTGAATCTAAAACTCTGAAAATAAAAGAAAGAGGTGAAGCGCAAACTCCGTGCAGATTCGTAGCAGTGGCCCACTTGCCCGGGTAAATTTAGTCCGACAAGCTAAAGTTATGCTAAATTAGCTGCAAACAAAGGGACCGCCTTTCCGGTAGAAACTGATCGGGGAAAATGATAAGGGTAAAAATCTCGACGGTATAAACTTTTATAGATAACAACGAAACAACCCTCGTAAGCAATTTCACTCCTGGACCAAACCAGCTTCATTACCATCTCTAAGGCCACTCTAAAACGATAATATTTGACCCCCTAATGTTAGGGCAGCCCTAAATGGCCCTCAATATTTTCCTGCTCGGAAGAGATACGAAATATCCTAATTTTTAATAACCTATTATTTTTTTCAGGTTAGGTTCGCCCGCCTCACTTTGATCGTTGCTATAATTTGGAAGTTCGATTCGAAAAGCAGATGATCTGATGGATGAGGAAAGTAGGAAATGGCCGACTCACAAACCCGAAGTCAGGCTATACTATAGCCATCTTCGATGTCACAGCTGAGTCATTACGATCGCTACCGAGCGGAAAGTAGACCATTCGCAAAGCGCGCATGCGCCAACTCCTCATTTCTTCACCGTTCTGATGTAAACGTAAGGAAAGGGGAACCATGATACAGGTGTCACAAAGAGAATTCAACTTTTACGTTTTTTTGTCGAATATTTGTGCGTATTTTGAATCAAGTCGCGTCATCAACAGTAAGCTACACCGCGTTCACTATTTTCCTGTCCCTACCCTATTTCGTGCAATAAATCTCACGGTGAAAGGTACATATGTGAAAGTCTGGTAAAACGGGTGCTCCGCCTAATCTATACACCCGCCGGCGCCCTCGGCGTGCCACTATCGCGCCCCACGTTCGCGGAAGGGGGGGGTGAGGGTGGTTAGTGATTGGACGTAACCAGGGGGTCAGATATCGTCGACAAAAACGTCATCAGGGTCGACGTGAGCCGTCAAATGTCCAGCTTTACCTTTTTTTTCGGGACATTTCGAGTTCTAGACGTCGCTTAAAGGTCAAATCAATTTGTTCCTACAGAAAATTTGTCCGGGGTCTGAACAAGTTTATTTTTTCTTCAATTTTTTTCGTTTCAACAATCTATGCAAACTTTTAAACGTTGCTTTGCTACCGACAGGTTTATTTCCAGAAATCGATTCTATATTCTGATTAGAGGAATTAGAAAACTTTCAAGACTCGTAGGTTTCTTAAACGATTTCGTTCACCGGCGTAAACGGTTAGGTTGAGTCACAGCAGAATTGCGGGGAACCAACGCGACGGCGTAACTTTGCTCTGGTGGATTTACGGACTCCTGACAGACTAGAGAATAGAATGCCTTTAGAATTGTTGCAGACGTGTTATTAGATTCTGCATAACCCAGCCCCCGCTAAATTCCCGTGGCTTCTAACTTTCCCTCGGCCGGGTCCTGGGCCCCCTGGCCGGGTTGCGTCGTATGCATCTCATTCCCAGTGACAGGTACACTTATGCAACACACGTAGCTCGCACATTGCACACATTGCACCCACACTTCGTCTTCGGGTCTGCAGGCGCGAGTATTATATTACGTGACTCATGAATCAGCCGGCAAGAGTATATTGGATCGATAACACATTATCTCTTCCTTCAAACCTCATTTTCATCACGTAAACGCGGATCACCGTCGAAAATGAATTTTGCCCAACGAAAATTCTGACCGGAATCTATCTCGATCACAAATTCTTGACTTGATGCAGTTTCGAGTATTCAAATATACGATATCGAAAAACTGAAAAATTATTTCTTTCGGTATGGTGTATCGAACATCCACGCCAAATTTCATCCAAAAATATTGAAAATTCTGGGACTTGGTCAAGTTCAAAGTTCAAAAAATTAAAAAAAAATCTACCCTCATAAGATCTGAATGATAATAAAACGAATCAGAGATAAGCGAAGGGTTTTGTCGAAAAATTCGCGACTTCTACGTCGTCCGTAATGAATGGTTAGCTTTTAGGGCTAATTAGCGTTGGCTTAATCGATCCGCGCATTGAAAAAGACGTAATTCGAGTGTTTCTGATAGCAGCGTCCGCAATTTGCCGTTCGAACAGAGTGAAGCCACCAGCCGTTGATCGTTCGGCTAACAACCGGTTGTTCGTGGGGTGGTTCTGGTCCCATCTTTTGCTGCCGGAACTACCGTTCCGTTGAACAAAAGAACAGACGAAGAAGGCGGTGAAAGAGAGATAAAGGGAAAAAAGGGATGGGGAAAAAAGTGGAGGCACAGCAAAGCTTGAATGAAAAAAAAGGGTAGAAGAAAAAAGTAAAACAGAGAGAGAGAGAGAGAAAATAGCAGAATAAGAAAAACCGCGCCGCGGTCGGCTGACGAAACCCTGACTCGTTCCACTTGGCACGGAGTCAGCGGAACGCGGCCAGCCTTATGCTCTCTCTCACACGCCCGGATATATACATACGCTGCATACCCAGTGTCCACTCTGTTCAGGCAATTATCATCTACGTTTTTAGTCTTCATACTCGATGATAATTCTCGACAACGAATCAACACTAATTCTTACGATATCAATCGACGCAGTTTTTACTATCCTACTCTCTAAATTTGAATCAGTGAAAATTTCACTAATTGAATCAGTGACTTGGTATTTCACTGCAGAAACAGTGACTTGAACCCTTTTTCACTGGAGTATCAGTGAAGTCCATTTCAGCAGTGATTTTACCACTGCTAAACCAGTGCATAACTTCACTGTTTCGTCAGTGACTTTTGTGACGAACGCTAGGGGCGCCGCGTACGCCGAGTCTCTAACCGCCATGGAGCTGCCTACTAACCGCCAAATCGTTCGCGTTCATATGTTGCGTGCTGAGTTGGGCGTCGGTTCAACCACGTGAACTGTTCAGTAACAATCATAACGTAAGTACACATGCGGATTTATAAAATTCTTCACAATTTGGCTTGTTAGTTGCAAATAATCAATGAATTGTGTGAATATTGCTGTTCACTGTCTTACATTGAATTCCTTATACTTTTGGTAGGTTAGGTTTTCTCACTGCGTCCAGTCTTGGCTCGCTCCGACGAGATGGGAAACGGGGAAGTTTCATCTGCGTTAGGAGTCTGTTTTTTCTTTACTTGCAATAAAGACTCGCGAAACAAAAATGTGTCGACTATACCATATTGTCTTTCCGTTTCGAGAATATCTTCAACCGGATCAAATATACATAAGAACCAATAATTTTCGCTGATTCAATCGGTGAAAAGTTCACTATTTGAATCAGCGATTCAAATTCACTGGATAAATTAGTGACTTTTCACTGATTTCCAGTGGTATACTCATAACTGGAGGCATCAGTGACTATTCGCTGATGATCAGTGACTATTCACTGATTCAAATTTAGAGAGTAGAAATCATTCGATCCGCTGATTATTTTCCGAGTCACTCAGAGCGAAGAATCTGAAAAATCAATTTCGAAATAATCAACGGATTATTATGAAAATCGTTCCCGGAATGGTTTTTTGGTCACTTGATTACAGCGGACGAAGCGGCTGGACAGACGGCGGATAATGGAGCACCACGGATGGCATCCAGAGAGAATCGATCATCCCCTAACAAGCCTTCATTTCTCTCGATGGACGGATGACACTCGTGGGAATGGGAAAGTAGGCCGGGGGGTGAGGAGCCTAACTACCCCCATCCCTGTCGACCACCGTGTCGGATTGTACCTACCTTCGCGTTCTTTTAATTGAAAAACAAAACGCCTGTTAAACCACATGTCAAAGAAAGGAAGGACCTAGGATAGAAAGTGTATCATTTACGGTGTGCGCATGCGCCAACTTTACTTTTCTCTGACGACATGGTAACAATGAATGGTCGAACGTAAAATTGAGGGTTCGTTTCGGAGAGTCGTCAAGCTGAAAATGTAAGTAACCTTTCACGTTTAGGTTCAGAGCCCGTGAATACGCACTGGACGTAACACCGCTCCACACATACCGCAGGCCTCTTGTCCCATGACGAGAAACTACATGGCGAAAGAGAGGAGATGGAATGACGGATTCTGGTGGAACGGGAAGCTGAGGGGACTCAAAAGCAATTAGTTTCCACTTTTGCAGAGAAAGGGTTGAGGGCCGAGCGTCGAGGACGCCGACCTCGTCCCAGGGGACCTCGAGATTGCCGAGGGCCTAGGAGGCAGGCATTGCGCTCTAACAGGAATCGGAGGAATTCGAAATACACATTTCGGAGTTCCACGCACGTAGGATAGAATCCGAATTACGTGATGCACCATGTGTATGTCTGTGTTTGTCTGTGTGGGGGTCTGAAACTTTTCCTTTACACCGTTTCATCGCGTTTCTCATTTCACCCCTAAACTGGATCGGACATCATTTCACCCGCGACAGTCTCGCGATATTTGAACACATATCGCATACATTGACGACGCGACTTTGGCGCTTTTCATTCCTCGAGGAAGACTCATCTCGTGTATTTTCCCTTTGATCTTTGCAGTTAACATGCCATTCAGAGTCCGGCAGAAATATAACGGGAATTATATACCTTTGATGTCAAAACTTGTGTGAAGGACGTCGCTTCCGTTGTAGTTACACAAATTACGTCACGAAACTGAAAATAGTCAAAGAATGACAAAAATTGAAGAGTATTCACTTTATATTCACAATCGATCATATAAACACACGGACAATTATTTCCTCACATTTTTTCCGTGGTCGAAATAATGATTAAAAAAAAAAAGAAGAAAACACTGTTATATTTCCAAAAGTTAGTGATGGCTGCGGCGAAATGGAGAGAGAGAGAGAGAGAGAATAGCTCCGAGCCAATAAACTGTACGAATGCAAATATCTATTCCATATTCAATTCCGTTTGAGGTAATGGAAAGTTTGCTGGCGGTCGGGAAACCCTCTGCCTCTACTTCAGCATCGGATTGTTACACCGGTGAACAAACTGTGTTTAATAGATACCTGTATCTGTCTTATTTACTCGAATTTATGTATTAGCAGTAATTAACACCGGGGAAATTCATCAAACCAATAATCACTGCAAAATACCACGATAACTTCCCTTCTCAAATAGTACGTACTCGGATACATTTTGAGGTTTAGTTGGGCAGTAAATACTTAAATTCCACTCGCTAAATTTGAATCAGTGAAGAGTCACTGATCATCAGCGAATAGTCACTGATGCCTCCAGTTATAAGTATACCACTGGAAATCAGTGAAAAGTCACTAATTTATCCAGTGAATTTGAATCACTGATTGAAATAGTGAAATTTTCACCGATTGAATCAGCGAAAATTATTGGTTCTTATATATATTTGATCCGGTTGAAGATATTCTCGAAACGGAAAGACAATATGGTATCGACGGCAGTATGGAAGAACGTGACATCTCAAATTGTGCCAGAAGAAGGTGACATCTCAAATTGTGCCAGAAGAACGTGCCATCTCAAATTGTGCCAGAAGAACGTGACATCTCCTATCCTTAAACACAGGAGATGTCACGTTCTTCTGGCACAATTTGAGATGTCACGTTCTTCTGGCACAATTTGAGATGTCACCTTCTTCTGGCACAATCTGAGATGTCACGTTCTTCCATACTGCCGTCGGTATATTCGACACATTTTTGTTTCGCGAGTCTTTATTGCAAGTAAAGAAAAAACAGACTCCTAACGCAGATGAAACTTCTCCGTCTCCCATCTCGTCGGAGCGAGCCAAGACTGGACGCAGTGAGAAAACCTAACCTACCAAAAGTATAAGGAATTCAATGTAAGACAGTGAACGGCAATATTCACACAATTCATTGATTATTTGCAACTAACAAGCCAAATTGTGAAGAATTTTATAAATCCGCATGTGTACTTACGTTATGATTTTACTGAACAGTTCACGTGGTTGAACCGACACCCAAATCAGCACGCAACATATGAACGCGAACGATTTGGCGGTTAGTAGGCAGCTCCATGGCGGTTAGAGACTCGGCGTACGCGGCGCCCCTAGCGTTCGTCACAAAAGTCACTGACGAAACAGTGAAGTTATGCACTGGTTTAGCAGTGGTAAAATCACTGCTGAAATGGACTTCACTGATACTCCAGTGAAAAAGGGTTCAAGTCACTGTTTCTGCAGTGAAATACCAAGTCACTGATTCAATTAGTGAAATTTTCACTGATTCAAATTTCGAGAGCACAATTTTCGAATCTCTGACTCCGAATTTGACAAAAAATTGAAAGAAAAATCTCGCTAATATGATCGATTTTCAGCGAAGGATCACCTAATGAAGTGAAAAAATGCAGACGGGTCAATATTTTGGGATTTGGTCACGTTTTTGATTGAAGTCGTACGATGGGAAGTTCGTCAGATTCCATAATTTCTTCACCGTTTTAAGGTAATTCGAGATACTTCAAAGAGCGTTTGGAAGAAATCAAATGCCATTTTGGAAATTTGGGAATTAGAGGATGCAAATTTACGTAATTTGAGGCACGTAGTAATGTAAGGCAATTGGCGGAGGCGCGGTACGTCCCAAATACAATTACACAGTTGGCCCTTCCCAAATTTGTTGCTCGATCTGGTACGCTTTTTGCGAGTAAGGGATACACGGAAACCCCTTTCCGAACGGTGTGTGTGTGTGTGGATATACCCATATATACAGGTACAGGATTTTTTGCTTTCGTGAGATAAAAAGAGCCGATCGTTAGCAGTTTCACTGTAGGCATTATTATTTCAGTGGTATCGTGCGCAGTCAGTTCGACGACCACGGGTTAGAAAACTTCGATGGACCCTCTTCCTCCGGAAAGGACACGTTCGACAGAAAAACGTACAGCGACACAAAAACGGGGATTATTACGAAATTGTTTCACCCTCTGACACATTTTGTTTTCTTATCATCTTCTCCAATGATCCTCCAATATAATTCCAAGAAAACAAACAACCTCACGTTTGCGAGGATGATCATAAGAACCAGGAGCCCGCACCGGTCAAACCGGAAACGCAAGGACCGCGCGCTCTCAAGTTTTAAGCTCAGAAGCTTTACTCAAAGTGCGAACTGTCCCCTTGTATTAGGCTAGGTCAGGTCAGGATAGACTTAGAAGACGGAAATATGGACACCATGGTCACGCTAGCGAGATAATTAGTACGTCATCGAGCTCCTGAATTTTGGTGAAATGGATCTGGCCGAGGTGAAACAGGATCGTGTATGTCCCTCGCGCCGTAAGTAACGTACGCGTCGTCCTTTTAAAGGGATGGCTGTTTCATTAGGGAGGTAACATTGAATCGGTATTTACTCGGAGTATGAATGGAATCGTGTGACTGATATTTAACAAGCTAAGTTTGCGAAGATAATCGCGAGGGTTGAGGGAACTAGGAGATAGCGGTGATGATCGAAAATATGTTAGCCGAAGCAATTTCACGCCTCAGAATTTTTTTTCCTTGTAGCGTAAATCGTGCGAAAAGAAAATTTACAACGTTAAAATACTGACAATGAGAGTTTTTCATCTTTTCAACATCGCACGCCGCGGCCCTTTTGTACCTAATCAAATTTTTGTTTTGTTTTTCCTCTCTTCATGTCTTTCATACCCTTTGGCGATTTCTCTTTCACTGTACAAAACTCCATCCATATGCATGAAGTTTGCTGAAATTGTACGTTTCCTAAAAAAAAATTAGAAAAATTCGATACCTGCAGCAGTCAAAAAGAAAAAAAAAAATGGAGCAATAAAACACATCTTCATTCAACGGAAATTTTTACCGTTACTCCCTGTACCTACACACAACCCAGAGAGATCCGGTACCTATGTAATCAGCAGAGAATTGTCGAAGCGTAAAGAAATATCGAGTGCAGGCTTTTCAGCGGTTTCGTTTCATCCGAAGGACGCGTGGGAACTTGTTTTTTACAATTTTTTTTGTCTTTTTTATTTCCCTCATTTCTCTCGTTTCTCTTTTTTTTCAAGTGCCGTATTAATCGAAGAAAAACCAACCATGCACGATGAGATGAGATTTTTTTCAGAACCAACGTAAACATATGACAATTGTAGATATGGAGATTCCGAATTACCGCTTCTCCCTTTAGGACCCATTCTCCTTGAAATTTGGGATAACAGATGGTCAACGAATCGAAAAGAAGAGGAAAAAAAAGTGTTGGCAGTGAACAGGATTCGATTCGGTCTTCTTTGATGGGGTTCGAAAAAAAAAGAAGCGGTGATAAAAAGCGCTGCTCACACAGCTGAGTCAGAAGGCCGCGAAGAAACATGGGAATAAAGGGTCTCTAATGACAGCACCACGGCCTCGTTAAAGCCACGAGCTTTCCTCCACACGTGGTAAGCCTTCATTACGCTGAATCCCCTTATCGAGGTATGGCAGCTACCACGGGAGGATTGCTTTCACGTTACGTAACCAACCCTATATTGTCTGTGGGGTGTAATAAGAAGAAAAAAGAAAAAAACCTCACTGAAATAACACCCGAAGAACCGGTGCGATATTCAACTTATTCCACTCTTATCAACCTCCAGGATCGCTTACAAGGGCTTTGTAAATGTATTGGCTTCAACTGTATTCTTCGATACTGGCCACTCGGCTATACCGCAGCACCGCGGGTGGCCAGTCTCGAGAAACACGCACGGGCTGATAACAACGAGAAATCTAACTCACGCGAGACAAAACTATAATACGGGAATGCAATGGTATGGTATGGTATTACTCTACCCTTACTATTCACTTACTACATATTATCCGCACTTATCCTCCTTCGGGTAATAACTGGTGTAGTCAGCAATGCACATTGCGATATATATACCGGAGATATTGCACAAGACAGAAAGTATTTACGGTGAGGAGAAAGAGGAGGAGGTGAAGCGGTATAGAAGATTATGGAAATTAATACACTACGAAGGTAAGGTTGGTCTATAGCGACGGTGGTGGTGCTGCACTTGCGTGGAGAATATCAAATGTCAGATGGAAATGGGAAGGAAGACAAATAAACTTGCGTGTTCTCGTTAGAACGAGCTTCGCCTGCCTTATCTCGAAGGGTATATCTGGTGCAGAGTCATGTATTTGTCATTTTGGCTTATCCTGCACGCTACCTATGCTACTACTGTCTCTGCTATCCATGTCCCTAAACATACGGTTGTTATACACATAACGACATGCCTGGTTATTCACCGAGCGCGTCTTTAACTGATAACTTCCCTTTGACACAGGACACCCCCCCCCCCTCCTTAATTCCTTATTCGTGTTTCATTTATTCTTATCTAAAATATTCGAGATTCACCTCAGTGTGATGTCTACAGTAATATTAAGAAATTCCTTAACCGCTTTCAGCTAACTTGCAGGTTACATGCTCCCTGCACTGATAAAATTTTATTGTAAAAAATCAATCAGGATGTAGAAATTTGAATCTTTTAAGGTTACGAATTCTGGACTTGAGACATTTTTGTCTATAAAAATGAGGAATTTTCGTCTTGGAGGATTCCAGAGCAAAGTGAGTTGCTGAAAGTTTTCATCACTAAAATCACCATGCATCAACGAGATTTGTTTTATCGTAAAAAACTTTTGAAATCGAAGAACTTTGATGGTGTTACGACACTTGGAATTGAACAACGATCAGAAGCATTCACACGGAAAAAAAGTGGGATGCTCGGAGGATCTAGAACCGCACGTGAGTAAAAGATAGAAAGATAAAAAAAAAAAAAAAAAAACAGTAATTGGTGGTCGGAATACCCGAAAAACGTAAAAGGGTATAAATACAGCTGTAATCAGTACCACCGCAGAGATCGCGCAACACTTTGCTAGGATTAGCAAAGCCCCCTTGCATTACTTTTATACGTTCGGCTTCGTACGTGTTGGCGCTGAGAAAGGTGAGCAGCCAACCCCTCGACCTAGATATGTGTGTACCCAACCTCTCGAGAGGTTGAATTCATATTTGGTACAACAAACATGTACAACATGCGTGGACGTATTAATTTATCCTGATGTGAGGGAAGTGTTTCTTCGACCTGTCGTATAAACACAGGACATAAAAAAAAGTAACACTCGTCGCTTTATTTTGAATCGTCCCACGTGTCTTCGACGATCGATCTTGAATATACAGTCCCAGCAAAACAGAGTCCAGTCAATACCCTCCATTTTGAGGGAAATGGAATTGCATACGTCGACTGCGTGACATTTCGACCTTTGAAGGACCAATAAAAAAATAGACCGTAACAATTTACCAGAAGCTTTTATTCGGGGATTCTGATGTTGAGCAATAAATTTGAACCCGGAAGTGAGATGTCGAGGTGAACTCTGACTATTGTTCAAATAATGTACATATGTCATGTGTCCCTTGTGGCTCGTGTCAAAAAATAGGGGGTCGGTAGTGTTCCTCCGCGGACTGTGGTCGACGGTCAAAATTACAGCTCTTGGTTTACCCGAAGCTACCCTTGATCCACCCCCAGGTCTGACGCTCTGGGAGACAGCTTGAACTCTGTATAAAGTCAGATATACCCCCGCACATGTTACATTATGTAAAATGGAGATTCGCGGACGAGACGTTTCGTCGAGGAATCTAATAAAAAAGTGGGAATGAAAAAAACGAAAAATCCGTTTTTGGTTCAACTTAGAAAACATTGATATCCCTCCGGGCTAAGTAAGGGGATATCGGACAAGTTTCGATAGCAGGTATATCATTTTCCTCTTCTTTTTTTTTCTCAAATCATGTCTGGACGCGAGGAGAGCGTGACTCCCTAACTCCGAGGAAGAATAAGGCCACCCTTTTCCACTAAGAGATCGTTAATAAAAATAAAATTCACTCTTCGCACCTGCAGGACCGAGAGATTTAAATTGAAGTGAACATCGACGAGCAATAAGTCCGGCCCTTTGTTTAGCGAGATTAATGAGCAGGGTTGAGAAATGGGGCAAATTCAACACGAGTTTTATGAGATTTCAAAGCACATGAGATTCATTTTGGAAAAAGAATTACTTTCAAATTGTCTCGAAAATTGTTGTCACTATACACGCCACGAAAGAACAGATCGCCATGAGCCCACCGACCTTTAGATCCGACTTTTTGTTTAAAGAAGAAAAAATCTGCAGAAGAATCTCCAAGAATCGAAGGAAAAGGTCCAATTTGCAATGAAGTTTAATATTTTTACCAAATTTTGATGATTGAGTGAAAGCTTAAAGAATGCCATTGCAAATAAAATGGTATCTCGTTTTGGTTTATTGCAAGCTCTACTTTCGTGGCATCCAGAGGTCATAATTTTTTAGGTGAACCTGACTTCTTTCATTCAAAATGAAGCTTCATGCTGATACGGATCGAAGGCGAAGCCACACATCATTCTTTCGTCTTTACACCTTCAATAAGAAGAGCAGGCTTCCTTCTTCCAAATTCTTGGCTTTTTCTATTCAATTTAATTAACCGCGAGTGATTGATTGAGTTAGGGAACCGGGGTCAGTGGCAAAGATTTTTGGTACGGAGGAGTTCACTCGATATGGAGTAAAACTTTTCGTGTGAATGAAAAAAGTTGTTCTAATGGTGATATCGAAAAAGTTCAGTCGACTGCGGACCGGCGATATGAGAATACAAACGTCGCGTCACGAGGTCGTAACTGGGTCTTTTCACCGTTGGAAAAAATCACCCGAGTTGAACGAACGGGGTGACATTCAGGACCCTGCCGCATACCTTCTTCGTTTTCAAACAAGAAAAAAAAAGGAAAAAATTTACCCTTTGATTATTTCCTCATCTACGATCTTCCAGGAATCGCGTATACGTCTGAAGGACTAAACTGCATCGCTGCACCAGCACCGTTGGACGAGGTCAACCCCATTACTTCCGTACCTGATATATTTCTCTTTCATCTTTATATATATTTTTTTCTAGTTTTCTCAACGCCACGTATTTCGTTAACGTCTGAACGAATCGTCAAAGAAATTTATATATTCTGGAATGAAAAAACGAAGAAAAAAACAGAATATATAAAGAAAATGAAGAGAGTGGGAGAAAAAGTCGTCCGTCCTCTGCCGTTATTACTTTTTCAATCGTAACTTTGAAGCACGTCGTTGTAGTTTACGGGTTGCAGGACACACGTGAGTATATTACATGCATGCAGCGGTACTCGAAATATAGTTAAAACACGAAGATATGAATTCCCGGAATGCTGGGAAACCGTAGTTAAAAAAGATATGAAAAATACGGAGAGAGGATGGCCGAGGAACTGGGGATGTTTGTCAGCAGGTAGCAGAAGGCTTTCCACATTTTTCTCTGTAATTCGTAAGAAGTGGATCAGGCCAGATTTTCCAATCCAGCATCAAAGGAATCTCAATCGTAGGACCCTCAAGCTTCGCTTCAGGATGAACGTAAAGAAGTCAAAATCCACTCGGGTCTTTAGACAATGAAAAACCCGGTCCTATCCACTCCGCATCCTCGAAATATGACATCAAAAGGAAGTAAATAAAACAGGGAAAAGCGTTTTGTCTAGGGGGATTTGGGATGGGGGAGATTATGGGGATTTTCAAAGGGATTTGGGGTTTTTTCAGAAGAGGTATTCGGAGATATTCCATTCAACTGGAAAACTGCATACACTTTGAATGCGTATCAATTGTAAACGCATAATCGACTACCGGTTGACTACTCCGGAATTTTGAGGATTTTGGGGGTTATCCGAATGGTTTCGGTTTCGAGGAATTATGGGGAGTTTCAGTCATCTCGAAGAATGTATATCTTTCTATTCTTCCTCAACCCCAGTAATACACTGCTTGAAATATTCTCCCTTCATTATTGGCTATTGATTAGGGGGTTCTGGGGGTTTTGAGGTGTTGAGGTCCAATTTTTGGGCAGCTTCGAGGACTGTGGGGGGGACTCACATATCATTTAAATTCGATGAGCTTAGGTTTTTGGGGAAAAATTTTTAAGTTCTAGTCGTTTTTGGGGGTTCAGATATTTGTGGGGGATTTCTTGTGATAATGGAAAACTTGTTGCTGTTGAAATTTTGGGGGTATTCGGAGAACTTATTGCTTCCGAAATCTCGGGCAAGTATAAGAAATTGAGGAGTTTTTGGGGATACCGTGATTATCGGGTGTCAGAGGAATTTTAAGTTTTTAGGATTTGGGGATTACGGCATCTTACAGGCTACGTATTCGTTTCATAAACCCCAACAACCTACTGCGCGAGATATTCTCTCCGCATGATTGAAGGATTTGGGGGTTTTCGGGGAATTCGGGGGTTGCAGATTTACTGATTTTTAAATTTCTTGTGCTCACAGAAGACTTGTTGCTTATCGAATCCTTTGTGCAATTCGCAAATTTTTTGGGGGGGGATTCAGGGGTTACACTAAGGGTTCCGAGGGTTTCGGTAATTGCGGAGTTTCAGAGGACGAAAACATTTTTAAGGATTTGGGGATCGGGGTTTTCAGGAGGGATTTTATCCACCTTGCAAGACATTCTCTCTGCATCATTGGGGGATTTGGGGGTTTTGGGGGTATCGAAAACCCAACGCTTCTAGAATTCGCGGGTGTTATAGTGGTTTTGAGGGTTTTGAGGTCTCGGGATTTCCCAGAGTGTTTTGTTCATCTCGAAGACTTCGTATCATTTCTACACCCCAACAATAAACAGGCGAAAACATTTTCTCGGTATTATCGACAACCGATCGTATTTTGGGGAGGAGATTTTCGCGGCCCTTCAACCGCTGTAATTTACCACCAGTTGAAAATTTCGCAATGTCAGATACGTAGAATCATAAAGTGATTGTCAAGAGAGAGACTCACCATTGAGCGGGGGTATCGGTGAGCCGGCAGCCAGCCAGACACATGCCAGCAGCAACACGGCCAACATTTTCAACCCCATCCACGCCGTCCGAACTGGAAGTTCTCCGGCTCTATTCAACCCCTTCTCTCTATTTTTCTGCTCCTGGTTCTCGTTCCCTTCTGCCTCCAAGCGAGAGATTGAGTCGTACTCTTTCGCACACACGTGATATCAACTCACGTTTGTCAGACCCGCGTCAGACCCATTATCATTCGCGGTTGGACCGCGTAGATACGCAATAGTTATCCGAGGCTCGTCGATTCTTATTTTTACATCGTCCTTGTTCACCTTTATCACAACACTGTCCAGTTCCGCTCACATGATATCGTCATCAATAATAACGTCGACGCACATCGCGATTTCAGCTCTCGAGCTTCGCTGAATAACTGTAATCTCAAAGCACACCGCAACGCCGTTATATGAAATCTGTGCAAATGGGGCTAGTTTTCTTGGTGTCTTAGAAGGTAGTATAAATCCGTTCGCAGGTAGCTTCGCACATTGAAGACTCTGTTTAGTCAACGCTAAGCAAACCTACCCTCTTCGGTATAATCCCGTAACGGTTCTGGATTAATTTTATTTCCACCGTCAAGTTGGGGGGTGCACCCATGTACTCCGCGTACAAACACGGTACGAACACAGTGAGAAGAGAACTTCTGGTTCGAAACGTATTAATTATACGTATGTATACAATCGTGGTTCTGGATTTTCATTCGGGCAAGGGGTAAGGGGTGAGGGGTATACGCGAATGGTAATACGTATGCCGACACGCTGCTGTTGCTGCTACTGCAATTACGCGAAGTTATTGCTCGAAACTTTACCCTCTATGCTATAGGTTACGTGTAACGTGTATAACTTTGCAACCTAATTGTTTACACGGATATTATACACGCCATTTCAATGCCTTCGTTAACGACACCACTTGAACTTCGAGGAAGCGGGCTTATTTTTTCTTTTATCAATTTATATTTTCGTCGGATAAGGAACACATTTTTTTCCTGATTCAATGACAAGAAACGCGACTACAGAGAATCGACGACGATTCGCCACCATCCTGCCAATTGACGTGCACATTCAGCTAACCTCGATTCTAGTGTACTGTCAATAATTGAATTCCTCGCGATTCCTACCACCGAGGGAACCCGAAACGTGGAGAGAGAGAGAGAGGGAGAATTCAATATTGCCACAACCCGATTGATTCGATTCTGATATCCAAAATATGGTTCGAGTTTCGGTTATGGGGACAGAAATTTCAGTCCGATTAAATATTAACTTACTCTCTGTATTGCATGATTCGCAAATTGACGTACACCCGTGATTGCCCCACGGGGAATTAGGATTAAAATTTTAACGATTCAAAATTCGACGACAGAAAAGCTTCCGATTTCAAACTCGTCTATTTTCTACACGGTCGATTCTACGCAAAGAACGTTTGGAACCTTTTTTCAAGGAAATTTTATAAGCTTTAAAATTTATTGATATACTTTTTTACGTAGAATCAACAGTTTCGCAGATATACAGACTTTAAGGTCACGGCATCACACGCAGTGCACATCGATGTCCTGATTCTTCCTCCTGTATAATCTTTGAAACGGTTAATCCTACGCGAAGACCGTTCGGAGCTTTTTTGTAGAGAATTTGATAAGCTTTCGAAGTCATTCCGCTCATTTTTTCCCAGGAGCAACGGGAAGCGAGATATCGGCCAAAATATACCGATACTCGTTTGACCTCACTCGATACAAACAATACTTCGAGGAAATAGGGACGTGAAAAATAATCTCCGGCTGAATCGACGACATGAGTCTATAGACATGCATGTTTCCATTCTCATTATCACTCTCTCACCCTATATACGATCGTGCCGAAATAAATTTCTCCGTAAATATTAGCAGAGAAATTGATCCAGCCTACTTCACACTCGATCAAATTTCCACTGATGACGTTCTGTACAAACTCTTCATCACGGAAGAACGAAGCCAACTTCACGATGATATTGATCGCATGAAAGTGATTGCATCGCACCGTATTTCATAGCCTCGTCACGTCAGAACCAGGTGAAAAGTTTTAATTAGACTCCACTGTTACTCGCGTGTCATTTAACAGGTGGGTTAAATGCCCCCGACTTACCGGAACGCGGACAATAGTTCGATCGGCGTTTCGCAACGAGCACGGTATATAATGATAATTTGTTTGTTAAACTCTGGTGGGTGGTTGGCCGGGATAAGGTGGTTGTGGGTCGTTGTAAACCTATCTACCGGCGTTTTGAGCCAGGCAGCTAGATGGCTGTTTATAATACTTGAATTAATTAACATGACTACCGATGCAAATTAGCTGAATTTACACTTTATTTAACACGCTGTCAGAGCCACGTGCTCGACCCCCGCCTTATTCGACCACCGCCGCGGCCGCCGCCTCTACGTGACCGGACATCACAATTAAAACGTTATCACTAAATTTTCAGTTTACAGAGAGACGTGATTAATTCACAGTTACCGCTAATTAATAGCCAATGGATCAAATTAACGCTACCGCAGACTCGCGGATATATCGGTTATTAATTAATCATGCACCCTTCGATCAATCACGTGAGGTTCAATTACACCGCTCTGTCTGTGATAGTTTCGATACGGTTGATATCGATCCGGCTAATTTTCTTTCTTTCTTTTTTTATTTTTCAACGGAAACTAAAATTTATCCAATGGTTCGACATACGCGACACGTGGGGGTGTGCTTTTTGTCGAACGAGGAGGGATGTTTCAGAGCCAGGTTACAACATCGTGTTCGCCATGTTTGGACGCAGAGTATTCAGTCAATTCAGAGAATAATTATATTGTACGAAATTAACCACCGAATAAATTGTCGGACGAGATTCACAATTTCTGGTAACCCAATCTGACCGAAATCTGGTATGCAAGACCGGAAGTTGTGAATATCATGCTTGTAAAACCAAAATTTCGTGTAGAATTTAGCTTTTATATGTAATTTTGAACATTCTAGTTATCAAAAATTGATAATATAAGCTATTGGTAGGGTGAAATTGACATGTTTCAAAACGTATCCGATATCTTGACAAATTTTCAGTTCATTACACATTAGAAAAGAAACGTTATCTTCTTTTTGTTCCTTCTGTCTTTTTGACAACCCTCAAAGCTCCAATTTCACTGAGTGAAACGAATCATCATTAAAGTGACGAAGTGACGATTTTTGCAAAAACAAATTTTCTATTCGTCAAAAAAGTGATATAAATTGGTTTCAAGCTCGGTGTGATTCCTTTAAAATAACGTCTTTTACGTCCCAAACTTTGTTCATATAAAAATGGTACTATTATAAACTGGATTGATTCCAGCTGGACGTGTGGAACAAACAAACTATAGAATGTCTTAATTACTACGATCACGCGACGTGTGTCGTGTCGTGTGTTAAATGACGTATAATTGATCATTTAATAAGTACGCTTGCGTTTTTTTTTTCTTATTCTGTGTTCACTGTTCAGCAGTAGAAACGCAGGGGGATCGTTGATGAATAATCGACGTAAAAAAAAAAGAAAAAAAAATGAACGAAAGAATTAAAATCGCGTGACAATCGCTCGACTGTGTATGACTGGTATCGCGTGGTTTGAATTATTTATCGATTTATAATGATTTTATGAGGTTCGAGGACGACTCGACGTCACGTGGTGCGAAGACATCGCGACTCGACGACGTCTCGACGGTGTGTGACCGTTTTCCCTTAATATCGCGATCCGGGAAGGCGTCTGGCCCCGTGGAGCGCGCCCGGCGCACTGCTTTCCCGCGACGAAAACAACCCTGGAGGGGCGCCGGTAGCGACCCCCGGCAGGGTGGTTGGGCGTCGCGCGGACTGCACGTATCGTACTTGCACACACATAAACACTTTGTGTACGGGGTGACGTCGCGGCGCCTTCGTCCTTATTATATCGCCAGGAGGGTGTAGAGTCCCTATAAAACTGAGTCTTATGGTTCTCCAAAACAATGTCAGAGATATGGGGAAATTTCAATACTCTCTAAATTTGAATCAGTGAATAGTCACTGATCATCGGCGAATAGTCACTGATGCCTCCAGTTATAAGTATACCACTGGAAATCAGTGAAAAGTCACTAATTTATCCAGTGAATTTGAATCACTGATTCAAATAGTGAAATTTTCACTGATAGAATCAGCGAAAATTATAGGTTCTTATATATATTTGATCCGGTTGAAGATATTCTCGAAACGGAAAGACTATATGGTATATTCGACACATTTTTGTTTCGCGAGTCTTTATTGCAAGTAAAGAAAAAACAGACTCCTAACGCAGATGAAACTTCTCCGTCTCCCATCTCGTCGGAGCGAGCCAAGACTGGACGCAGTGAGAAACCTAACCTACAAAAAGTATAAGGAATTCAATGTAACACAGTGAACGGCAATATTCACACAATTCATTGATTATTTGCAACTAACAACCCGGGAAAAAATGGTTTAGATCTAATTCGCATCTCCGGAGATCGAATTTAGATCTAAGTAGATCTAAATTTTGGGAAATCGTAGATCTACCTAGATCTACCTAGATCTCCAAAGATTTTCGTAGATCTACGTAGCTTCGAATTGATATACTGTCATGTTCGAATGCCCATGCTTCTTAAATCTATGTATATCCACCCAGATATCGTTAGATCTACTTTAGATCTAGGTAGATCTACTTTCGATCTAGGTAGATCTGAGATGAGTAGATGGAATAATTGCAGCAAAACGTTGTTGCTCATTGAAGCCAAGTAGATCTACTCGGATCTGAGTAGTTCTGGTACCGTATTTGGAAATATTTCAAGTCTGTCTGGACTGATTGGACCATAAGTATGCCAGAAACGCACGTACTTTCAGAAGGCGCCTTAGCTCATCTAGTACGGTACAGGTTTGGTAATCCGAAGTTCCAGGGTTCGATTCCGATTTGTTCGATTTTCACAATTTTTTTTTTTCATTTTTTTTCCTTACTCGTATTCACGATTTCTTATTTTATGACGATAGTGAGTATTTTTTCATTATAGTTATGCAATTAATCAATGTTTTTTCAATTCATTTCCGGAATTGACAATGACGTAAAAATTAGATCTACGTAGATCTCTTGAGATCTCATAAGATCTACGTAGATCTCATTAGATCTATTCCAAAATTTAGATCTACGTAGATCTAAAGCATTTAGATCTACATAGATCTCGATTTTTTCCCGGGAAGCCAAATTGTGAAGAATTTTATAAATCCGCATGTGTACTTACGTTATGATTTTTACTGAACAGTTCACGTGGTTGAACCGACGCCCAAATCAACACGCAACGTATGAACGCGAACGATTTGGCGGTTAGTAGGCAGCTCCATGGCGGTTAGAGACTCGGCGTACGCGGCGCCCCTAGCGTTCGTCACAAAAGTCACTGACGAAACAGTGAAGTTATGCAATGGTTTAGCAGTGGTAAAATCACTGCTGAAATGGACTTCACTGATACTCCAGTGAAAAAGGGTTCAAGTCACTGTTTCTGCAGTGGAATACCAAGTCACTGATTCAATTAGTGAAATTTTCACTGATTCAAATTTAGAGAGTAGGTACTCGAAATGCTTCCAAAAGTTATGGAATTTTTGTGTGAAATTAGGGCGGATATGAGAACAAACTATGCAATTTTTAAATCATTTTCGAGTTATTCTCGCCAAGGAAATTTCCTCAACAGTTCTGCAAATTGGAAATATTGTCAAAGGCGTAATTTTACATCATGTGTCAAATTTGCAATCAATTGAAGGGTATGGAATTTTTTTTATCAACAATCAAGGTTTTGATTAATGGCACAAGGTCATAAGTTCGACTGTACGAGCGTTTATCTACCTTATGAAATTGGCGGACAAATTGAAAAAAATGGTGATCACGACCTTCTGCCTTTATCTTTCATTCCGTTTTTCAATGACAATCAATAATGGAAGAAGGGCGTATTCGCCAATATCCGACCTCATGCTTTCAGATTTTCAATCTTCTAATTTTGGTTGATTCACACGTTTTGATAATTCTTAAAGCGAATATGGTGTGAAAAAAAATGCATACGACCTCATGGCATCGAAATCGCATCTTTGGCGCTTACGACCTTCTGCCATTAGACACGCGATATGAACAAAATATGTTCCGGCTTCAACGCAAAAGCTGTAGCGAGTTTATGCAACTGTTTCAGTAATCATCCCGATGAATCTGCGAAGTTTGCAGAACTTTCAAATTTTTCTTCGTGATTTACTACGAACAAAAAACGGTAATAGTTTTGTCCCGCTAAACTTTCACGCAAAGCCCCACTTTTCGCGCATGTGTTATAAAAAATACTGAACCTCGGTTATGAAATTAGAAAAATTATCTCTCGTGACAATTAATTAGAGTCATATTTACTTTGCATTCTTGCGGTTACATTTACTGTAATTAGTGTTAATCAACAGAATCTTCAGTCTTGAAGAATAATCGCGAAAGATACTTTCGTCCCGCTAAGCCTTCATGCAAAGCCCCACTTTTTGTAGTAAAAAAATCATTCGTTTCGCATCATTTTCCATGCATTCAATTACTTTTACTATTTTCGTTATTATTGTAATTCGTCGAAGATAAAGTATAATCTTATTTTTGGCGGATAAAAATTGCGGGGGATGAAGCAACCGGATTTATTTCTTATTCTTCGGGGACTCGAAACATTCGATTTTCATAATGATAAGTGTACTCGAGAACCAATGGCGGAACTCCGGGGTACGTTATGCTGTATTGAAATCATACAATCATATATCTTCAGATTTCGGTATATCGCAGTAAATACGCGAGCAGAAAAAAAAAATTCTCGAAGACACCGAGGGTGAATTTTTTTCCGAGAGTGTGCTTTGGAATTATTCACTCATTCCTCCCCTCATTTCCCATCCTTATTCTCAATCATCTTATTTTATTATCGGATTGAAGATTCCTTTTTTTGCTGAAAATAATTTTTTTTTTAATCAGAATTAGTAACAAATTCGAATATCATAAAGCAATTGAATTCTATGTACTAATATGGAATTTTTATATGAATTTTTAGTTCGATTGGAAACAGAAAAAAATATTAGGGAATTATTTATTTCGTTAACTATTGAATCTCGTGTGTAAAAGTTCGTTGAAAATTTTAAGATACGAGTGTACGGTTTTTAAAAAAACTTTTCTTCAGCGCAGTACCAATTCTTTTATTCAATCAGGAATAAGGTAGGTTAGGAACGACTTTTTCGAAGCCCTCCACCAAACCAATTCCAAATCAATTTCTTTCTTTTCATCCCCTTATAATTTAGGTTTCAAGTTTTGACGTCAATCCCAAAACTTCTATCAACGTGAGTGAATTTTAAGACTTGAAAGACATACACATTTTTTTTAGATCGTTAATTTCATGTTCTCAACATAAAAAAAAGAGCGTCAGAACGATCTTAACTTTGTTAAAAACGATTTTAATACCCGTTCACCAAGATCTTCATAAAACACCAAAAATGGTAACGATTTATCAAGATTTGATCAAAAACAAGCGGGTTTGGGCTGACTATGAGCCAGCCTTCGAACTTCCCGTTATTTATTTTGTTCTCACCTATTTTGAAATTTGTAAATCTGACCTCAGATTCTTGATCAGCGGTTCAAAAAACCTTCGAGTACAAATTTCCGTAAGATTTCGAATGTTTTCAGTATTTTTCCCAGCAAATCGGACTCGCCATTTTGAATTTCACTAATCTGACTTCAGATTCCTGATCAGTGACCCAAAAAACCTACGAGTACCAAGTTTCATCCAAATCCAAATGTTTTTAGGTTTTTTGCAGCATATCGAATACGCCAAATGAAAATTTTGCAAAACTGACTCCAGATTCGTGATCAGCGATCAAAAAAACCATATGGTACCAAATTTCATTGAAATCCGTTGATTCGTTCGCAAGATCGTCATTTTTGTTGCGTTTTTTAGAATTTTGTCATTTGAATAGTTAAAAAAGTACCAATCCGATCGAAGCCAAAATGTAATCAGTTCTAAGTTAAGAAAAGCCCCGTCGATTGAGCCCAAGTTGATCGAAATCCGACCACGCGTTCTCGAGATATCGCGCGGACAAAAATGTGGTCACGCACATACACACACACCCAGACGTCAAACTGAAAATAGTCGGAGGTGATTCTTTGGACCTCGAAACGTGAAGATTTAGTGAAAACTCAACTTTTCATTTTCGGGGTGATCACAATAACTTCCTTTTTTCTCTGAAAACAGAGAAACGGGAAGTTAAAAAGGATATCAAATAATTTTTCATCGATGGGCTATTAATTCCCCAGGGAGGATTTAAAGATGATGAAGCTGGAATGGAATTAAATTCTTTTTCATTTTCAATCCGTTATATTGATCTGGGGGTGAGGGGGGCTTGAAAAAATTGAGACCATCGCAGATGTATACGTAATTTAGATGTATATATATATGAGGCATTCCATGCCAACTCGACCAATGATTTTCCCTCACCATTTTTGATTTGTTTCATAATTTTTTTTATGGTTGCCCTCACTTTCAAAAACACTTTGAAATTTTTTCAGATTTTTTTAAATAGCCGTTAATGTTTTACGTATTTTCAAAACTCCAAACAGATAGACATTTTTGAAAATTTTGAAAAAATTCTCAAAAATACTTTGTTCCCACACCATCATTTTGGAACATATTAAAAAGTGGAACCAATTTTTCGTATATTTTTTTTTGCATATTTAAAAAAAAACTTATTTGATAATTATGGTCCTATCGGCTCCGAAAAGTTGTAGAGTACGAATTACTCGTATTTTGAGTAAAAACGGGTTATAAAAATAAATGAGGCGAAGGTTTCTAATAATAATAATATAATATAATAATAATTACTACCTTTCTGTTATAAGACATTTTACTCAATAATGACATCAAGATTATTAATAATAATTGATTCGATAAAATGTCTTATAACAGAAACCTTCGCCTCATTTATTTTTATAACCCGTTTTTACTAAAAATACGAGTAATTCGTACTCTAAAACTTTTCGGAGCCGATAGGACAATAATTATCAAATAGGTTTTTTTTTAAATACGCAAAAAAAAATATAAGAAAAATTGGTTCCACTTTTTAATATGTTCCAAAATGATGGTGTGGGAACAAAGTATTTTTGAGAATTTTTTCAAAATTTTCAAAAATGTCTATCTGTTTGGAGTTTTGAAAATACGTAAAAAATGAACTGCTATTTAGAAAAATCTGAAAAAAATTCAAAGTGTTTTTGAAAGTGAGGGCAACCATAGAAAAAATTATGAAACAAATCAAAAATGGTGAGGGAAAATCATTGGTCGAGTTGGCATGGAATGCCTCATATATAGAATGAACTTTTTCATTGTGTTAATCATGACGATCCTAATAAAAGCAATTACCTTGAGGAGGTTGAATTTACGTGATTATAGCTGTACACACGTACCGTGTAATTAATTAAGTGTAATGGATTGCACAGTTAATTGTTGTTCAAAGTTCGTTTAGGGCGCCTCTTTATATTGGAAGATCAGACAAGATTAGCTATGTGACTCGAAAATTACGATTAATTTTCTCAAATGATGAAGTAGCAATACTGACCTTGATCTACAAACTTTTTCAAACTTTTTGTTGTCACGCTCGAAATTTGAGTTCATCAATGAATCAAAAAACATTCAGAAATCATATCATAATTCATTAGAATCTGAAGAAATTTCAATATTTTGAGCGACCCCCATTTTTTTAGATTCTGTAAATCTGATCAGAGATTCTCCATCAGCCACCCAATTCATATAAAATTCTGTCAATCCGATCTTGAGATATTGGTAATTTTTACTTCACTTTTGGGAATGTCGATCTCTCAATAATTCGAAAACTACTAGACTAGAAAAAAAAAAAAAACGTGTCGATTGATACAGAATTTGTCGAACCTGAAAAAACAGAAAAACAATATTGAATAAAAAAATTGGAAGAATACACGAACTATTTTTTAGAAGTTTACATTTCGAGCAAAGATATTTTTTTCGTCTACCTTAACTCATGAACAAACTGAGTGAAAAGAATGTTAATATTAATACCGCTGTATATTTGGTAGCAAGATTTAGGTCCTAGTATTAAATATTTATTTTTTCTCCCACTCTTTATCTCCCTCCGTCGCCGTTCTGTCATTACGTTACTGTTACACTGTGCTGACACTCAACAGCCGCAATTTACACAAATAGTCCAATCACGAGAACTTGACGACCTCCTACCCCCGAAATGAGGTCTTTCCACCTCTGTAAAAGAATTTCTGTAAAAGTCTTACAGAGAAGGAAAAAAAAACGAAAAAAGGTGAGCACACTGTGAGCAGATTTGAGGCTCGATTGAATTTACAGAACGAGAGCAGAAGCCGGAAAACACGAATTTTATTGCTACGAGTGTGAAAAACGGCTGTAAACAACTTTGTCAAAACCGGGGAGGGATTAATCCGTCTAAATGTCAAGGAATTTTTCAAATTATCCCCCAAAAAACTCGCACGATTTATTCCCAAACTCGTAAGTGATTTCTGATTTACGATTCGTAACCGCAACTTTTCGAACCAAGGGCTTGGGCAGGTAGTACCCACTGTCTAACTTCATGCTCCGAGGGTGGTCCAGAAAATTGCAATCCAGGAATGAAGGCGGGTCGATTACAACCCCACGGCATAACCTAGCCGACTACGTAAACAGACTGCAGAGGGGTCACACGCGATAAAACTTAACCCACCCTTAACTTTACTACCGTCAGCTCCCAACCCCTCCGGGACATTCACCCAGTTGTTAAAAAGGACTGCGTTATAAAATAGTTCAGGGTAAAAAGCCGCCAGCCGAATAGTGATAGAGGTTCAAAGTAGCACCTGAACATTTGAAAACGGGCTAAATAGCGCCAGAAGTACTTTTCTGTTCCCCTGTAGAACAATTTGGCAGTTCTGCTACACCTCGTGGCTCGATTTAATTGTAACTCCCCCATTACCCCCGAAACAAGCTAAAATCGCCGCAACTGATGGGAACTAATACATTCCGTCAATACTGTGTTATAATAGTTATTTTCTCACACCCGGTCGCAAAATGCCACTTTTCATACCTCTTGAGCGGGCGCAAAACAGATCTTTTCGGCCCTCGGGCGGAAATGTGCTTTGCGCCCGCCACGACTCTTTTCCTGCCCTCGGGCGCAAAGTTCCGTTTTGCGCCCGCTCACTCGGTCTGAAAAGAGGTATTTTTGCAGACCAGGTGTTGAGAAAAAAATCGTGTGCAACACGGGCGCAAGGCTATTTTGACGAGTGTGATTGCAGTACACTCGCCTTCGGCTCGTACTGCAAATTTCACACTCGAAAAATAGTGTTTTGCGCCCTTGATACACAATGTACTATTGTGTATCAAGGGCGGAAAGGACTATTTTTCCGAGTGTGCCTTTGGCGGCACGAGCCGAAGGCGAGTTGCTGCGAGCACACTCGCCAAAATAGCCTTGCGCCCGTGATGCACACGATGTTTTTCTCATCACCTAGTCTGCAGAAATGCCTCTTTTCAGACCGAGTGAGCGGGGCGGAAAACAGATTTCTCACAGAAAGTCTCTTTGTAACTCTTTGTAAATGTGCGCCCGCTTGGCGAGCGGGCGCACATTTCCATTACAGCCCGCTTCGAGCGGGCGGAAAGTATGAAAAGGCGTGGCTTCAAGGGGAGGGGACGAAAAGTATCGTGTGCACCACTTCTTTCCGCCCTTGATACACAATGTAGTATATTATAATACTACTATATTATATCAGCACGCTAGAAGCGGGCGAAAGAGACTTTTTCCTGCCCTAGGGCGCAAAATCTAAGAGGTATGAAAAGTGGCATTTTGCGACCGGGTGTGAGAAAATTATTTTTCGTCCTAGCCCCCTTGAAAACGCGTCTTTTCATACATGTATGCGAAGCGGGTGGAATCTGAGTTATTGTGACCGCTTGGCGAGCGGGCGGAAAGTATGAAAAGGCGTGGCTTCAAGGGGAGGGGACGAAAAGTATCGTGTGCACCACTTCTTTCCGCCCTTGATACATAATGTAGTATATTATAATACTACGGTTGTTGATAATATATAAGGACCTCTGAAAAAACGTTGGGGGGTTCCATGGCATTTCACCTAATCGGTGAAGGTCACCGACGCCGATCTTGATGTCAATTTTTTTCTCAATTCGTGCATCGAAAAGAGTGAACACGTGTTTGGCCGTTTTTCGATTCAGCCATGTTTTCTATTTTTTTGAATTTTCCAATTTTTCATCCTTTTCGCAAACGGACTTTTTTCAACTGGCTCTAACTTCAAGAGCTTTGACTTTTTTCGAAAAATGGTAAGGACATAAAATGTGCCAAAAAGACCGAGATTTTCGAAAAAAAAATGCACAATCTTTTCTAACTACACCGTTCTGGGATATTTTTGATAATGGAGAAAAAATCAATATATTATTTATTTGGACACCTTCGATTTTCCTGAAACTTTTTACCTGAAATCAACCACTTATAATCAAGTTATCCTCCAAAGGAAATTATGGGCCTCGGATTCGTTCGGAAGTTACACCATCATAGGTGCCAAAAAATCGGACAATCGCAAGAAATCTCAGGGAAATCAGTTTTATCAATTTTAATTTCGACAAGAAAAGCGTACTTGATGAAAAATTGAATATTGATGATTGAAATGATTGAATTTGAACTATTCAACTATTTCAATATTATACTATCATTAGTTAAACTATTGTAGTCGCTTTTTATCGGATGATTCATCGAAATTTCGAGATCTCAGCATTTATACGGTTGAATTTTTCAGTATACAAGATAATTTGTTTTGTTGCGAGCTTGAGTTCTGATTGAGTACTACCCCAGCTCGCTCTTCTGTTCGCTGCAACCGTCGATAATGTCAACGTTGACGTACACTTGAAGTTTTATTTCGAATTTCGCGAATCTAGAACTTATTTTATGATCGGAACCACGTGAAAACTTAGTATCTACATTCATAAATGTACGTGAAAATATACTTGGCACGGTAAAAAAATTATAATCTCTTTTTTTTCACGACGTCGGGTATTTTTTGAAAAATTTCATTTTTCAGCAAACACTGATTTTTGGAACATGAGAACTTGTCTGCTCAAAGTTAAAATTGATTTCCCTGAGATATATTGCGATTTGTCCGATTTTTTGGCACCTATGATCGTGTAACTTCCGAACGAATCCGAGGCCCATAATTTCCTTTGGAGGATAACTTGATTGTGGGTGGTTGATTTCAGGTACAAAGTTTCAGGAAAATCGAAGGTGTCCAAATGAATGATATATCGATTTTTTCTCTATTATAAAAAATATCCCAGAACTGTGTAGTTGGAAAAAATTGCGCAATTTTTTTTCGAAAAGCTCAGTCTTTTTGGCACATTTTATGTCCTTATCATCTTTCGAAAAAAGTCAAAGCTTTCGAAGTTAGAGCCAGTTGAAAAAAGTCTGTTCGCGAAAAGGATGAAAAATTGGAAAATTAAAAAAAAATTGAAAACGTGGCTAAATCGAAAAACGGCGGAACACGTGTTCACTTTTTTCGATAGACGAATTCAGAAAAAAATAGACATCAAGATCGGCGTCGGTGACCTTCACCGATTAGGTGAAATGCCATGGAACCCCCCGTTACATATATTTCCGTGTGTAGCAAATAATTGAAATTCGAGACAGTTTTCTCAATTTTACTCTCGATGAGTATTTTCAAATGCGTGGAGGCGCAGGCAGGAGGTTATTTCCCATCAGTTTACCGACTGAAAATTAGTGCCATCGCGATGAAATTTTCAAATCCAATTATCTCAAAACACAATTCCGTGCTCTGGGCCCCTTTTCGCGACGAAGCCTCGATTACACCCTTTTCGCTTCACAGTCTTGTCCAATTTTAATTTTATTGGGGTGAATTTGATCAAAAAATTAAATGAAAAAACCACCCCTGGGGGATCTCGAAAACCGTTGAATCTGCAGTTTCGGTATTTTATCTACGAATTAGAGCCTCAGAAGAGGACAATATGAGCGGTAACCAAAGAGCGATGGGGGTAGCCGAGCATAGGTTTCAGCGTAATTGAGTGAGGGTTAAACTTTGAGGGATGTTTTCTTCCGAAATTCGTGCCGTCTATTCCCGTGTTATCTCAAGCTCGTTAGTCTTTCCATACTCCATTCTACTCCCCAGTTGTTGGGGAGTCGACCGACCTCAAGACAGCGAGAAAAAGTGATGTATTCGCTCGTGGCTAACATCCTGTTAATCGACCCATCAACATCACTTGTATAATTAACCGACCAAAACTTACCCTCGGTTTTACTGTTTTTCTTTTTTTTTTCCGTTTTTTTTTTTAAGCCCCGAAAGAAATAACGACTCTGCACGAGCTTTAATGGCTGCGAGAAGAACAGAGGGTTTTACGCAAGAAAAAGAAGTAAAAAAGTAGTAGAGTGAAGTGCCGCGAGTGCGGAAAGTAGGCGATATCCGATGAGTGTGAAGTTTGGAAGAGGCGCAGATATCGCACGTCCTACATTATATGTTGTTAAGAGAGATGAGGGGAGGGGGATCAATCAAGGACAGAGAGTCAGATCCCCTTAACAAAGCCAAGCGGCGGGTTTTATTTCAGAAGGCGGGTTATAATCCCAGACTCCAGTTATACACCGACTGTCCATCCCGAGGATCCGAGTCAGACTGCCGATTCCCGATCACTTCCCCTAATCCGTCTGCTGGACAGCAGACGAGACGAACCCTGATCCTAACAGGTTTAAGGGGAGAGCGCCCTCATATCCCCCGATAACAGGGCCTCAGACGCTAACACGGCCAATCCTGACGCTGCGGTCGTCCTCGAACGCCATCTATTCCGTATCTGAAACAGAATTATTTGGCAGCAAATCTGGTGCTGCCTAGTTGTATGAGTATTGTTTTTACTTCAAGATGTTACAAAGTGTATTTTTCTAAATGCTACCACAGGGTGGATTTATGCTGACCAAATGCTACCACAAGGTGGGTTTATGCTGACCAAATGCTACCACAAGGTGGGTTTTATGCTCACCAACTGCTACCACAAGGTGGGTTTATGCTCACAAATTGTTACCACAAGGTGGGTTCATGCTCACCAACATGTGATGTCTGCTCAGCCTGTGTAGGCCATAGACGTAGCTGGTCCGATGCTCGCTTCAGTGCCCTTCCGCTTTGAAGGTTTCTGAGTTCATAGCGATTGTTCTCCAATTGACCGACTACTTGTAGTGGACCCTCATATCGCCTGTCCATTTTACCCTTTGTGTTGTTTGCACGCATACACACCATATCTCCCACATGGAAGGTTAGTGCGACACGATGTCTTCTATTGAAGTCATCGATGTATTTCTGCGCGTACTCACGGTTCTTAACCACCGCATCTTTCCGTTTCTTATCAATTGTAATGTTGTCGGGTTGTCCGACTACTTCCGTTAGGATATCAGTATTTGTGCACTTTTTGTGATTTTCAGGCTGTGTTGTATGTTGAAAAGCTGTGCGGTTCAGTCACCTGTGATTGTAACCAACTTCTCGTGGACCGTGCGTATAAGTCGCTCAACTACACCAATTCCTCTGTGAGCTGCTGGTGTTGAATAATGAACATCAGTGCCATTTATTCTACAGTATTCGGTAACCATATCGGATGTAAGCGCTGTTCCTGGATCAGAGTGTAGGTGTCTGGCATGTCCAAACAATCCCGCTTGCAATTGCAGCAATTGTACAACGCTTTCTTTTTTTGTTGATGGCGTCGCTTGCAACATACAGAAACGTGTGAATTCATCCACCAGTACAAGAACATATTTCATTCCATTGATTTGCGTTTTAATTTTCTGCAATCTCTCTTTTTATGGCCCGGTATACCACAATAAAAGCTGAAACAGCGAAGCTCTACTATAATACCATTTAACAATTAAATAACGGAATAATTTACTATGCTTCTCACTCGACGCGGCTGGGTCAGTGCTGTCGAGGGCCAGAAATTTTACGAGAATTGGGCGCCAGTTAATTTATTTAAATTAACAAAATAGAATATTGGCTAGCTAAGACGGGTAAACGATAATAATAAATAAGAAACTATCTCAGGGGGGGTATTTGGGGGACCCAAAATAAGGAGAAACCAACCAAATTTCCAAGAGAATATTAAAGGTCGAACAGAACTCCAAGTTTATTGTACTTACAATTTGTCTGACTCGCTTGGGCACCTTATACACTTTTGTATAGAAATTACACTTTAACAATTATTTATAGGGCACGGTATGTGGAATGTATAAAATAAATTAACAAAAGAGAAACGGAATACAATATACAATATACGATATACAATTTGAGACGTTGTGTGGATGCAAGAGTCGGCACACAAGTGGATTACGCGAGGCACACGTCGCCGGCTCTTGATCGTTCCTCGATAGATCGATATTTACTCGAATCGATATATATTTGAATATCCCATTTCCTAACTTATTAGGGTTACGGATCACTGACGGTGACTCGGATTATTTCCTGTTACAAAGCATTTTAGGGCATTTTGATCTGGACGTTTCCCAGTATATTCCTTCCGCTTCGCGCTAAAGTTAACTTCTTCTGCTTTTCGCTTTATACCGCATATTTTTTCCGCGTCGAATATACTGAGTTCTCCATATAAGGTGCTCATTTTCGATGGCTTGCGCGCGTGTAAGCTATCTCTAATACGTTGATCATCTATCAAATCAATAATAATGCCAACAATGGTGGATTCTGGTATGTCCCATTGAAGCCTTGTTAGAAGGCTGTATTTTTCCCGGGCATAGCCAGATAATGTCTGATCTTCAATCACTGTATTATTGACTATGTCGCGTAACTCGTAAAGGTAATTGCGAACCGAAGGAAACGTATTTATTAATTGTATACGGAACCCTTTCCATTCTCTTTTGTCTGGGGCCCAGGATTCCCACCAACCCTTGGCATCGCCGAAGAGATTGCTTTCTGCTCGTCCTAACAGTTCGGCCGATGTCCATTTGTGTTTTTCACTGAGTCTTTCGAGTTGGTTGCACCAAGTTTCCGCTGTGTATCCCGTTGTTTTGTTAGGGTTAAATGGAGGTACTACTATGGTTTCGGGAGGAGTGTTCAAGTTTCTCGTTAATTCCTCTAGTAAAGTTTTTAGTACGTTTCTTTCCTCACTGGACATTCTGACGGCTCACGGTGTTCACTCACGAAAGAAAGAAAAAAAAAATCGATTTTTCCCTTTCGCGTATCCCACTTCTGATGTTAAGAGAGATGAGGGGAGGGGGATCAATCAAGGACAGAGAGTCAGATCCCCTTAACAAAGCCAAGCGGCGGGTTTTATTTCAGAAGGCGGGTTATAATCCCAGACTCCAGTTATACACCGACTGTCCATCCCGAGGATCCGAGTCAGACTGCCGATTCCCGATCACTTCCCCTAATCCGTCTGCTGGACAGCAGACCAGACGAACCCCGATCCTAACAGGTTTAAGGGGAGAGCGCCCTCATATCCCCCGATAACAGGGCCTCAGACGCTAACATTATATGTATACAATTTTTTTTCGAGGAGAATTTGTTTGGTATGAATTAAGTCATTTATTAAGAATGTGGTACGCACAGAAAACTGAATCGAAGCCATATAATACTTATCCTTTCCTGAATACATGGTATACTGTTGCATGAACGACATAATTAAAGCGAAGAAGGTGAACTGGGAACACATAACACCTTGAAATTTCAAAAAAGCTCAAGTCAAAACCACCGAAAGTCATTTTTGAGACTTTCAAATGGTCTTCACATGATTTTAGAAAGATTTTTTTTCTGTCTGTGATGCATGAAATCGAATCTACCGGTGGACCGATTTTAGTTTGTCTGGTCTCATACCGTTCAGCAAAGAAGCTTTTTCAATATGAACATAGAACTTTTTCATAACTTTATTTTTACTCGAGTTACATGAAAAGTAAAGTATGAAGACAGAAATGCTATTTTATTCTAAAAAAATGATGAATATCAGGCACGATTTTGATCGGATCAAGAAGTTCTCTGTTCATTTTGAAAAGACCTCTTTACTGAATAGTTTGAGACCAGAAAGAAACTTAAATCGATCCACTGGCATCATAGACAAAAAAAAATGTGTTCCCAAAATCGTGTGAAAAAACATTCTAAAATATGAGATATGCCTTTTGCAGTTCTTACTTTTTTGACATTTTAAGGTTTACGTACTCCCTTAACCTCATTTATAATATCAAGAAGGCAAAATTAACCGATTTCAAGTAGAAAAAGACATGAATGGATTCTTTTGTACCAATAATAATATACATCGATCCCGTCAGATGGCGCCGCAGAATGCCTGCCATTGAGTTATTTCTAGGGCACATGCGCGAAAGAAGCCCCAGGACGGAAAGTGGATCATTTACGCCGTGCGCATGCGCCAATGTTTCACTTTTTCTCATCCTCTCACTGTTCTGAAAAGAGTATAACTATACAAGCATCGAAAATCAAAGTGTTGCAAAACAACGTTCCGAAAAACAAATAGAGTAAAATGGCAATCGCGTTACGGAGGAGAGTAATGTTGTTTGAAGATGTTATTGGTAGATTGAACCGTAGTAATGGATTATCCCGTGACCCGTGCCATGAGTGCAGCTAGTGCCGGTGCAGGTCCGAGGGTCGAGTAGATGGCGCAGATACGAGTGGAGGAGGGTAGTATTTTCTGTTTCACTTTGTAACTCTTAGGGAGGAAAGTAATATCGCGGTAGCCTCGTACTAACTGTGTCAATATTGGCGTCGGCGCGGCCGGGCCCGTCGCACAACCCTTTGCCTACAACGTCCACAATTTTAGCCCGAAGGCACTCAACCCAACACGTACCCATTACCCATTCCTTTCCCGCCAATCTCAGGTTCGGATCGTCCCAAGGTAGGGGCTTGACGGCTTCGGGGTGAGGCGATGTCAATGTTTGAAAAAAAATCAAGATACGATTAGCCCCGCGAGTTGGAGGGTTCGAGGCACGAAATCAGAGCGAGAATTTTTTTTCTTCCTCTAAGATAACGAGAAATAAATTAAGAATCCTGAGGATATAATAAAAGGGTGGAGTGGAAAGATCAACTGTTTCGAGGAGAGCACTTTTTTGGTGGTCGAAGGAAAAATTTGACGTTTGTTCTTATGATTTTCCAGAAAATACGATGTGAATAAGAACTTGAAAAGTACTTTTTTACATTTCACCTAGTTATTTGTACTGGAAAACAAAATATACAATATTTTTGGAAAAGTAATTTGCGAACATTTGAACTATAAGTTGCCTTTTTTTTGTTTTTCCAGATAATAATTAGTGTTAGTATGTGAATGGAAACTTAAAAAGTACTTTTTTCCACATTCCAACTAGCTGTTTGTACTGGAAAACAAAATATACAATATTTTTGGAAAAGTACTTTGCGAACATTTGAACTGTTTTCCTTTTTCTTTGGTTTTTCCAAAGAACAATTAGTAATGGTATGTGAATGAAAACTTAAATAGTACTTTTTCCATATTGCAACTAGCTATTTGTACTGGAAAACAAAATATACAATATTTTTGGAAAAGTACTTTGCGAATATTTGAACTGTTTTCCTTTTTCTTTGGTTTTTCCAAAGAACAATTAGTAATGGTATGTGAATGGAAACTTGAAAAGTACTTTTTTCCACATTCCAACTAGCTATTTGTACTGGAAAACAAAATATACAATATTTTCAGAAAAGTACTTTGCGAACGTTTGAACTGTTTTTCTTTTTCTTTCGTTTTTCCAGAAAACAATTAGTAATGGTATGTGAATGGAAACTTGAGAAGTACTTTGTTCCACATTCCAACTAGCTGTTTGGACTTGAAAACAGAATATACAATATTCTTGGAAAAGTACTTTGGGAACATTTCAACCGTTTTTCTTTTATTTGGTTTTTCCAAAGAACAATTAGTAATGGTATGTGAATGAAAACTTAAATAGTACTTTTTCCATATTCCAACTAGCTATTTGTACTGGAAAACAAAATATACAATATTTTTGGAAAAGTACTTTGCGAACATTTGAACTGTTTGCCTATTTTTCTTTTTCTTTCGTTTTTCCAGAAAACAATTAGTAATGGTATGTGAATGGAAACTTAAAAAGTTCTTTTTTCCACATTCCAATTAGCTATTTGTACTGGAAAACAAAATATACAATATTTTTGGAAAAGTACTTTGCGAACATTTGAATTGTTTTCCTTTTTCTTTGGTTTTTCCAAAGAACAATTAGTAATGGTATGTGAATGAAAACTGAAATAGTACTTTTTCCATATTCCAACTAGCTATTTGTACTGGAAAACAAAATATACAATATTTTTGGAAAAGTACTTTGCGAACATTTGAACTGTTTGCCTATTTTTCTTTTTCTTTCGTTTTTCCAGAAAACAATTAGTAATGGTATGTGAATGGAAACTTGAAAAGTACTTTTTTCCACATTCCAACTAGCTATTTGTACTGGAAAACAAAATATACAATATTTTCAGAAAAGTACTTTGCGAACGTTTGAACTGTTTTTCTTTTTCTTTCGTTTTTCCAGAAAACAATTAGTAATGGTATGTGAATGGAAACTTGAAAAGTACTTTGTTCCGCATTCCAACTAGCTGTTTGGACTCAAAAACAGAATATACAATATTCTTGGAAAAGTACTTTGGGAACATTTCAACCGTTTTTCTTTTCCTTCTCTTTTCCCAGAGAATGAAATGTAGATAATCAAAATTCGGAAAGTACTTTTTTGCGGAGAATGTTCTCCAACTTGTACAAAAAATAATGCTGTTTTTGAAAAAGTACTTTTTTCCGTTGATTATCGAGATTCAAGAGAATCAGATACTTTTTCGATAGAAAATATCGAACAAGTTTTCTTTTTCGCGAATTTTAAGTGCGGCTGACTCGTGTGTCTTAATCGTAAGAATCGCGAGCTGCGTGTACGTGCAATTCTTTTTCATTTTTTCTCTCTTGATAAATCCATCCATTAATCCTAAAAGGACAAGAAATATATGGACGTCTCTTTTTAATATAACTGCACAGTAGCAATTCTGCAAGTTAAAGATATGAAATACCACATAGCATGGACGAAAAAAAAAAAATTAGAGGTGGTTTTCGTCGCAATATTAGAGTCATAATTTCTGCGGAATACGTTGAGAAAAAAGTACATATATGAGGAATTTATACATGGAATAAATTATGAAACCGTATAACATGGAAAAAAAATTGAATTTTTCAGTGCTCTACGTGAAAGTTTTTCTCTCATTGCTGATTCCTTTTTTTTTGGTCATACCAGAAATTGCGAGTGACTCTTTTTCTAAAACCTTGGAATCACAGCCGGAACACCCCCTTTTTTTTCATCCTCCCCTCTGGAAAGTACCTGCACTTAAAACCGCGCAGTGCGATTCGCCTGAAGGGTGATGCGCGGGGGGTAACTGAGCTAGATATTTCATCGTAACTACCCAAGCGGTTGGAACCTGGCGTACCACTAATTGTTTCACAATAGATAATCATGCCCACGAACATAGATATACTGGATAAAACACTGCACACATGTTGGCGCCGTAGTCCGTCTCTACAAAGTAGAAACTACAGTTATGTACGTCATTCTGATAAATTGACTCAAATTTGAGTTCCAATTTTGTTCCGTATTGGTAATGAATATAGTTTTTTTTTTTCTAAGGACAAATAATTTGATATTGTGTTGGTGTTTTTTTTTTTTTTATAATCTCTGGAACACCTTGTAACTTCTCTAATTTTTGGATAATCAACGTAATCTTGTGGAATCTTGACGTTATATTATATCTTTTCTCACACCCGGTCGCAAAATGCCACTTTTCATACCTCTTGAGCCGGCGCAAAACAGATCTTTTCGGCCCTCGGGCGGAAAAGTGCTTTGCGCCCGCCTAAAGCGGGTGCAAACGACTCTTTTCCTGCCCTCGGGCGCAAAGTTCCGTTTTGCGCCCGCTTACTCGGTCTGAAAAGAGGCATTTTTGCAGACCAGGTGTTGAGAAAAAAATCGTGTGCAACACGAGCGCAAGGCTATTTTGGCGAGTGTGATTGCAGTACACTCGCCTTCGGCTCGTACTGCAAATTTCACACTCGAAAAATAGTGTTTTGCGCCCTTGGTACACAATGTACTATTAGTCATAAATTTAACATTAAACTTGTAATTTTTCTAAACCTTGACATTTTTCTAATCGTAGATCATATCAGTAATCGTTCTAATCGTTTTATAATTTCTGTAATCCCTGGCGGATCCGACTACACCGTGTTTTTTCGGTATTTTTCTGGTGTAGGTTCGGTGTAGGTGTAAATGTAGTGTAAATTTAGTGGGAATTCGGTAATTTACCGAAAAAATACTGAATTCACACCAAAACTACACGGTGTATTTGCGCATTTTTTACACTCAAGTTTACACCCAAGTTAACACCCAAATTTACACCAAAAATAAACCCGACCTACACCGCAATTACACTGAAGCGGAAAAAAAAAACAGGAATCCCGGAGCCTACACCGAATGTACACCGAATCTACGCTAAGGCATACGATCTTTGAGTTTATACCAGATGAATACCAAGGTTACACTGAATTTACGCCAAAGAATAAAGATTTACAAGCTAAAAGTTGCACGCGTACGCTGTATACCGGTAAAGTTCTCGTATTGTTAAGTGAGCGAGCGTGGCGCAGTAGATAAGGCGCGTGGCTGGCACGCTGGCGGCCTGTGTTCAAATCCGTATGATGTATGCATTTTTTTTTTTTTCATTTTCCCTATGAGAAAATTCCAATAATTATGTTTTATGCTCATTCTTGAAATTCTGTGCAACAATTTATAAATTTAATAGGAAAAAAATTATGGTGTAATTGCGGTGCAATTGGAGTGTGAATTTGAGTGTAAAAATTTCTGGTGTGTTTCTGGTGTAAACATGGGTGTAAATAATGCGCAAATACACCGTGTATTTCTGGTGTAATTTAGGTGTAATCGGATCCGTCAGGGATCTTAGTCATTTTTTTGAGACCTTCAATTTTGTTTATTTGTAATTCATATAACCTCTGTAATTTAATATTCATATATTACAATATTTGTACTTTTTCTAATTCTTCTTCAAATTTCTTCAAACTTATTGGTAATACTTACAATCTGTTCGTAATTTCTGGAATCTTTCTGATCTTTCGTAACCTTTGTATTGTGTTCGTAATTTTTGTAATTCTTCAAACATTCTTAATCTTATCAGTGAACCTATCAACATTTTTTTTTCTTAATAATTTCTAAAATCTTTGTAATCTTGTAGAAATTTATAATTTTTTGTGTTTCTTCATGCAGTGTTTCTGATATTTTGTAATTTCTAGATGTAATCAAATAGAAAATATTCGTCATCTTGTTACAGTCTTAATCTTTTTTTTTTTGTAATCTATATACGACATCATTAATTTTTATAATCTTTCGTGATCCCTTTTATTATTTGTGTAATTGATAAAAATCGATGTAGGTACGTAATTACAACCCCATCCCTCGTTTCGAGCGAATGATTATCCACCGTTTATCGCATCACCGTCGAAGTATGAGATGCGATAATTAAAAGTAAAAGACAGCTGTGCAACGGTGCAAAGCGGATCTCCAATTACGAGTGGTTGTTTTAACCGATAGACGATCATTTGACCGTTTGCGGAAAAGCGCAAGTGTATCACATAGACTGAATCCTCTATACTTCCGGGGTTAATACATCTCGAGTGGGTACAAAAACATGAGTCTTCTCGCATCTCCGGCTGAGGGAAAGGGGTGAGGTGAGGGGTGCCAGTAGTAGGTCTTGGATCTTCGGTAAAGTCTCAAACAATACGGCGAGCGGTTGGCTGGTGTTGAATTATTCAGACTAAAGTCGGTAGGAACCTCCAGCCCCGAGGTCCGGCATTGATTAAAAGGCGCTCCTCCGCTCTTGGAATACCAGCTATATACCGCCGGGGTGGCGGACCTGAGGGACGCCGTATATAGCGGATCCCAATATTCACTCGTTTTTTTAACTTCCCGTTTCTCTGTTTTCACAGAAAAAAGGAAGTTATTGTGATCACCCCGAAAATGAAAAGTTGAGTTTTGACTAAATCTTCACATTTCGAGGTCCAAAGAATCACCTCCGACTATTTTCAGTTTGACGTCTGGGTGTGTGTGTGTGTGTGTGTGTATGTGCGTGACCACATTTTTGTCCGCGCGATATCTCGAGAACGCGTGGTCGGATTTCGATCAACTTGGGCTCAATCGACGGGGCTTTTCTAAACTTAGAACTGATTAGATTTTGGCTTCGATCGGATTAGTACTTTTTGAACTATTCAAATAACAAAATTCTAAAAAACGCAACAAAAATGACGATATCTTGAGAACGAATCAACGGATTTCAATGAAATTTGGTACCATATGGTTTTTTTGATCGCTGATCACGAATCTGAAGTCAGTTTTGCAAAATTTTCATTTGGCGTATTCGATATGCTGCAAAAAAACTAAAAATATTTGGATTTGGTTGAAACTTGGTACTCGTAGGTTTTTTGGGTCACTGATCACGAATCTGAAGTCAGATTAGCGAAATTCAAAATGGCGAGTCCGATTTGCTGGGAAAAATACTAAAAACATTCGAAATCTTACGGAAATTTGTACTCGAAGGTTTTTTGAACCGCTGATCAAGAATCTGAGGTCAGATTTACAAATTTCAAAATAGCTGAGAACAAAATAAATAACGGGAAGTTCGAAGGCTGGCTCATAGTCAGCCCAAACCCGCTTGTTTATTATTATTATCGCGAAAAAATTTACCTCGCAGTTTAGCGAGTCGAATTTCTTCAATTTTTTGCTCATTTTTTTTTCTCACATACGTACAACTTTCTATATATTTTAATATCAAGTTTAGAGAAATTATTCATCATATTCATACGTCACTTGACCCGGTATCAAACGGCGGGATGAGAGTGCGCGAAATTTACGTACAAAGGCAGTTAACGACGCGAATCCAAAGAGGTAATTTTGGGACGAGTAGTTCTGCGTATATAACGGGTGCAACTGCTGCACAACCCGTAATTCGGATGATTTAATTACCTGAAATAATTACCCTATTCGGTAGTCGTTTTATAACGAGAATTTTTTCATTCGTCATTTTTTTGTTTTTCCTTTTTCTTTTCATTCTTCAATGTTACGTACGAACGAAACTAGTACAGTTATGCAGCGTTAGAATGGGTTTGCGCTACCTGCAGACCGGTGCGGGTTTTAGCTATCGCGTTTGGTTTTATATTTTCTCAACGGTTGTGAAAAGTAACGTTGTAATCCAAATGCCTCGGCACTGCGATATACCCACCATTTTGCCTATAGGTATATATATCTGCTATGAAGTACTGAAAAAACACCACTTTATGGACTCGTTAAAGTTAACCCCCCACACAGCTCGCTTACCGGCAGGTAACATCCCTTGGCAAGAGAGAGAGAAAAAAAGGTAGATTTGAAAAAACAAAAGAACCAAAAGAACAGACGCATCAATTGAATACAACAACTTCGTTGAATTACTTTTACACGCGGAGTTGCGTAAACTGGGTGAAAAGTCGATCTTCTTGTTTTCGAGGGGCTGGTTTTTCATTCGTAGCGAACTTATATATACTTTATCTCGAAATGGGATGGTAATTCGCTCTTGATTGGTAAAGAAATTTGAAGAACGGATCGTTGCGAAAAAGGCCCTTGTGCGGAAAGTAGATCATCTACGATGTGCGCATGCGCAAACTTTCCTCGAACTCGCGGCACCTACAATAGATGAAATGTAGAATAAAAAGGAGTAAGTTGCACTCGATCTTGCACTTTCAACACTGCAGACGAGCTGCACACTGCACAGCACAGGAAAGTAAACGGACTTAATCGGCGATGAACAATGCGCCCGGGTTCTCTCAGCCACTGACCCCTTTAATGCGAGGTGAAGTTACTCAACTGGTCCATAAAATGCATTAAAACGCCTCGCCAGGATAAAGTAATTGCCAGACGCCTTCCTCACTTCGCCTCCTTTTTCTCTCTTCATACACCGCATACTGTTACATCTAGCTTTATTCCACTCAGCTTTTACCACCTATGTTACGTACGCGGTTCAAAACGGAACTTTGATAGAATTTCCGGTGAAAGTAAGATCGGATTTCTTCTATCAAATAAATATTTCTCACACCCGGTCGCAAAATGCCACTTTTCATACCTCTTGAGCGGGCGGAAAACAGGTCTTTTCGCCCTAGGGCGGAAACGTCTTTTTCCACCCGCTAGGAGCGGGCGAAAGAGACTTTTTCCTGCCCTAGGGCGCAAAATCCTGTTTTCCGCCCGCTCACTCGGTCTGAAAAGAGGCATTTCTGTAGACCAGGTGATGAGAAAAACATCATGTGCATCACGGGCGCAAGGCTATTTTGGCGAGTGTGCTCGCAGCAACTCGCCTTTGGCTCGTGCCGCCGAAGGCACACTCGGAAAAATAGTACTTTCCGCCCTTGATACACAAATAACTATTATCAAACAGGATTTTGCGCCCTAGGGCAGGAAATAGTTATTTGTGTATCAAGGGCGCAAAAGGCTATTTTGCGAGTATGCAATTTGCGGCACGAGCCGAAGGCGAGTTGCTGTAAAAGCAGACTCGCATAATAGCTTTGCGCCCATGATGCACACGATGTTTTTCTTAACACCTGGTCTGAAAGCGGGCGGAAACGACTTTTTCCGCCCTAGGGCGAAAAGAGCTGTTTTCCGCCCGCTCAAGAGGTATGAAAAGTGGCATTTTGCGACCAGGTGTGAGAAAAAGACGTTTCCGCCCGAGGGCGAAAAGATCTGTTTTCCGCCCGCTCAAGAGGTATGAAAAGTGGCATTTTGCGACCGGGTGTGAGAAAATAACTAATTCCCTACGTTTCGAATCAATTAAATGGTCGAACATCTTTTTTCAATAAGGGCAAGAAAGTTAATTGAATTTTCAATATTAGACGAAAGAGCACGATGTGGTTTCTATCACGTGTCTCTCTGATCGTGACAAAGTACTGTTTACCTATAATTTCATAAAATATCATAAGCAATCGAGTCGCGTGCGCGACGGTATAGAATAAGAGTCGACGTCGCGACAAGCAAGTAGTGCAGAACCGTTGTTGGTCAGACACAAACACGGTGGAGTAAAGCAAAGCGGCGCGCGCGACGCCGGCTATGACGAGTCTTGTATTTCATAACGTTAACTTGATTGCTTGGAACTCGATAGGTACGGTATGGGCGTATGGCATGGTACGGTGGCAGGTATTATAGTTTATTTATCCATTCCGACTGTTTGCATCCACTGTTACCTCTATTCACGGTATATGAATTCAAAACCAAACCGCGTACCCGGAGAAACAGTCAATGTGCGAAGCTGTAAAGCGAACGAGAATAAATTTGTATAAATTTCCCGTTTTTTTTTTCAGTTCGATCAATGAATTACATTTTGAGAAAAAAAAAGTGTAAAAGAGGGGACGTTTTTTTTATTTTTTTTTTTCACTTGGATATGAAGGTAAATCTACAGTTGCGAAATTTTTAAACGTTTTTAACCGATTTCGAGCCAGTTTTACTGATATTATTCCATTTGAAACGATGTGGTGATTTTTAACGATTTACAAAAAAGATATGCATTCGATTTCAATACCGATTTGATATGATATTAGAGTGATTACAGCCGTTTTTCGTTATTTCATAACATTTAGAAAGATACATATTTACAATCTCAATCCGGTATCAAATGATTCTTAGCGATTTTATCTGATTACAACCGATTTTTAGTAACTAGGTAATTTGACAATCGTTCGTAAAGTGGCTTTAAGCGATCCTCGACCATGTCAAATTGATGTCCAACCATTTTAGAAATTATTTTCAGAAATTTCGACGATTTTATGTAATTTGAACCGATTTTTAGCGAAAATAGGTGATTATAAAAAAGTTATGAAAATACATATTTATGTGGCATGCGCAGAAAGTAACTGTTTATTCGGCAAGGTTATGTTTTTCGTACGAGCCTTGTAAAGCAACGGCGAGTACTAAAAACATAACCTTGCTGAACAGCTACTTTCCGCGCGCGCCCCATACAATATTTTTTACGGAAAAGGCATTAATAGTCACTTTGACGCCAATTGAGTTCCGCACGAACCGCGTATAGGAGCTGTTGTAAAAGGTAGTAGAGAGGGGGTAACCTGCGGTATAAAGACTTTATTCCGCAGCTTTGACATGCGCACTTCGAACTGCGCATCAAAGTTGCGGAATAAAGACTTTATACCGCAACTTTGAACTTAGCGGTATAAAGTGCCACTTGCCGGAACGAAAACGGGCGTCAAAAAGTGACTTTTTAATGCCTGTGCCTTAAAAAAAAATTATCATAAATTACATGCATATTTTGTTGATTTGTCAGGTCATAATTTTCAGTAGGAGAGTGATTATAGAATAACTTTGAGCCAATATTCAGCGACTGTATCTAATTGAAATAATTTCAAAGTAATTTTGAAGCGACTCTAACAGATTTTTATTGACCTAATTTTATGTAATTTCAACCGATTTCGTTCCATTTCACTGTGATTGCGATTTTTTCTTTTTTTTTACCGATATAATGTGATTCGCTGCTATTACAACCGATCAGAGTCAAAGTTAGGTTTCGATCACAAATCTTGAACATCCCATCTGCATCGGATCATCTTGGATCGTTAATCTGTACGAAGAGATTCTATCCCACGTCCCTTAAAATTGCAACGTAAATAATGAGAATAAGAGTACGACCGTGTATAGAGGAGGGTGCAGATGGAGGGTAGCGAAAACAGTGGAGAGGAATGCAGATGAGTGTGCGGACTGGAGGCTGGGGTGCCGTTAGGAATAGCTGTTAATGCGAAGTGCTCCTGGCTGCAGAACCGAAAGAAACGGAAGTAGGAAAGATGGAGAGGGTTCAGGGATGAAAATAAAATGAGAATGAAATAAGAATGAAGAGAGGAAAGGGGGGGGGATGCGAAGGGGATTTATTCTCGGGGGCGGAATATATGCATGAAGGAGAGTCGCGAGTATAGGCTGCGCCGCGCTGCGATCCGCGTGAAATAAGAATACCAATTAGGGGCACAAATAGAATCACCATTTTCCTTACTTCCTTCCTTTCCACCTTCTCGACGGCGCTTCCGTCTTCCATTCCAACTCGACTTGGTGAGGGTGCAACCGCTTTATTCCACAGCCAACAGAAAGACGAAAAAAAAAGAAAAAAAAACCAGATAAGAAACGACTCACGCCTATCAAACTTTTAAACGAACCAATTTTCTGGAAACGTTAACACATTTTTCGGTCAGATAGTTTCTTCAGCTTGATCGGTTTCCGGTAATCAACAATTGAAGAAGGGGAATATACACTCATTTCCAATAATTAATATTGTTAAACATTTTTTTTTTTAGGTTTTCAACTACTTATTTTTGGGTGCTAAAAAGTGAGAAAATATCATCGGAAATGGAAAATTGTCAATATTCGCGTTTTTAAAACGAATACAATATCGGAAGTTGTTCACAGATTGTCTGAACGGTTTTTGGATTGCTGTACTGGAAGTACGACAAGAAGTGATGCATTTCACTTTTCAATTTTTTGGAATAGCTGTAAAAATTACCGAAGCTGATAAAAAAAAAACTCGAAATAACCGATGTTTCGAATATTCCGATGAAAAATATCAGATTGTCGTAACCGCCAATTTTTTTTTGCCAGATTTCATGCATAAAACCCGTAAAAACTGTTCAATCTTTATTTTCTTGCTGATTTCGATTTATTTACAAATTCCGATATTTTTTTTTTCCAAATTCTGTTGAATCACTAAACTTCATGGTTTCAATAAAAAAATAAAAATGTTCTCCGCTCTTTCTTTTTTTTTCATATCAGAAATACATGTGTAAAATGTTTGTAGGTTTTAAACGGCACTTTGAAATGTTTTCGAGGAAATAAGGGACGTTTTTTAAGGATGTATTGGCCGTACAATCTCAACCAAAAATGATTCTCGTCGGCAAATTGAGTACTTCATGATAAGATAACTAGCCGGTTTTAGCCAAAAAGCTCATCGCTTTTTTGCGTAAGGCACGATCGCAGAGTGCTGGTTTGTTTTGAAATAGTGTTCAAATCCCCCAAAAATTTCAAAATTTTGATTCGTGATTAGAAGGCTGAATTCCAAAGCTCGCTATTATTTTCAAAATTGACAAAGATAGCAATCGCCATTTCTAAACCGGAAGTTGGATCGAGTACACAAACAAAATTGCACATCTGCAGACTGAAAACAGTATCCAGTGCGAATTTCATCAAAATCGGTTCAGCGGTTTGGCTAAGCTCGTGTTTACAAGCAACTTCAACGATTTGACACCGAGACGCAGGTGCCGGAAAAATCCTAAAAAATTTCCAAAATTTTGATTCCTGATTAAAAGACATTATTCCAAAGCTCGTTGTTGTATCTTCAAAATTGACAAAGTTCGCAATCGCCATTTCTGAACCGGAAGTCGGATCGAGTACACAAACAAAATTGCACATCTTCAGACTGAAAACAGTATCCAGTGCGAATTTCATCAAAATCGGTTCAGCGGTTTGGCTAAGCTCGTGTTTACAAGCAACTTCAACGATTTGACACCGAGACGCAGGTGCCGGAAAAATCCTAAAAAATTTCCAAAATTTTGATTCCTGATTAAAAGACAGTATTCCAAAGCTCGTTGTTGTATCTTCAAAATTGACAAAGTTAGCAATCGCCATTTCTGAACCGGAAGTCGGATCGAGTACACAGACAAAATTGCACATCTGCAGGCTGAAAGCAGTATCCAGTGCAAATTTCATCAGAATCGGTTCAGCGGTTTGGCTGAAACCGTGTTTACAAGAAATGGGGGGGGTCACATACACCACTCTTGAAAATGCTCGAAAACGACTACCCAGGTGCCAAAACGTGCTCCCTACATGATTTCAGAATTTTTTCTCGATCCGACGTTTTTAGCGATGGCGAATGTATAAGGCACTCCGTTTTTAACGATCGTGCCTAAAAATCGGAAAGAGATCAACCATGATAAAGATGATAAGAGTATTCATTTTGAATAATAATAATGCCCGAAAGTTATCAATAAATTGTTTAAACAAAACATTGTTTAACAAATTCTCTGGTAACGTTATGTTTTTTTCATTTCAAATAAATGCCCCAATTCTTCTGAACACACATGCATTTTTTTAAGAATTTTGTCACTATTTTGAAATTTTCGTTTTCGAAAATTTGTAAAGGCTGTATTTACGAAACTATTTGTTCCACGCTCCGGAAACTTCGGAATTGTAATCTACATCGTTTTCACAAAAACATATCCAAAATTCAGATTTTTTCCATTTTTCAGAATTTGGACATTTTCAAAAACGGAAATTTCAAAACAGTGACAAAATTCTTAAAAAATTCGTGCGTATTCAGAAAAATTGGGGCATTCATTTGAGATGAAAAAAAATTACGTTACCAGAAAATTTGTTAAACAATGTTTTGTTTAAACAATTTATCGATAACTTTTGGGCATTATTATTATTCAAAGTTAATACTTTGATCGTCTTGATTGTGGTTGATTTTTTTCCGATTTTTATCTTATCCCGAAGTACCTAATATTGTCGACGAGAATCACTTCTGGTTGAGATTGTACGGTCAATACGTCCTTAATCATCCAGAGACAAGCAAGGTACATGTTTCACGCACCTCGTGCATAATAAGGTCAAGATTGAGGGAGGGGAATTTTCAGGTGATAACGGTGGGTCAGATACCTCATTATCGCAGGCTTAAAAATACAGAAGATTCTTTGGGCCAATTTTATCCTGGCGAGTTATGCGTCTCAGTAAACTTCGGTCTTGGCTTTGCCCCCGGAGCAATAACTCGAAATTATATTCCCGAATGTATAAGGATTACTCGGAAAATTGTCGGGGAGAAATATCGCCCGATTCTTAGATATAAAATATCATTCCCCATAAATTTTCAACCCCCTCAAAACCCCCAAGCTTCCTGCACAGTTCTCAAAATCAAATTTCTACTTCCCGGTCCTATAAATGTCGGGGATATATTCCAGTACTGAAATCGCTAATTCACTCATTTCTTTTTTCTTTTAATAGAAAACTGACCGTAAGCTGGCATTTAAATATTCATTTTCAGGTCTGAAAAGTAAAGAAGAACCATTCACAAGCTTCAGAGAGTTATTTCTCCTCGGCAACGACCAGATTTTTCTCAGCATTTCTACCATCCATGTCGTGTGTCTAATGGCATAAGGAAGTCACTGCCATTATTCTACTGCTTCGAATTTTCAAAGTGAAAATTGTGAAAAGGAATTCGCAAATCTTTCAAACTTTGGTAATTTTATATTTTTCCATTCTTTTCAACAAATTTTCACAGTTTTCCTGCATGAAAATGGGAAAAAAAATGGTGGTCACAAAATTCTGCCTCTACACACAGATCTTCTCTATTGGAATATATAAAACATCGGTTAATCGGAATTTTTATCCGTTTCGGTGATTTTTAAAGCAATTCAGAAAAATCGAAAACGAATTTTGGTCACAACGTTCTTGCTTTATCTTTTTTCCACTTTCAATTACAACCGTTAACAAGAGAAGGGCGTATCCGTCAACATCTGATCTTATGCTTTTTAACATTCAAAATCTTCTAATTTCAATCAATTCACACGTTTCGATGAAATCGCCTTTCTGGTATTGACGATCTTCTGCCATTAGACACGTGATTTAAAGAACGCCAAGAATCTCTTTTATTTTTTCAAGAGCTCCTGTTTCATGAACAAAGTTGGAAATAATTCTTTCTGCCATTTTCCTAGTGGATTCTGTGCTATTTTAAGCCTAGAAATAAATTCCAACTCTCCATCGTATTTTCTCGCGCTCCCAGTCGCAATTTTAGAATCGTGAAGACCGATAATAATTATGTGCAATATATCGCTCTATATTATATAAAAGCTGATGCATTGAAAATGTCCTTCGTTATCTTAGTTTTCGTGCATTTTTTCATCTGAATCTCTGAATTTACATGCTGCGCTATTATTATTGCAATCTATGATTACACTACGAATCATCATTTGCACCGTCAAATCTACATTATCGAAATGTCCCTCGTTCTATTGTTTTTGTTCATTTATTTATTTATAAACTTTTTTTCACGCAGCGGTTAATTACATGCTGCGCTATTACTATTGCCATCTATGATTACACTAAAGAATCATTATGTGCACAGTGAAATCTACATCACCTAAATGTCCCTCGTTCTATTGTTTTTGTTCTTTTATTATTTATTTGTCTTCAACTTTTCATTACGCACTTCCGTTGCATTGCTTCCGTTGCATCGCTTCCGTTGCATCATTTCAAGATTTGATCCCACAGACCTCACTACTGACCCGAAAACGGAAGCATTTTCAATGCTAATATCGCCACCGCCGCCGCCGTGTCAAGATTTCAAAGGTCGACGACGGACCCCCCCGAGGCGGCCCCGTAGATTACCCAGAATCCCCCCGAGGCGGTCTTCCGGAAATACCTGGAGTCTTCCGGAAATACCCGAAGTTTTCCGGAAATACCCGAAGTCTTCCGGAAAGACCCGAAGTCTCCCGGAAAGACCCGAAGTCTTCCGGAAAGACCCGAAGTCGTCCGGAAAGACCCGAAGTCTCCCGGAAAGACCCGAAGTCTTCCGGAAAGACCCGAAGTCTTCCGGAAAGACCCGAAGTCTTCCGGAAAGACCCGAAGTCTCCCGGAAAGACCCGAAGTCTTCCGGAAAGACCCGAAGTCGTCCGGAAAGACCCAAAGTCGTCCGGAAAGACCCGAAGTCTCCCGGAAAGACCCGAAGTCTTCCGGAAAGACCCGAAGTCTTCCGGAAAGACCCGAAGTCGTCCGGAAAGACCCGAAGTCTTCCGGAAAAACCCGAAGTCGTCCAGAAATTCCGTTTCTTTTAATATTACGTAATAACCTGAATCGAGGGGTTGGCGCGCGAAGCGCGCAGGGGGGCGGAGCCCCCCTAGTAAGATGATATATATGTTCTCACTTTTTATGATCCAAAAACGAGTATTTGAAAAGAGAAGAAAAAAAACACTGTAGAAGAAACTAAAAGGGTATGGAAATAAATCGCAAAACTTTTTGCAACTTTTGCGTAGTAACTAATAATTCTAATAATTCATATCGTACGATCGGGGGTCGAGCGAGAGAAAATTCGCTCGAGTATTCCCTCAGCGATATCTCGGGGTGACAATAGATCGTCATTTTAGTCAAATAAATGTCGGACCTCGCATATAAAACCCGTGCGAAACCCGAACCAGTTCCGGGTATTGCTATCCATTTTAAACTATTTCAACCAACGTCGAGTAGGTGGTGTAGTACAGGTCGTATTCTAAGGCGATGCGGAGGGTGGTTTTGAGGCACTTGCGGCCGTTGCTGTGGTTGCGGTCGTTGTTACACCACCACCCCATGTAGTACATGGTAGGTATGCTCTCGTATCTGCAGGAATTTTCTTGTAATATATTTATAACGGATAGAAAGTATAATAGTTAGACGACAGCCTGTCGATAAAATCTGTCGAAGGTTTGATACATTGCAGCCGCATCATTGGCTATTATATCATATTATGTATCATATAATGATAACTTTCAGAACAAGTTTTTTCTTTTTTTCTCTTTATCATTATCTGAATCGATATACAGGCTGAGAGATAAGAATAACGAAGAGATATTTCAATATTACTGAGAAATGTGAAAGTTATAACTTCGTGATGAATCGACCAGGTCCAAAATTTTTGTTAGTGTTTTCTTTTTTTGGAATAAATCCCAAGTTACCGATCAGGGCTTCCCTCGATTCCTGCAAAAGAGAAATAACTTATTTTTTTCTTTCATTTAACTTCGATAGCGCCTTGAGAATCCGATTCAACCTGAAAAAAACTAATTTGAAGAATATCGTGAGAGGCTTTCAGCCGCAGATCTCCAACCCCATTTCAAATATATTTTAGCCTCGGTTACGATTCTGTGGAATCCATTGTCTCCTATAGTATTCCATGCTCTATCTCTCTCTCTCTTTCTCGGTTACGCGACCTCTCTCTCGCACTTTAATTACCACCCTCCAAGATATGAAGTGTTAATTATTAAACCTGATGAACGGCGGCACGTGACTATTAATTCCCGATATCCATGGTACGTTCAATTTGCACTCGAGCTTGAGGCAAAAGGCTTATTGAAACGAAGGATGGCACCCCGTCGTCCCACGGATTCTCCGATTCTGCTTTTCACTCACGTTTTTTGAAATTCAAACAATATTCGACGATTATTGAAGTCTGGAATTCACTCAACCCTTCTGTCTGTCGAGTAAAATTGATGGACTCAACATTTTTATCGATATCTCACTTTCGGCTGCTCCGAGGTGAAAAATGACCTGTACCAATTTTGTAGCTCATGAAATTGTCTACAAAAAAGATTCAGACTGTTTTTTACGTGGAATCGACCGTTCTGAAGATACTGGTCGAGGAGTGAAATCGAAATGGACAACGAAGGGTCCGGATTTCAGAAGGTGGAAAAAATTCAACAATTTCTGTTCCTGACAAAACGAGAATCCCCTCAACGCATTCGGATTATAATTTGGAGGGTCTGAAGCACCCAGAGTCCCATTGAATCCTGCGGAGCGTAGCAGAACTTTGTAAGTTTTAGTGAATGAGGGTACAGAGGAGTCGGACACTCGTGCCGAGGGAGGCGTTTCATATTGTAGTTACCGCGTGGAAATTCGTACCTACTGGAAATTCATACAAGGTTAAAGTTTGAAGTTACGATACTGCAGAACACGCGGCCCGTTCTGCGGCCACATCCAGGTTCGCATCGCGGGGGGCGCACAATGTGTCATAACCCAACCGGAGCACTGAGCAGGGGGTTCAGGCGTTTATTTACCAAGTTACCGGCGATATTATGCCGCGGTGCCCTACGTACAGCCTACGGCAAATTCCGTCTTATTTGCAATTAGGGTTACCTAGGTCTCCTCCTATTCTCATTAACGCTATCCGCAGCATCCTCGTACGCGCCGTGGATCGTAAGACTTTTTATTGACAGTTGTTAGCCTGCACGCTGGTAACGCCGCAAATGTAATAGAAACTATGATGGGGACTAGGTTGTTTAGTCAATAATCATCGCCATCATCTTGGAATTCATTTTCGAACGAAGTGAAACTCTGACCCGCGGAGAATGATGAAAGAAAAAACCGTGTCATAAGTCGATTTCTTGATTTGATTTTTTATCTTTGAAGTGCTTTTGATATTGATGCCAAAGAAATACTGAATATACACTGAGAAAAGAGTTTCTTTATACCAAATGAACGCATTTATTTGAAAATTTCGCAAAATATTTGTCAGCTGTTAAAGAATCTCTTAACGTGAAGTAAATATACATGTTGTTTCAACTACTGTGGAAATTCCGTAGTATTCGCAATAAATAAAGCATTCGGTTGAAACAAAAATCACACCGTGTCTCCTCAAATACAGATTCATTAACATCTAACAAATCTTACACGAGGGTTTGAGATTTGATGTAATTCGTGCGTAGTGGTCTGTACGCTTGCCGCTAGAGGTGAGAGCGGCGCTGAATACTCTAGCTACACTCTCGCGAGTAAAAGCGCGCCAGTCATAATACATTCACCGACGTGAGGCGCATCATTCTAAGCCCGAGGCGAACCCGTTCCTGGGCATTGTTTGGGCAGCATATTTTAGGCATGCACTATCTTTTTCGGTGGAAATAGTGAAGACATTATTCCAACAGTCACTTATCACGTTAAAAAAAAATTGGGACATGACTTCTTAGTCAATACCTGATTGGTCTAAAAAAAGATCATCATTCGTGGATAACTGCACTGATAGAAAAGCACAACTTATTAACTATTCATAGTTGAACCTCATGATCGTTCTGCTGAAACAACAGGTGCGCTTTGAAGAGAAATACAAGATTTCTTAACTATTAAGAAATCCTCATTTCATTATCGTGTTTAATCGTCTGATATAACTGGACGCGAATTTTAAGGAAATTGATGATTCGTTGACTATCAAGAAATCTTTATTTGAGACAAAGAAATACACTCAAATGAATGATTTCTTAGCTATGACTAAATGTACATTTGCTTATATACAAATATACGATTCATTAACTGTTAACGAACTTTGCTAACAACAACAAAACTCTTTTCTCAGTGTATTCATAACATGATTTCAGTAATCTTTTGTTAACCCTATGAATCTCATTGCAATATTTGTCATCTTAATGTTATCTTTACAATTTTCATGTCACGTGTCTTATGGCAGAAGTTCGTAAGAATAAAAAATTCGATTTTGGTGCCATAAGGTCGTATGAAGCCCCCGAACCCCGAACTTCGCCCCTGGACCCCGCTGTCACGCACAGTGGTCTGCCAAAGTACAGTTTTTCGAGGATCTGTGGATTCTAGAAGTCTTTCAATTCCACGGATCTCGGATTTTGCATTACATTCATAAAGAAAAACAGTGTTCGATACGCGAGGCCAAACTCGCTTCACGCGCACTGCTCGTTTGGCCTCTTGTATCGAAATATACTATTTCACGCTATTCGCATGGAGAATAATCAAAACGTGTGATTCAATCAAAATTAGAAGGTTGAATATTTAAAAGCATATGAGGTCGGATGTTGGCGAATACGCCCTTCTTCCATTATTGACTGTAATTGAAGACGGGAAAAAAGATAAAAGCAGAATGTAATCACCATTTTTTTATATTTTCCGCCAATTTTGTAAGATAGTCGTAAAAACTCGTGAAACACATAGATAACGTGAAAAAAAATCAGAGTTTCGAAAAATTCGATTAAGAAAATCTGAACGTAATTGTGATTTTTTTTTTTTTTTTTGTTTTGATGGTGATTACGACCTACTGCATTTAGTTGTTGAATTTCGTATTTTTCAAGTCTTTTTTAAATTCTACTTCCACTGAAGGCAGAAAGTCGTATAATGTCGCTTACGACCTTCTGGAATTAGTGAACCGGATTATTTTTCTTCGAATCAGGTCCAGAAGGGCGTATACGCCAGGACTTACGACGTTCTGATTTTGAATTGCCAAATTTTAAATCTCAACGGTTTCGAGGGTATTTGAAGGTTCTTCGCATAGATAAATGTGAAAAAAAATTATACGACCTTTTGGCCTTGAAAATTTCAAAGGGTCGTATAATGGCACTTACGACCTTCTGCCACTATCTCAGGTCATAATCTTGCGTCAATTCTCGTAATCCTCCTATAATGATCGCAATATTTACGTAATCTTTGCGATCTTTCATGACATTTGTAATCTACTGTTGTCCTTTCAATCCATCGTAATCACTTGTAATCTCATTGTGATCTTTGTACTATTCTTGTTGTTTCTACAATTTTCATGTAACCTGAGTATCCTCATCATTTTATAATCCTATCGCAAAAATATCAGTCAATCATATAATATTCAGCATTTTCGCGTGTCTCCACCTTTTTTTTTGCACTTTGAAGAACCTACGTAGGTATAGTATAATCACTGGGTTTCCTCTTCTTCCCGGTGTCCCTTGATCGGACCTTCGATTATGGACGGAGTTGAATTAATCCTGTAGCAAAGTTTCGATAGAATTTGTCAATTAGGGTCGTTGTCAAGTGACATTTAGACCATGTCGACCAGCCCCGACAAACAAGCCAGCAGACACTCAACCACCGTGTAACCGCGACCTCGTCATGCCCTAGTGTACAGAAACGACTGGCTCATGGTATATGGTGAACGATAATTATTATCCACCGCTTAAGGGTAGTGGTTCGGAAACACCGTATACAAATTTCTATGTACAAAATTAATTCCATTTCGACGGATCGCATCAGGCATCAATAGTTATCCTCTTGGTGTCATGGGGCGATGGTGCCAGGGAGGAATAAGGGTCTCGTTGGGCCAGCATCAATTATTCAAAGCATCGCCGTTTGATATACCCGCATCACTTTGATCAATTTTCCGACATCACTTCCGAGGTATGCATGCACATAGGTGTGCCGAAGGGAATCCAGGCTCTCCCGTAGTTTATGTAGAGTTCATACCCTGTGGAACGCGACACGTTTATGCATGAGCAGTAAATTGCGACCAAAATTAGATACGGAAGAATCCTTTACGTGGTGTGACGGTTACGTCGTCTAGTCTCCAACCTCGTCATCGTTGCGAGACAGCTAGGAAATTATTCATGGACACGTATACGGGGGGTCTTCGATAAGACTCGACGCGACACAGGTTTAAATTTTGTATTCGTACAGAGGACAAGTTCAATTCGTTTTGTCAAACATAATTCCTAGTGGATTGTAATTGGAGGTGAAAAAGTGCGTGCAGCACCGCCATTCCGGTATGGAGTTAATTAAAAATAAACACATTTGCCGGATTAATTGATAATTAAATTTTCCTGTCTACTATATACGTGCACGAGCCAGCGAATACCTTACACGGTTATCTACCCACTGGAATCCCTTTATAACTACAAACTCTAATAGAACCCACCTTTCGCCTAGGTACCCAGCCGTCTCACCCTCCCACCTCGGAATACGAGGTGTACACCAGGTCTGTGTAAGCTTCTTCCGTTTATACCGGAGGGCCGCTTCCCCGGTTTCCCTTTCATTAGCAACCGCCATGAACGTGCCCATTAAATGCGGCAATTATGTGACCGCGTAATGATTGTTATTCCGAGTTTAGTTCTCTCCGGATGTTGATGAGTCTGTGATCGATACGTTAGAAACTTTCTGAAACCCAAACAGAAATTCCCACAAAGCTGGGAGTCGTCGAGCCCGAACTGCTTCACTTATATGAATAAGTTACAGCGCATGCGCTGTAATTGAATGCGCGAGGGCTCTGCGCACTAGACGGCAACGCGTAACCTCACTGTTTTTCACCCTGCCTTGGCGTCACGCCACGCCTGAGACACCCGAGAGTATAGTATTATCATAAACGCAACGCTTTCAGTCAACGATGACGCTATTGGTCGTATTTGAGGTTATGTTCACATTTTTTTTCACAAACAAGTCACCATAATTCGCAATGAGGCAAGAGAATGATCTAAAGAATATAGTAAGAATAAAGTGTTCGACGTTCGAGCAGAATTTTTAAACGAGCTGGAAATGAGGGGAAAAAATCGCAGTGGTACGCGAATATACCAAACCCTTATATATCTTTGATAATTGGATTGAAAGCTCACGTAAAGCTGGGGATACATTTTTATAATGGGAAGAAAAAAACTCTTCCCTCCTCTTTTTTAATGGTTGAATAGCCTCTCCGGGTCTCTCGCTGGTTTTATATCTCATTTATTTATTTATTTCATTTCCAGTTATGGCATTGTTACGCGATACCTCGGCTTCTCCAATTTCCCGCCGATATAATGAAATCAGTGAACAAATAATGAATACTTGAAACAATTCGAGTACCGCGATTCAAAGAATCTGCATAATCATTGTAAAACGCTGTACACTGAACGACCTAATAACTGCGTAAGTAAAGAGGTCTCTGATCAAGTTTCCTCCACCACATCATATCCGCAGCTAACGTATAACACGATTTTATACTCTGCTTGCGTGCTTAGCATCGTTTTTTTTTTTTTTTTAATTAAGTGCATTATATTCTACCTACCTACCTACCTATCTGCCTAACCACACGAAGTTTGCTCTACGAAACGACCGGATTAACCTACAATATGTATGTACAACGTTGTGGGTACCAACAATGTACACACGAATTACAGTTTGGCTACATACCACCACGTGTGTTCCTCAAACGATTTGAATTGCCCTCATAGTGAAAAATGCTGTCGATTTGAAATACGAAATTTTACACCCTTTCAGACCTAGAAAAAGGTTGCTGTTACTAACTTTCAACTATTTTTAACTGGATTATGGCTGTTTTTTTATCGATGTATACCAGTGGCTATTGGAGCCCACGTTCCAAAGATCGAGAGATGAATGAGTTACGAAATTACAGTAGACCGTAGACTCTGAAAGTATCGATATTTGTGTTCCCCGTTTCCCGTTTTCATCCCTGAAACGTGGGTAGAAAGTAATCAATTTTTTACCCAAGGGAGGAAAGAGTAAATAAAAAAAAAAAAAACGCAATTTACATCTCATTTTTTCTGTTTTTGAATCACTTTAAGCAAATATATAATTTATTGGAAATAGCAATAATTATTGCCAATTTCAAATAGGCCACTTTCCTCCCTAGCATAATTATGTACTATCACGGCATACATAGAACCTTGTGAGAAACATGTTCGTATTCACCGGTGTATTAGAGAAAAACTATAGAAGATAGGAGAAAAATGTATGGAACCTTTGATGTAGAGAATTCAGTAAGCTTCATTTTTTATCATAACCTTTGTGATGATAGGATCAACGGTTGTCGAGATATGATGAAAAAACTAAACTCAAGCACCTTTGATTCAAGATCGGGGATCGAACCGTCCAGTTGGAGATAAAAACTTCTAGTCCATTCAATAGTAGGCTGAATTTATAAATCGATTCTTCCATTCGCATTAACTTTCCGAAAAAGTGATAAAAACCATTTTTACATTTTTTCAGACAGCTTGTTGCCACGATCATAAATCGAAGATCGACGATGATGGGTCGCTTGGGATTCTAACGCTGATCATTTTGAGCCTGAGAATTTTCAAATCGGATGAAAACTATGGCCTGTGGACACTGTTTAAGGAAGTATTGGCCGTACAACCTCAACCAAAAATGATTCTCGTCGGCAAATTGAGAACTTCATGATAAGATAAAAATCGGAAAAAAATCAAACATGATAAAGATGATAAGAGTATTCATTTTGAATAATAATAATAATGCCCGAAAGTTATCAATAAATTGTTTAAACAAAACATTGTTTAACAAATTCTCTGGTAACGTTATGTTTTTTTCATTTCAAATAAATGCCCCAATTCTTCTGAACACACATGCATTTTTGAAAGAATTTTGTCACTATTTTGAAATTTTCGTTTTCGAAAATTTGTAAAGGCTGTATTTACGAAACTATTTGTTCCACGCTCCGGAAACTTCGGAATTGTAATCTACATCGTTTTCACAAAAACATATCCAAAATTCAGATTTTTTCCATTTTTCAGAATTTGGACATTTTCAAAAACGGAAATTTCAAAACAGTGACAAAATTCTTAAAAAATTCGTGCGTATTCAGAAAAATTGGGGCATTCATTTGAGGTGAAAAAACAACGTTACCAGAAAATTTGTTGTCCAATATTTTGTTTAAACAATTAATTGATAACTTTTGGGCATTATTATTATTCAAAGTTAATGCTCTGATCGTCTTGATTGTGTTTGATTTTTTTCCGATTTTTATCTTATCCCGAAGTACCTAATATTGTCGACGAGAATCACTTTTGGTTCAGATTGTACGGCCAATACGTCCTCAATGCTCTCACGTGATATCGCCCCACCGTGGGTCCAGCGGCTCGCTAGAACCAATCGTGCAGCGGCACGTGACGCTCCTGCCTGAGTGGGGGCTCTGACACTGAGCCCGAGGGTGGGAGGGCATTCAACGTGTTTGTTGGCATCCGAAGTGGGGGAAGCGTGCAACTATACAGAGTCTATTGTATTTGCCCATCGATGTTTTCCCTATTGAGATACTGTATTTGTGGCGAATAAAATTGATGAGTTTGAACGTTGGTTGTTGTACACTTAATTGGAAAAACGTATCGTTCTACTTTGTGTATATATTTTCTATTTTCTATTTTTTTTTTTTTTTTTCAGCGCATCCTTCTCTTTCATCTGTGTATAAAACAACGTTCGAATTACGGTGTAATTACAAAAGCAGTGCCTTTGTACGATCGCGGCTCCTGCATCCGTGGCCCTCGAAGGGGCGGGTCAGCCAACAAGCAGACATCGAGGTTGCAGATCCGCGAGGTCAATCGTCGCTGAAATAATAAAAACTCTGCCTTTCAACCGCTTTGTGTATTTTCTACCAATTTGGCTTTACTGAAACAGCCAAGCGGCTGGGTATTTAATTCTCTACCTGTTACGTTCGCCAATCTACATAAATGAGAAATGTATCGAACACCATTCAGTATGTACGTGTTTGCGGGCTACCTGATATTGACTTTTGCGGTAACCGCCAAAGGGCACGTAACCGACCAAGTGACTGTGCTTTATTTCCGTCGACATCCACGGATTGAATGCGACACCGTCAAATGGCCGGTTTCGCACGGGACTTATTTATTATTCAGGATCTTCCACCGAGCCACTTTCACCCAAGGGGTTCCGTTTCGGGCTCGGATAGGTTCTTCTTCTTCTTGTTCTTCTTTTTTCTCTTCATCTTCCGTCATTATGACACCGAAACAGCGAAAGTCAACGTGACAAGAGCTGCAGAGCACCTTGTGCAGTGCGATAATTATGAGGCTATATGAACGTATGTAGTATATAGCTAGGTGTATGTATGTATTGTCGACATAAAATAATTTGATACGTGCAGCTAGGTGGGTTCCCACGATAACATGAATAATATCACGTAGCTGTGCATTATTCAAGAATATTTGCATAGCAATTGTGCGAAGGCTGCAGAGAGGACTTTAGTCCGTTGAAGCTCTGTGCCGGTGCAGAAACGCCAAATAAAAATAATCCTCACTGTGCATTGCACGACGGTTAATATTACGGCGCGTGCAGAAAAACAGATTACGTAAAATAACGAATCTTGCCGTGAGATGAATGTAAAATTATTCAGTAATTTTTAAAATTTTTTTTTCTACATTTTTTTTTATACCACGAAGCGACAAACCGTGGAGAAAAATTACCTAATTTTATTTTCAATGAATAAATCAAAATCGCACAGAGAATTTCCGATTGATCCTCGATGTGGGGAACGCAGGAAAAATAATTTAAATCACAGTCTCGTCTGCGTGGATGAAGAAGAAGAGAAAAAAATATTGAATGAATTATGCTAATAATTGAAAGAGAAGTTGCGAATTCAATTCATTTTTTTTTTTATTCATTTTTTTTACCTACCTCGTCGACTGTTTGGAAAGCTGAAAGTGGGGTGATTGAAATTTCACTTGAAATTATTATTATTTTTTTTTTTTTCAATAAACGAGTGCAATGATCAATGTCAAACTTTTCAGACACACGGAACAGTCACGAAGCACAGAGAGAGAGAGAGAGCAGATACACAGGCAAACCCTGTGTACTAGAAAAGTTTTAATTGTGTTTTTCGCTAATGGCCCGAAACCTACGCCAAATCCAATTCTCTGCAGGATTGAGATTAATGTTTGGATAAATTCTTCAATTTGCGGCGTATACTATCTCGCATGCATCTTCTGCTCGAATGTACGCCGAATATCCATTATGACTGTAGTGAGAACGAAAATGAAGAAAGAAAAAAAAGGTTTGTTATTCATAACGAAGCTTGAAACTCGATCCTGCGGTATATTTTTTGCGAACACTAGTCATTCGAACACCAGCGATATTCGTGTGGGTGAGTGTTTCGGGGGCACGTAGAACCTCGTAAAAATTCAGATGGACAGTTGGTTGTACGTGTACATGGACTCTACAAGGTTTTACTACCGCGTAGTAAACTATAACAAAGCCATCATGGTTGACCCGTCCACTTTGAGTAGCATTAAAATAGGCAATAGGTGGGATTACCCGGTGTAGATAAAAGGGTAAAAAAACAAACAAAAGAAGATAAACCAGCCACGGTGAACCAAACCCAGTAAAACTCTCGTTACTAACTCTGCATTATATACAGGGTGAATTACTAACGACTCGTTGATCTGAATTTGGCTAGAATCGAAAAATGAGTATTCGGACACTTTGAAGGGTTCAGAAATGTCTGAAAGCTTTCCGTTAGGAATTCACCCTGTATGGTAAAATGTAAAAAAGCCTTAAGGCGGTTTGCTACTTTTGACATTTAAAAAACAGGCTTTTTGACGATGTGCATATCCGGAAATTTCTTTATTTAAGAGTATAAGGATTGCTTTTTACAACCAATAGAAAAAATCGTACGCTATGTCATGGATTTACCTAGAAATATTTTGTACAAATTTCAAGTCGATAGGTCCAGTAGATTTCCTTACCAGTAGCGACAAAAAAGGAGAAATTAACATTCATTAAATACTTTTAGCTTGATTCTTAATTTTCAGGATTTGCAGATCATGTTTTTGAAACATGTCGTAGACACAATTCCTCCGAAATCTTTTATCCACTAGAAATGAATGGAATCCATTTGTAATATCATGGCCTCTCGTTCAAAAAGGACCAAAGTCTATTTTTCGGTTGTCAAGGGCACAGAAAACCCCTTTGAAAGCTAGACGGTATTATACATACTTCTCGCCGTTCTCCAAAGTGCGTAGATTGCTTTATATACGTACCCTTGCCGCACAATTTAAGCGATACAATTTGCTGGTAAGTTAATTGAATTAATAGTTCATAGAGCTTGTATTACAGACCACGGTTTGGGGGTAATGAGAATTTGCGAAGCCAATTAATTCCAGACGGAATCCGTTTATTTTCTTTAGCTACTACGTCTTTCACCTTCGAACTTTTTTTTTGTATTTTTTGTCAAACGCTTCTCATCCCGTCTGCGGCTGACGCGACGCGGAGTTTCTACTCTCTTTCTCTCTTTTACATAAAATTGTAAAACTGTTTCGTGTCATCAGTCAACAACCTCGCCTGCACCTACTTAGCTATGCTTAACACGACGTTACCGCGTTCGTGACTTTGTTTGCTAATCGAAGTATCGTATCACATTATCGTGTTTCCTTGAAAATTTACCCAGAATAGCTAGAGGTAGAGGAAAGGGTGGAGCTGAGCCAGAATAAGGCGGATACCATCAGCCAGCACGTAACTCGGCTACGTTACGAGACGATATATCTATAGATACATGAACCAGATAGACATGTACACAAGAACACACATGCGATTATATCTGGTTATCGGACAACAGACATCGCGAGTTGTGATTAGGCCTCCCTTCTCTCTATCATCTCGAAATCATTTACGATGGATTCTAATCGATCATTAAGATTGATTTTCGTATCTAGATTGATTGATGCGATGTCAGGTATATTGTACACACCGTTTGTGAGAGTGTTTCGAGTCCACTTATCAATTACTATAGTCTGTACCAAAATATTTGATCGTGCACAAAGCTTCAAAGGAAGACTTTGCACTCTTCGTAGAATCTAATGGGTTGTGTACAAGTCAGCATCGCAGTTTTATCTTTTGTGGGATGTGAGCCCACTCGAGACTCTCAAGACTGCAGTGCAGCAGTGAGCCATTAAGCCGTTGAACCAAAGATTTCCGTGTTTCGAATAGCCAGCTTGCTACCGTGTAACAAATTCTTTAGAGAAATGAGTTTTCTGGTATAACAAATTGCGCAGACAGGTAGTCAGGTGGGTAGGCGGACGGGAACCCACTAGCTGGAGTATCAGTTAAAAGTTGTACAAGATTGATGGTCGCGGCGAGAAGCATTCGCTGTAGTACACAGACCGGCGGTACCCGAATCCTCGCCCCACAATGGCAACGAGGCCTTACTTGCTTTATAAATCAAATAAGATGAAAGAGATGAAAGAGTTTCTTTTCTCTTCTCTTCTTATCTAAACGAGTAAAAACGGAAAAGGGAGAGGATAAGGGGGCAAATGATGGCGTCTGGCCACATCTTTACCGCTTCCCTTCAAGGTAAAAGCCTCTTACGTGCCGGAAGGCCGGAAGGCCGTAAGGTCGCCTACCTCCGACCCCCCCCGTACCTTCTTATTTTATATTCGATTCGTTTTCTCGAAGGACTTAGATCTAGCACTTGCATTATACGTACTGATAGAATTCGCCCTCTTTGAACACCGGAATCGCGACGCGACCATCTCTTCGGTTCTTTAACAGTATTTCATTTCATTCCTGTAGAGTAAATACAGGAAGATTCCTACCCCCAGCCCCCCTGGAGACAGAGGAAACATTTACCCCGTCGTGTACTTAAGTTTTCTTCAAACGGAAGAAAAAAAAATCCTGAGAAAAAATAAAACAGAGAAGAGAAGAATGTGAAATAAAGGGAGAACGTCTATTGGGGGTTGGGAAGGCAGGTAGGCGTCTTAAGAGGTATGTTCTTTTTATGAATATGAACCACCTCGACGAGTAGCCATCTCCGAAACTTTTCTCGATTTCTACATCAAAGAGTTTATTTCTCATTTTTTTTCTATCTCACTTTTTTTATTCAATTTCGTGTCACCCCGAATTCAATTTCAGACGTTGAACAAGATTGGTTCGCTCAAAATTCAATACGCTTAACACTTCGCCGCACTTCGGAGAAGAAAGCAACGTCCGTGTCCGACGCCACAGCCAATCCTTGGAGACAGCTGCGTCGCGACGTACTCGACACTTTTCCTTTATTTTTCTACTACACGCCCTTTTTTTCGGTCTGATTTACCTGAATTTCACACTAGACGCCGGGCTGTAAGAAAACTTCAATTTCAAATCACATTCCTTTTTTTTCTTTCGTTCTCACTTCTTATACGTCAGAGCAACTTCTCTACACATTCTTTCACCACGGTAAGAAAACTGAGTCCTTTGACATGTCTGACTGAGTAGTTTTGAAGAATCATGCAGTGATGCCACCTAGCGGATTAATTCCACATTTAGTACCAACACCGCCACTCGAGGCGCTAGCCGTAAGTTCCACTGCTGAATGGATTGTCAGCTGTTGTAATCTACAGACGCCATTTTATCGAATGGAAGTTCACCTCTCGGCCGTCATACTACGAATGAGATTTTCTCACAACGTATTGATAAAATTAACCAACTTTTTTAAGTTCTCAAAGCACAGGTAAATATTTTTTCGATCTCAATAAAAATATCGCTGTCTCCGAAAGAAGCCCCGAAAGCACTATACGGAGGAGATTATTGACTTGAGGACAAAATAGCGAAATGGCTTCAAAGATTCAAGTCTTGCCACTGATGTGAAACTGATACCTAGAAGTTGTCTCTCGGTATACCTAATATCTGAGCTACCTTAGCCAATATAGGAAGGGTGAAACTCTCTCCTCATAACTTTGCTCCCCGTGGAAGAACTTTGGAGAAACTTCCTCAAGGAATTTGATATAACAGGTACATGCATATCTAATATCTAGGTACGGAACCGGCGACAAATCCTATACGCACAGAAGACCGGTGGTAGAGCACTTTGGTTATTAAAAAGATGTCTGACATGAGTTAACGTTGAGTACCCGACTGTAGACAGTCGGTATCTAGTTCTCAACTCGCATCTGTAAGATGGAAATTTGTGTATTTTCTCTTTATGCCTCGTGAAAATTTTCTACGAGTATAAATGAACTTCTTCATTTTCACCTGATTGTCCCGTCTTTGACTGGGCTTTTGCAGAGCTTAATAAACTTACCTACCTCAGAAGCTCTTCGTGACGTTGATACCAAACTCATTATGCATGTATATATACGATGGCAATAAAAGTTGGTGATAACTTTATACAACTTTGCGCGGTTCTTCGGGATTTTCGACCCTCTCCACTCCGGAGGCAGAAGAGATGCATACCGGATGCCCATTTTATTTATACCTCGCAAAGTGACGCGGATACTGTTTATTCCTTCATTTTCTGTTTCTTTCTTTTTTCTACTCATCTCCAGTGATTCAGAAATTATTCGTCGACTTATAGACGAGTTATACACACACGGTAATAGAATTAGAGACAAATACGAAGACCGAAGGTGTACGACACGCTTTGTTATGCTAAGCCCAATATACAGCTGGAAACTCCCGCAGAGACTAGACCGGATTTGATTGTCACGTTGATAGTACTTGATACTTGATAGGCCCGTTAATGTTTCCAAATTTTCGCATAAATTTAAATGCGTTAATAATACGTGTAACTATGTACAAACACGTTTACGCCAGTCGTAAATTACCCGCCCCTAAAGTTGCTCCAATTTCTCACGCAGAGAATAATAGTCTTTCGTAACACCTGCTTGGGAGTGTTCCATTTTCGATGTTGGTGTAGCACGCGTGAAGTACTTGATAACAATGAAAAAATGAAGAAGCAGTTCCCCTAAAACATATATTCTAAAAATTTTGCAAAAAAATGAATCAAAATAAATTACGAAGACGATCAGAAATTTTAATACTAGGCCAAATACTTGATTGGTAAATATTTTTGCCATAGCAAATTATAACTAATGCGCCAAATGGAGGAGATTTCCTCAGATTGAAATACAATCTTTAAAAAAACCATAAGAATTATAGAATCAACTTGAGGTGTCTGTAAACAGCAATTGAAAATGATCAATTCTCAAACGTCACGTGACGTCTCGCAGCCGCAGCGCCGCCAGACGGTAGAACTGTGCGTGTGACGTCACAGGCGACCGGGAAATTCAAACGCTGTATTAAGAAAACTCGATTTACCTAAAAACCAACTATAAACAATTAGGTGCAATTTGTTTTTCATCAATCCTGAAAATCACGAAACTCCCCGATTGCAAGGTACCTTGTTTTCGTTGTTTAAGGGTTTGGCTGAGTAGATTAAATGTCAAGCTTTCCCAAAAAGGCGATATTTTACACTCGCGACACAGTCTGCTATTGTTTTTCCCCTCTAGGCCTTTCATTAAGAAGTAAGCTCGTTAATAGTTTGATAAGGCGAGTCAGATATGGGATACGAGCGTTTAGTAAATTAATGAATGATTCAATCGTAAATTAATATTGGAGGTCTGATAATAATAAATATTTACAGGCATATAGCGGTTTAATTAAGCTTCAGGAATAATAAAGTGAAGGTTTATTAAAAATATGTTCTGTGAGGCTAGGCTCAAGCCAAACGACGCACCGCGTTATTACATTTTTATTTACCTTTATTTACCGTCGTACACCTTTAGCCCCTGGCTTCGTCGACTCTACCCTCCCCCTTCCCACCTGACGGTCGTGAGTTATTTCGGTTAAGACCGCGACCACCTTAACGAACAAATTTTCAACTGCTAGCAAATGAATATTAATGGAATTAAGGGATCAATTGAATGAATATGCATTGTTCCCAGTGGAATATTGAGCACTTGCTACTCGCATTTATTAATTCTTACGTAGTTGGCTCAAAAAGCCAGACGTCAGCCTTCGCTCGCACATTTTAAACTTATCGCTTCATCGTAATTCCCGTTATTCGTTATCTACACACTCAAGACCTCCGACTACGTCGAATCTCTCATCTCGTATCATCAACCATCGATCAAAAAATATCTGATTTGATTGAATGACAAAAATTGTCAACATACATATAACTGCGCATTGGTCCCAACTGTTTCATTGATAAATTTTAGAGATCAAAGTACTCGTTATCTAATCAATTACACGCTATTTCACCCAGGCCTTGTAATTTTGTTTGTCGATGCCAATTACTATGATTAACGTCGTTTGTGTCACGCACAAATTAATACAGGAGATCGTACTCGACTGACAGGAGCCTTCAACGTTAACGGTATCTTGCCAAAGTGAGTTTCCACGTGTGAGTAGATAAGCGATACCCTACTCACATAATTCGCGACTATTTATCCAAGGAGATGTTATCAAGCCATCCGGCAATATCTTCGCATATTAGGTTCTGCACGTTCAGATTTATTGGCTGGGATTCAACTCCGTTCCAAATTCTGGACTAAGTCCGGATTAAGCGTTGTTCTCGGCACCGTTTTACCTACGGCGAGATTTTTTGTCGACAAATCCGTGCGGATCGATGAAAAATGGACCGAGTGATATCTGAAGTGAATTCTGTATCGTTACTGAGCAGGATAGGCTTCCGTATGGACGCCCTGCGATACGGATGAGCGTGAATATCGACTGGAGGCTGTCGCGTCGTGGTTGGCCATAAACTGATGGTTGATGAGCCTATATTAGCATTTGGACCAGGTTTGATTCCGTCCTTGTGAATGATGATGAACCCCGAGTACCTTCCATGTTCGCTTACCCCGGTACCCAGGCAACGGATGGAGGGGTTTCGGTATTCATGTTGACAGGAGACTCGCTGTTAATTGGACGTGGAAGCGTAGGTAGGCAATAAAGCAGATAGCAACCGGAGAAGCGGCTGGTAAAAGAGCCGTATCGTATTTCTAACGAAGACTGTTAGCCCGCTAACCGGCAACAAAGATGTGGGGATGAAAGTATTATTGCAGACTCTGAAAACACGGGGAAATCGACGTTTTTTTTTTTTGATAACGGTATTTTCCTGATCCAACATCCTCCGCAAAGACCCGTTATTTCATTTTATTTTCCAAGAACCGCGGCCTGGCGGAACCCAGTGTAGATATGGAATATGGATAGAGACGGATATTGTTATTCGTTGAGCAGCAACGAAGGTATGAGGAGGCACCGGCTTGCCCTGACGTACCCTCCTTAAGAAAATGACATACCTTATACCTTATACGCCTTACGCCAGCCTTCCTCATACCCCTGACACAAACTACTGGCACACCGCCTACGCAACGAAAGATATAGGATAGTTAAACGAAAATAAGAGCTCGGTATATCGACGTCTCATTTCTGATGGAGGTTTTGATTGCCATGCGCCATCTGATGTCGTAAAGTCGAACAGCGTTGCTCTCAAAGCAAGATCTTTGCCGATTTTCAGGTGACGTTGTTACATTTCGTATTTGTTACAGTTATGGGTGGTATAATATTTATTGGCGGCTTGTTCTTGTTGGACACATATTGAAAAAAGAAGGAAAGTGGGCAAGGAGACTATAAGGCGAACTCCTTACCGGTTACATTTCATCAAACTATCAGTCTATGTAGTTAAAGAAGATTACACTGTCGGTAAAGAATACTGATAGAAAAGGATACTCCCAACGGTATTTTGACCTCAGATTTGTGATCAGGGAGTAGAAAAACCGCCACCAACCAAGTTTTATGAAATTCTGACTCACTTTTCACGTTCATGTCGCCCGTATTGGATCCGCCATTTCGAATTTAGTGCTTTTGACATCAGATCCGGCATCCCCGAAAACCTACGAGGATCACCTGGCCAGGTTGCGATTCTAACCTCAAAATAGTGTTGCCAGATGGTCCATATGCGTCGTATCCCTAGACGGATTTCGTTTCTCCCTAGAAATACCCTAGATTCTCCCCCACTACAATTTTAATTGTGGTGGGGGGAGTCTAGGCCACCCGATTGGATTACGCTACTGCCCGTCGGAATTGCCACGATTTTTAATTACGGGAATAGCTCAAAATCAAGTATATCAAATGAAGAAAAAGTCTGATTTCTCGAAACCCCTAGAAAATACCCCAAATAATGTTTATCCCTAGATGCTCCCTGACGAGTCGTGAAAACCCCTAAATCTAGGGAGAAATACCCTGATCTGGCAACACTGCGGCTCAAAATCAAAACTCATGTGTATCAGAAGGTTTGGGGGGCTGCAGCTGATGTGATGTTATTGCTTATAAGGCATCACAAATTACGATCTTCGCAAAGGACGGCAGCGCCGCGGCCGTCGGGACGACAAATCTCACGGGTAGTCAGAAATTTGCGAAATGTTTATCCGCAAACAAGTACATTCTGCGTCCTTAGGTCGTTATGAAATGGCTGAGAGTGAGGATCGGCGTGCAGATACTGAAGGAAGCAATGTTCGGAAATTGTAGACTGCGAACCTGAGTTGGCGAACCGGATAGTACGAGCGTCTCGAAATACCAACATTCCAGTATAACTAAACTCTGTTTCCGTTCTCGCAAATTTACACCTGACCTTACGTGCTCCGCCCCCACTCGACCTCTGGTATACGTGCCTAACGGTCTTCCGTCGGGTTTATTAGCTTCACTTCACCAGACAAGAATCGACTTCGTGGAATCACGCCCACTGAAATTATTCGCATTCAATTCCGAACGTTCCTCCATCTTTGGTTCGATATTCATCCAGGACAATCGCGACACTTTTGTTCCTCTTCTTACAAACCTCAGGGTACCCCAAGATTTTCAATTTTTTACTCGGAAACAGTGACTGGTGCCCTGAATGAGGGGCGGTTTTAGACGTGACGTAAAATTGGGAAGGTAAGTCGCCTGCCCCTCGAGCCTTCTCAAGTGGAAAATGCGATTGTCTTGGCAGTAAACTATGCTAGAACTTGATGCTGAGATGACGACGCGGTATACCGACACTCCGGGAATGAGGGACGCCCCTGGTTCTGTGAGGGATGGTTTCGAGCGGATTTCTAAAGACGCGACGAACCCTAGTCAGGGATACGGACCGACAGGTGACAAGAGACGAGAATATTCCAGGAATCAGTCACGTCCCTCAAAAAACTTGAACATCAACCAAAACGATTCACACACGTATCCAGGACTTGAGATTATTCATAGATTATACGAATTCAAGAAAGACGCCATCCCGAAAGCAACGATAGTTTAGATTCTAAAATCGGACCTGTAACATCGATTGACAAAGAAATCAACTTCTGTTATCGTTCTTCCGGTAGAGATTCTCTCGATAAATCTCACTCGTTCTGTTTCCTCATACTATTTGAACCACAGCCACCGCATCGTTTAGGACTGATTATGAACCGGTCCCAACGTGCGTCTTGCACGCGCAGTACCGAGTCACCGCGCAAGATGCGCGCGCAGCAGTGAAGAGTGAGAGAGGCGATTCAAGTTTCTTCAAGAACCGCATGAGATATGAAAATCGTTCCTTCATATAAATTCCCTTTCTTGTCATTTTTTCGATATCCCGTGTCGTCTGGAATATTTTTATCCCCAAGTAACGACAGCTCTTGGTGTTTCAAGGATGTCAGGCCTACCTACAGTATGAGATTAAAAATTGAAAACCTGCAGGCAGTCGAAAGAGACAGAAGATTCCACTCCCTTGGCTCGGTATTATTTTTGAGGTTAGATAAACCCCACCTCCTATCCGCGATATGGGGCGGAAGGTTCTTACGCCTTCGTATGTATTTCGTGAGGAATCCTGGGTAGATGGAGACGCGTCATCCGTCGCTGACAGTCTGGTGACGTGGGAAAGTTGAGTTTTAGGCCTCCAACCCCATCGGGGACAATAAATTGAAAACCTCCCCTAAAATACAGGGCTTAACTCACGAGTTTTGAAAAATGACTTTGATAATGTGACGGAAGAAATTTGGCACGAACAGCGTGGTTGGTCTCGGTACAGAGTTCAAGGAGGCCATTTTAACCCCCAGAAATTGTCGGAATGAAAAAATAGGGGGCTCAAGATCTCTAGATAACGATAGTGTATCGAGTGTAATAAATAAACTGGGTTATCAGCTTGCAACGGATAAGACAAAAAATATATAAATAACACTAAACAAGGTCCGCGCCGCGGGGGCCCCCACCGGGAAAGAAGAATAAGGGATTCGATGGGGAAGAGGACGGGACTTCACTGACCCCGTGATCCGCACGAAAACACTTCACCTTCGACTCCCCTTTCCATTAATCTCTCTTGTACCCAGCCGTCTACCCACCTCTAACTTCTGAGTATATTTTTTTCATCCCTTTTATATCAACCCCGACCATAAAGCGAGGCGATGCATCCTACCCCGTGATTACTCCGTCCCTGCTGATTGAAATATGCTCGGGACACCTTTACCCTCATTATTGTACACTGCTATCATTTGTTTTCACTATATTCGGTTTTAAACAATCATTAAACAAATATTTTTTGACGCCGTAATTGGGCAGACCACCCTCACTCTATCCAGCATTTTCACTCAGCCAATTATGACGTCACATTATGCAGAAAGTGTTTGCGTTTACGTGACTTGTTAATGAGTGGTAATTATTTTTAATTACAGAAGAAAAAAATTGACACGTAGAGTATTGTTTAAGTAATTCCTAACAACCTCTGCCTCATACTACCCTCATGTACAGTCTTTCTTCTTCTCCTCCTCCTCCTCCTCGCAGTGCAAATTAGTTGTTCTTCCACTCTGTACTCTATATGCATTCGCACTCTGATCCAACAACCCCCTGGATATGATAAAGGTTCTATTCTATTCTATTCTATTCTATTCTATTCTATTCTGTTCTGTTCTATTTCTCCTTCTCTTCTCTACCTCGAGGCGACATCACTTGTCCATGGAATAATAAATCTACATTTATCCATCCATTTATCGATCCATTCATTTACGTGTATATGTATGTCTATGGGGTATCCCGAATGGAAACGCACAAAGTTCTACCCAGACCCTCGTCAAATCGGTTGTCGATTTTTTTGTTCCGATTTTGTTTCCATGAACTTTTTCAACTTACCGTTTATCGTAGATTTTTTTCATCAATCTAATGCATCACGTCAACCTTATTGATTTACTGGATTAAGTCATAAAGGAACAACAATGTTATGCTACTTTGATTTGCACAAATATATTAGAAAGGAAACTTTTTTCAAGACGATCGAAATAGTTCGTAAATTTTTTCCGATGAAACGATGACTTTTTTTTATAACAAGTCACAAAGTCTTGATGGTCTTTCCCTTGGTTTTGTCTTCCTACGGAGCCGAATTCATGTCCAAGTTTGTAATAATAAAGAGGGATATAATACAAAGTGTGGAAAATGTCTGAAAATGGGGGTTGCGTCAATTGCAGGTTCGTCTCGAAAAGCAAACTTTTCGCCCCGTGTTTAAAACGATTGTGGCGGAGGCAAAAGAAGAGGGGGATGATGCTAAAACACGGTGACGATATTGAAGTGGGTACGAAACGCTTTTCTGATATCGGTGTAGGAGTTGTAATACGACCTTGTTTCTGGACTTTGACAAAGTTGTAAAATGCCAAAAGCAGATAAACGAGGGGAGGTACAAGGTAGGTACTCAAACGATTGCTCAAATAATGCTAGCCGCCCGAAGTTTTCACCACCCTGGAAAGAACTTTGCCTCTCACTTTTCCCTCTCATCTCATCCCTCTCTTTCTGTCTCGCAGTTCTTCTGCCTTCGCTCTTCTACCGAGAGTTGATAATTTAATTTACTCATCCCCGACGGTAACCCACTGGCCGACTAATTAAGTCGGCTCGATCAGCCTGAGACTTTGGCGTTCACGACCGCGCCATGGCCTCGAGAATTGAAAATTTGCCTTCAAAATATAATTTAAATTTATGCCTCGAAATACGATAACTCCCAAAAATACTGCCCCCAAGGAATCGAGCATTGTTATAAATAACAGCCGGTTTAATCTTTCACCTGACGTCAAATTTGTCCACAGCTCAGAAAAGAAACACCGTTAGTGGTTTGGGTTCTGAGAAATTTCCACTCGACCGACCAGAAACAGATCCAGTTATTCCTGAAAATAAGTCGCGTGTTTAATGGCAAAAGGTCGTAAGCGCCAAAAAGGCGATTTTGGTGGCAGAAGGGCGAACAAAAAATTTTTTTCTTCCGTCAACCGCTTTGAAAACAGCCGAAACGCGAAGATCTATTGAAATTTTCAACTTCTGAACCTTCATGCAAAAAGTCGAAAAAAAAATTATTCGCCCTTATGCCATTAGCCAACCCAGCGAAACGACAAAAAGGCGAATAATTTTTTTTTTTCACTCAATTCTTCTCCCCGGATGTTCTTCTTGTTCTCGAATGGGTCAAAGTGGTGATAAAGCATAAATAAATTGATTTTATTCGAACGGCATCGAACTCTCTAAATTTGAATCAGTGAGAATTTCACTAATTCAATCAGTGACTCGGTATTTCACTGCAGAAACAATGACTTGAACCCTTTTTCACTGGAGTATCAGTGAAGTCCATTTCAGCAGTGATTTTACCACTGCTAAACCAGTGCATAACTTCACTGCTTCGTCAGTGACTTTTGTGACGAACGCTAGGGGCGCCGCGTACGCCGAGTCTCTAGCCGCCATGGAGCTGCCTACTAACCGCCAAATCGTTCGCATTCATATGTTGCGTGCTGATTTGGGCGTCGGTTCAACCACGTGAACTGTTCGGTAAAAATCATAACGTAAGTACACATGCGGATTTATAAAATTCTTCACAATTTGGCTTGTTAGTTGCGAATAATCAATGAATTGTGTGAATATTACTGTTCACTGTCTTACATTGAATTCCTTATACTTTTGGTAGGTTAGGTTTCACTGCGTCCAGTCTTGGCTCGCTCCGACGAGATGGGAAACGGAGAAGTTTCATCTGCGTTAGGAGTCTGTTTTTTCTTTACTTGCAATAAAGACTCGCGAAACAAAAATGTGTCGAATATACCGTATTGTCTTTCCGTTTGGAGAATATCTTCAACCGGATCAAATATAAATATATAAGAACCAATAATTTTCGCTGATTCAATCAGTGAAAGTTTCACTATTTGAATCAGTGATTCAAATTCACTGGATAAATTAGTGACTTTTCACTGATTTCCAGTGGTATACTTATAACTGGAGGCATCAGTGACTATTCGCTGATGATCAGTGACTATTCACTGATTCAAATTTAGAGAGAACGTTCTCAGTCAAAATCCGGAAACAAAAATTCGTATAATGGCGCTTACGACCTTTTGCCACTAGACGGGCGATATAATAACGTTATTTATATTCTCCCAGTGAAAACTTTCGGGTAAGAAATGAGGTATATATTTGTGTTGAGGGACGGGTTGGCTAATTACTTGAGACTTTAATTTGACAGGTGAAGAATTCTGATTATACGCGACCTTCTGATCCTCAGTATTCCCAGGATGGTTTCAAACGAACATCCGGCATCTCGGTGTAATAACTCATTTAATAAAGGTCTTAAGCAAATAAACAACTCCTTTATGAGGCAGACATTGGGGGGCGGAAGTACGCTCATATCTCACGAGGGTTGGTGATATTGGAGTTTATTGGGGCTGCTGGTTCAGGTTAGACCCTTGCGAGGGCTTCAAACCCGCGTTAATAACGATCTCGTAAACCTGATGCCATGCCACGGTGTTAAACCTCCGATATTTACCATTAATTGTTCCCTACAAGTTTCCTAAAATCATAACTCCAAACTTTGGCCAAAGACCCGGGTCTTTTTTCTTCAAAAACTCCAAAATTAGCCTAACGATAACGTCGCGTGCCGTGACGCCTCCATTCGGTATGAAGTTGTTGCCACAAAATTGATGATCACGTACAACAAGGAGGCGATTTCTGCACGGGGTGGTCATAATGGCTAATCGCGTTCAAACGAACCTGCACAGCTAACACCGGTTGAGATGGTTTTGCCCGAAGTTGGGGGGTGGTGTTGAGTACCGTAAGCCACGTTTCGTGTCCGACAGAACGGAACACGCAAATAGCCGCTTTAATTAAACCACCAGCACTCACCGTCGTGCAACATGTTCAACTTTTTGCACAGCCACACGCTGCTGAATTACCGCGGTTATAGGTTACAAGATTTTTTTCTCTTTTTTTTGTTCTTAGCTTTAAACTTGGCTTTGAAAATAATTTATGAGGGGATTTTCGAGAGCTTTGTGCTTATTCAAAGTTTGACTATAGGCTGGAAAATGCGAAAGATAAAGGCTCCCGGGGTTCGCGAGACAATTCCGTTAAATATATTTATTCAAGGCTTGAAACTAATTAAAATGCAGATCCATGTGATCGATATTCGAACCAAGAGATTTTCAAACAATCGAATCTGAGGGGACGACGAGTAATGGGAATCGAGAGAAATCGGAAACTAATTTTCTGTGGATGGAAAATTTAGAGTTTCATATTTTTCTTGTTTTTGCTATCGCTTGGAAACGCGGAATAGAACCTGGGGTATCGAACGGGGTTCCTGGCTCATATGTGTGCGAGGCTTATTTACGACTTGTAACATGTGCCAAACCTCATTTCAACATATTCGAGGAGATGAAGTTTCCCCGATGGAAATGTCTGTCGTGAATAAAAATAAAACCTAGGAGAAAACCGTGTTATCTCAGTGTCTGACTGTTATTGATATTGATACTAGGTGGGTGGCTGATTCTAGATTCCAGGTACAGAGAGAGAGAGAATAGAATTTTCCGCCGGTAGTATACGAGGCCTGGATAGACCGGATCATCGATAACACGAAAGGCAATATTATTCTTATACCCTACGACCCGAACTCTTCACCTCTTACCCTCTTTACGCCCCACTACGATTCGAACAAAAATAAAACTCGTACATTCCAAGCCCAGATGCTGGATCTCATTTTTTCTTCATCATTGCTCTCTTACTTTACTGCTTACCAGAAACGAAAAAATTCAGTCAATTTTGAGCCTCTCTTATTCATGTCTCGAGTTATCATTTCGTCATCAAGGTTGGTATATTTCGTGGTTAGTCAAATCCTGAAGCTTTGAATACATGTAAATCCCTTCCACTTCCTCAAAAGTCTATAATCCTAAGCCCCCCGTATTATAGTTTGCACAAACTTGATTCTACCATAATGTTGGAAAACAATTCCATCTCGAATCGACCCAGAAGGTTCCAGACGACAAATTCGAATGACTGATTACAATCCCCGAAGGAATCCGAAATACGAATTTTCGTATCAATATAGGATAGGAATATATTTTTTGTGGCTGTTTTGAACAATCACTTCGAATTTTTCAAATCTTGTATCAATCTCGAAATCAGAGACTCAAAAAATCGTCATTTTGATTCAAAGTTCCTTGAAATATTTCCAAAAATTAGCAATACCGGATCTAGCCCAGCGATCCAAATCCAAAAACTCTTCGGATTCTCTCGGAATGTGGTAATTTGATGTTCACCTCTTCCTAAAATCCAAATCACACGATGACCTTTTCTGAGTAAATCAGGACCGCTTGTTTGATGGGTTCTGAATAATTTATCCTGCGGACGTCCATTAAAGTTCTGAAATAAACCGGACCCAATGAAAGTGAAAAGTTAAAGCAGCGTGTGAAGAGTGGCTTGAGAATTGACTGTTTGACAGGATGTCGATACTTTGCGTCGCGTCGCGGCTGATCATTTGTTCCACGAAACAATATGTTCGACAACGTCGTTTCTTTAAGCTGGATGAGATTCTTCGCGGGAACAAGAACAACTGGGGTATGACAGGGACCGTTTTGAAAAATAAGCTTCTCAACCCCGAAGGCATTGCAATTTTCAAAGAAGGATGAGTTTTCCTATTAAAATTCTCGAGATATTTATATGAACTAGATTTATAGCGCGCTTCGCGCGCTCTTTTTGATTGTTGATTGTTTTTTATTTCTGAGGATTATTCATTCAATTATTATGTCATACTATTTTCGTAAGTTTACTAAGATAGCATGAGAGGATGCAAAAGATTAGGAGTTATTATAGTACCGAATACGTTCCAAGGAATCATTTGAATTAGGATGTGTACCATCGAATAGTTCTTCCAATTCACGAAGAGGGTTTGGTAAATTGTCTAGATATTCTTCTCCGTGAGCACAACAGTTTCCGAATGATAATTTATTCGACTGCACTTCTCCTCTGAAATGTTTAGCACCACATTTAGTGCATGAAACATTCATTGACTTAATTAATGTAGGTACTTAATTTTTCGCAATTTGAATCAAGAAAAGGCTCAATGTTATCTAACCTGTCTTCGTCCGTTAACAGAGCAATGTTACTTCTGTCTCTTTCTGTACTTTGAACAATTGGTGTCGAATCTGTAAAATAATTTTTTGTATTTGAAATTCTCAATCCCAATATTCACCCTGTTTTGTGATGAATTTATGACTCTATTTTGTTCTGTAACGAATCTTTCTTTTACTCTTTGACGATATTGTTGTCGAGAAACTTTTTTTTTCATTCATAGTAATACTGACTGGCGTTAAATCATATTGCTCACCGAAACGTTGATTACTTTCAGGAATACAGTTATTCGATACTAAGCATAATGATTGTATTGAATCAACCAATACTAAGCAAGCTTTTCCGTCGAAACACGGTTTCGCGAAATTATCTCTCGAATGTGAATCAGATGTGATTATCAAGTTTTCCAATTGCTATAACTGATATTCTGTTCGTCGTTAGTATACCACACATAAAACTTCATGACGTGCGAGCCTGCTACTGATATACAGTTTATCTCCTATTTTAAGAAGGTCGTCAATACTTTGACTTGTCCAATATAGTGGATTCGTTATATTTACCTAGTAGACATTAACACCGCTGTAGCAGCGTTTAGCTGTGCATTGTCTTCCCCGACTGTAGTCAGAAAATATCTTCTTTCCTTGATTGATTGACGCTCGTATTGTTTTTTTTTGATAAAAAAATGATTTTCATTCTCTCCTCGATTCTCTCTTAGTAAAATATATTTCGCAAGCTCCGGATTCATGTGTTTTTCCTGATTTGTATTTTCCCCATTTTTTTTATTTCAACCAGTTGTCTTTACGTGGTAATACGGACTAAGATGTGTAATATGTTCTCTTTTTGTCATATTCAAAAATTACCCAATATATAACTTTTTCACCAGAAAATTTTCCTGAAAATACAGCTACAACCCTCGAGCAACAGCTTATAGTTACGTGAAACGTAGCAGTTACACTGTAAAAAATGTGGTGTTGGTTGTGGTTAGAATTCAATACCATTTCAATACAGCGAAGAATTCTATAGTGGTCCACCCCGTTCTGTGTAGAATTACCACCAATCGGTGTTGTTTTTTCTGAATTTACTCTGATTAGTGTTGAATTCGACACCAAACGGGGTATTTTGACTTCAAACGGGGTGGACCACTATAGAATCCGCGCATTTTTTACAGTGTACACACGGGGACGAACAGCTCGACAATACTTATTATTGTTAGCAACTGAAAAGAATCTCGCAACGGTCGCGGCAATCGGATATGCCTCTCAGACTAATTAAAAACTTAAAAATAACATGGAATTACAAAGCTGTCAGATTCAAACTATAACCTTTCACGCATGAACTTGGCAACAAAATTTGATGAAAAAGATGACACTAAAGAAATGCCAAGCTGTCAGATTGGAACTATAACCTTTTCAGCAAACACGCTGTCAGATTCAAACTATAACCTTTCACGCATGAACTTGGCAACAAAATTTGACGCATGAAATTGGCAACAAAATTTGATGAAAAAGATGACACTAAAGAAAAGCCAACAATCGGGACTCCCATGAAGTGGGCAGTCCGTCTCGAAATGCGATTAAATCCCATCTACTTTTTATATACGGATGTTTATATCTCTGTTTATCAGTACACATCTTGAGCTGAACCGGATATTTTGTTATCCGTTTTCTCCCTACGTTCTCGGAATATCTTTCAAACCGTCAGGTATACGTGGACCGAAAGACTGCGATGAAACTTTTTAATCTTTCATCCAAAGCTGCTTACTTTTCTTTCAATTACTTTGAGTTTTGACCGTCATGCCAAGCCAACTTGCACCACTTACGCAGTAAAAATTTCATAAAACTGGTTTGAAATGTTGTTTTGCGGTCGACTTTTCCTCTCGTCACAAATATCGATGCACGATAAGTACTTGTAGTGTGTATAGTAGTTTGAAAGGGGGCGACATCGGTAAACAGAATATTGTGTATGGTATATAGAAGACGGAAGAGCGAATATCGCGCGACAAAGTATGAGAGAAAAACGGCGTCGATGCACTTTCATTCATAGCCCTCGCCTGGTTGCTCGCTAAAAGAAACCGAAGGAGAGAGAACAGTGATCCAATTGAAATCCAATTGAAATCCAATTGAAAGAGCACTTTCATCGGGCTTGCTCGAGGACTACACTTCGTCGAGTGCACTCGAACCGTCCGCAGTCCCAGCCTCTACACCCACTCGGTTTTCAACCGTACCTTAAAATCAGTCACGAGTCATCAAACATACGATATCTTTCATTCAATTTTCATCCAGCATTCATCGATATATCGATTCAATTCCCATATCCGATCGCCGATTACTTTATTACGCAGATAATTATAATCGTCGATATACATCAGATTCTTCCATATCATATCGTGATTGGCGATATTGATGAAATTCGTCAATATTTTCAATTTCATGGATTGTAACCGCAGATATAACCAGTGACCTCGATTCATTATCATTTCAGATAGCGACAAAGACTTCGTGAAATTTGTACCAAATCGATCGAAAAAAAATAATTATTTGGCTAGTCTTGAAGTCAATTGAAGTCAGTTAAAGTTAGTTGACTTGATGAACAGAACTTGATCACTCCATGAAATTATGGTTATCCGTTATTGATCTGAAAATTCTTTAACGCGATCTTACGAGGAGTTTGATAGCTTTATGCCCCGTACCAAACCAATTGGTAAACCAGGAGCAAAGGGTATGTTTGCTTTAAAGTTGGTTCCTCATGATTCTCGGTAAGGGATAGTTGGTACCAAGTGTGAGTAAACTTTGTAACGACACCTCCGGTCTTCTAAGTTTACCCAGTGAGTTCACTGAAAGAGAATTTCGCGGTGTTGGGTGACATGACGGTGTGAATCGTTTATTATTCATATCATATCCTATAGTACCGGGTGTTTATGAGCTCCCCTTAGGAGTCAAATTCTTAGGGCCTTCGACCCTCTTGGAGCGAGAAAATGTTGAATCATTTTCACTGAAATGATCAGGAAATGAATGGCCGTCACTTTACGCCTACCACAGACCGTGATGTTCATTTAAAACATGGAGAAAACCCCAAGCGTAGAAGTTCTACGACACGCGATTTGTTTCGGAATGGGATCGTAAAAGTTCTCCCAGATATCTGTTCGCCCCACACGACCAAAGGTCAAGGGACACTCGATCCCTTGACCACGACGGTACTCAATGACCCGAGGCCTAGGCTGGAACCTTGCGGACGATTTCTCGCTGGTATAGAAACCTTCACGAATCACGAAAGTTCGACTTTACAAATGTTCCCCAGGGTTCTCATACCTTTTCTCCATGCATACCATGCCTATTTTTGTCACTATCGAAATCTGCACAAACACACGCTCAAATTGTCGAACATAATTCAAATGTCATATGCGGTGGAAGAAATTCTAGTATTATCTACTCCAATACCAATTTCATCAATTGTGTCAATTGAAACATTTCTTCTGCTTTTTACTTCTCTTTATTTACGTGCTAAAATCATTGTTTTGCCAAATTCATATATATTCATGAGTTACAAAGGTTTTTCCAAAAATTTGCAACTAAAAAAGAAATTGTGGTTACGATCTTATACCGTCAGGCACACGATGTGTGTACAATACCTACCCTAAAATGTATTATTCAAACTTAGGATCCCAATTAAGATGTTGTAAAGATTGCATAATTAAACGTTGAGATTTTTCTTTTTTTTTGCACCCAAGTGTATAATTACTCGGCTACACACAAAATATATACAGTCAAGTTTTATGTTTGTTAGGCCCGTCTGAACATTTCACCGTACAATATTAATATTTGTATAATGCTTGGTCAAGCTCCGTTGAAAAGACGGAGGAAACAAAATTTGAACAAAACAAAAAAACAGAGAAAAATATAAAAAATTCATGTCCCACTGTCTCATTATGAAAAAAAAATTCCTTGCCCTTCGGCCCCACTTCTTCGCCAGCAATTCCCTTCTTGCGTGACTCCCAGGGACAACAAGTGTCCTTTTTCTCGAAGTTAGACAAAAAATAAAGTATAACAGACAGAAAACAAAGCAGACAAAAAAATATGGGAAAAAAAACGCAAACGTCAAATAAAAAAACAGAGAGACAGAGAGAGAGAGAGAGAGACGTGGCATCTGTTGAATAATTCAACGAACGCAAAACTGCGCTGTTTTTCATGTTTTTATTTCCGGTTTGCGTACCTGGTGCGATATCTGTTTTTTTTTATTCTTCTTCTGTTTTTGCAAATGTATTGTTTCAAGCGCGATTCAAAAAGTAGAAATGAGGTCGCTTTGAATCCGTCTGTTGGTAGTGAAAGAAAAAAAAAAGAAAAAAAAAAATTTTCCCAACTGTCGACGAGATTTGTTTATTTTGCTCAAACTACGATGTAAACAGTTTTTCAATTACTGAGTCAAATTGTCGCGAGGTGTTTCGCAGCTCGCGGGGAATAGAAAAGCTCACGACTGTGTAAAATGAAAAGGAAGTTATTGTCGGAATATTGCGAGCCGGATTTTACGCTCGTCAAGGTAAATGATGGAGTTTGTCTTCCCTCGCGTTTTTACGAACCTCCGTTACATTCAACCCCCTCATTTACCGTTTCAATGGACAAAACAGAGTTGAGAGAGAAAGAGAGAGACGAAATATTTTTTCAATTTCACCGAGTGACCATCCGCCTCCTAATTTAACAGTCCAAAGTCATCCGCGACTCCAGACTCCCATTGTTATTCCTCCTCTTCTCGTGCAGAAAATAACGGAGGAGATTATCTCGGCTAATTCTAACGACTCGCTTTCTCAGCGCTTAACAGAATTTCTCTCTTTGTTTCTATGGCTATATACACAGCGCTGGATGAAGCTTTGGAACTATGAAAGGAAGCTGCGAATATTTCAACCCCCTCATACCCGAGCTTCGTGAATATTATCACTGCTTGGATGACTTTTTTCTTTTTTTGGTGAAACAATTTTCAGCTGACAAACACAGCTCTGTGAAACTGATATCTTCATACAGCAAAAGTAATCGAAAACTTGTTTCATTTGTACGTGTCGGTAAGCCATCGGATGAAAGAAGGCAACGATGACATGAAGGATATCGTCCGTTTGAGTTGAGGATTGTGTCGGGAAAAGTTTATGGATACAAGCTGATAAATTTAAGTGAAATAATACGACTCGGTACAGATTGCCTTTCGCAACGGTAACCACAGTTTCGGAACTAATCAGACGACGTCCAACTAGCCCCAGGGATGTTCAAAACCACTGCGAAACTCGACCTCCCAGACTCCAATCATCAGTCAAGAGATAGAGAGAAGTAGCTGATGCATTGTTGATGCAGGATTCCAATTGTTATGGTGATTTCAAATATCGTCGAAGATTCCAGACATCGTTTGTGAATTAGTGGTATCAAGACGGTCCGAGTATTCTACGTATTTCAATAATTAAATAGTTGTCACCAGTTAGCAATTCCGAGAACAACCTTGGAAATAATCTCTTCACTGTAAGTTCGCTGGCTTGTCGCTATGGAACCAACAACGGTGCACCTGTTTGATGAAGTAGCTTCCCTATTTTTCACACGCTGTATTTCCTGTTTGTTTGAATGAGTTTCAAAGTTAGTCACTTTCGAGGATATTTCCTGTATTACAAGTTTAGTGTCTTCAGAATTTGAGAAAATGTCTCAGTCTTCATTGCCTCATCAACTGTATTACGAATAAGCTCGGATCTTCTTGTCTGATCAGCGCAGGGTGTTTCTAGGCTGAACATTTTGTTGCAAAAGGATTCGATACTTTCATGAAAAATACACCCTTTACCGTTCGTTTCTGTGATGGATTCATTATAATCTCCCTCCGTCTAGTCGGTTTTCTCATCTGATATTTAGAAGTCGATTAAACTCGACTAAAGTTTCTCAAAGTCTTCAGCATGTGTACAAGCTTCTGTTTGGTTCACACGTTCTCTGTGAAACTTACCACGCGTACAACTGATGAGTGCTAAGTTGTATGAACACGGTCTTGATTTTCTTGTTCGATCAAATAAATCTATTCTCTGTTCTCAGAGTGTTGCGGACAAAGATGTCATTCTATTTCTGCCACATGATACCATGATTTGAAAGTTGTGAGATTGAAGGTTTCTCTTTTTCTTCGAAGAATGAACAAGAACCTGTGGAGTCTGCTCTGGGAATTAGCTTCGAAACGACGTTGGTGCAATGGATTGCGGTGAAATTCAGACTGAACGAAGATCTCAGGCGATCCAACCCTCGACGTGAGGGTAATCGAATCGAGCTTTTATCTCCCCGCTTCAAATATTCCGTTTACCACTCACAGCAAGAGCTTTGCCGGCATTTTAATCTTGTGTATTTCACCACCATACGGAGAGCCTTTGAACTCAATTTAGTTATTTATCGAGCGGCACGACCTCGCCTAAGTTGATAGAAAATTAAAATCTCGTATAAAACAATTAAGGAACACGGGAGGGTCTCATGTTTGGCGATAAACAAATCTCGTAGTAACAGTCGCCCTCGGGTTTTGACAGAGACAAGGTTACCAGCTATGTCAGCTAGTAAACGATGAGCGATAAAATCGGTACCCAACACGTTCGCCATTGAACTTCATCAAAATTGATGGAATCTGTAGCTGGATTGGACACATAATTGCAATTTTTACACTACCCGCTAGATCGTCTGGATGATATGACTTTTTATCAAGTTTTGATACAAACATTTCAGAATTGGATCGCTAATAGTCTATCTACCTTCATAAGAAAAGAAACTGGCTTGGCAATTGTTTGAAGAGATTATTTATTAAGATTGTGATATAAAGTCTGGTGATAATTTGAATCGCAGAAAGAACGGTAAATTTTATTTCTTATCTATGACTCGGGAAAAAACGATTTTCGAGAGTTCTTGTTGATAAAGAACTGGTTCTGAGAGATTTTGACACGTGATAACCGTCGTCTGTCTATTGAAGTACCGGAGGTTGTCAATAATGTGGAGTGATAGGTGGAATTGACTAGTTATAGATTTCCTAATTTCTGCTATCTTACTCATAGTGTGGAACCGATCTCGTACCACCCTAATTGACGGACGTGCGAAATGGTATCGATAACGTCTTGAAACTTTGAAGTCTAGTTGATAAGGATAATCATCACTCCGGTATGAGCGTAAGATCATTAATAATAGCTTCGTGGATCGTATAAAAAGACCTGTACTAGTACAGAGGCATATTCAATCTTCTGACCAACCAAAGAGGTTACAGTCCGAAAATGATGAAGTTCGCAGTTCTCTTCGCCCTCGTGGCCGTCGCATCCGGTAAGTACTGATCAATACTTGTAACACAACCAACTTTGCGAATAAGTCACATTCCCTGTCGAGTATAATGAACTTTGCTTCCACGGACTTGTGAAAATTGCCAAGTGTGACCTGAAAGTCGCCAGCAGACTTGGCGAAATATTGCCACTCAATTTTCACTGAATTATTTTGAACGTTATGGAGTCACATATTTTGGGGATGTGTCACGAATCCTGAAATGTATGATGAATAAGCTAATGTTTCGATCCTGTCGTAGCCGATATCGCATCTAGCCTCAACGCTCTGAGCCCCACCGGTCGCATCGTTGGAGGAGTCGCTACTTCCATCGACCAAGTACCCTACCAAGTGTCCCTCCAGATTTTCGGCTCCCACTTCTGCGGTGGTAGCATGATCTCCGAAACCTGGATCCTGACAGCTGCTCACTGCATGGTCTACTCCGCAAGTTGGATGACCGCCCGCGCTGGTTCAACCCTTTCCACCTCCGGAGGTTCCGTCCACAGTACCGCCGCCATCATCAACCACGCCGACTTCGGGTACAACGCCTGGAATGTCCCGATACACGACATCGCTCTGATGAGAATGGCCACTGCCTTCACTTTGGACACCACTCGTGCCGCCATTCCTCTGTACAACAACGGAGAAGAATCCGTCGTCGGTGCCGACTCCATCGTCACCGGATGGGGTACTCTCTCAGAGGGAGGAAGCCTCCCCACCGTTCTCCAGACCGTCACCATCCCAATCGTCTCCAAGGCTGACTGCAGCGCCGCTTACAGCTCCGTTGGAGGACTTCCCGATGGCCAGATCTGCGCCGCTTTCGCCGAAGGAGGTCGTGACGCTTGCCAGGGAGACTCCGGTGGTCCCCTCGTCATCGATGGACGTCTCGCCGGTGTTGTGTCCTGGGGTAACGGATGCGCCCGCGCTGGATGGCCTGGTGCATACAGCGAGGTCGCTTCGTACCGTACCTGGATCACTGAGAACTCCGGGATATAAGATGCTACAGCTTCCGAACCGCACGGTTCAAACCTTCCAACCAACCTTGAGCTTGATGCTTGATCTGTCAAGGATCCAATAAATTACAATATCAACACCGTATAATACTTTTGTCTTTTGTTCACTATCCTGCAACCCAGTCTGAGTTTCCTGAAGAGAGATTTGGGTGTCAGTTTAGCTGCTCCTTAGTCTTCACGTCACCAGCACGACTTGGAATCCGACTAAAAAAAAACCCCCAACAATATGGTGAGTGTTTTTAGGGTTTTGTGAGTAGGACAGCGGAACTGATGTAAATGTTACGTGACCTGAGGCACGCGCACGCTGCTTAGACACTCGTTTGCTGTGTTTATTCACATCAGCACTGCGGTGTACCTGTACTAGATTCTCATATACCGAAAATTCATCATTTGTACACGATCGACCACGATGAGACATATATTAGTGGTTTTGCGCAAGTGCAAACGGACTCTCAAGACGTTGCTCATACGTAACTACGAGACTTCTATAATACTGTTGTTCTCATGCCTGCTGTAGTTGAAAAAGCTGTTCTTCAAAAATGAACTGGTAGGAACTCGGCAAAATGAAGGCAAAAAACTAGGCACGAGGAATTATGTTCTTTAGAGGTAATAGCTTTAGGAAAAAGTAGCTTTCAGTGACGTTCATGCGAAAAAAATTACACACATATAATTCTTGTTCTGTCGGGCTTGACAGGCGCTCAGTAGTGTATTGTGTACCAAAGGGCGTGAAGTGAGCTTTTTTAGACCAAGTATACTGCAACTGCACGAGGTCAAGGAGGCCACTTATCGCTTGGTGCGCACCATATTTTTGTAACGCTTGTACTGATTTCTGCGTTTTTTATGCCTATAAACGGCACTAAGGTAACCGTTTTTTGAAACGGCACCTCATAGGTATGTTACAAGTAGATTGCATTTTTTTTACCGGAAAAAGTAACGTATGGTAGGTAACAGGAAAATACAAAATATGATGAATCCAATTGCAATTAAAAATGAAATATATTATAAAATGATTGCCGGCTTTTTTCAAACCGGTAAAAAAAAGGGTCACTTCAGGGCCGCAAATAAATCCAGCAGATTCAGCCTTCAAACTTACCGCTATTCATTATATTTCCAGCTATTTTTAATTTTGCGAATGTGAGCTCAGAATCAGCGGTTCAAAAAACCTTCGGATACCAATTTTTATAAGATTTCGAATGTTTTTAGTGTTTTCCCAAGCTATTTAGATCCGTCATTCTGAATTACGGAAGTCCGGCTGCAGGTGAATGATTATTGACTCACAAAACGTTCGAGTACCAATTTTCATAAAAATAAATGTTTTTAGTTTTCTTGCAGCATATCGAATATCCCAACATTAGATTTTCCGAAACTGACTCTAGATCCGTCATCAGCGATACGAAAAACTATACGGTACCAAATTTCATTCAAATGCGTTGATCCGTTCTCAAGATATCGTATATTTTATTATATTTTTCAGAATGTTGCTATTAAGATGATCTACAAAGTACTGAACTGATCGGAGCCAAGATCTAATCAGTTCTTTGTTAGTTTGGAAAAACCGCGTCGATTGGGCCTAATTTGATCGAAATCCGCGCACTCGTTCTCGAGATATCGCGGGGACAAAAGTTTGGTCACATACACTCCTCCACAAAATTAAAAGATCACCCGATTTCGGACCTAAAAATGTTCGAGATTCAGAAATTCATAACTCGGTCGGAAATGGTCGTAGGACGAATTTTCAAAAACTGGAATACGCACCAAAGTGTCAACTTTCCGCTATTTTTTAAAAATTGAAGCGTTGGCCATTTTTTCGGAAGTTATTGCATTTTTAATGAAAAAGCCTCAAATTGGAAAACCGATGTTTCAACTTTGGCGACCTCTACAGAGTAACGAAAAAATCGAAAAAAATCCGTTTTCGCCATTGGAAAGTGCAAGGTCTTATCTTTCATTTCGGTTTTTTAGATTTGAGTTAAGATTTTTTTTGGCCTGAGTTATCGATATTTTTCCAAAAAATGGTTTAAAAAACTTTAACGCTTTGTAGGATGAGAACGACTTGTCGTACGGCTATGATTCAAAAACGAATTTGAAGCTTAAGATTCCCCCTTCGATATGGATGCTTCACTTCTAAGATCCGAGCGACCGTTCCGGAACTGTCCGATTTTGAACGCGGACTTGTAAATCCCAATTCGGACAGCCTGGCGTTCTTCCGGTCCAAACTTCTCGAAAATTATGCAATTGGTGTGGCCCTTGCGAGTATTCGCTGATCAAAAGTCTCCTCTTTCCATTGGTTTTTGGAGAATGGAGCTACGACTTTCCGTTCTCGAGTTATTCGTGTTCAAAGTGGAGATTATGATTCATCTACGAGCGCGACAAAAGTTGGGTCACATACATACATTCACACACCCAGCGTCAAACGCAAAATAGTTGAAGGTTTCTCTGGACGTCAAAATGTGGAGATCCAGTGAAACCGCAATTTTCAATTTTCAGGTTGATTACAATAACCTCCTATTTTCTCTGAGAACAGAGAAACGGCAAGTTGAGAAACACAGGACTAGCCTGAATACGGGGCATATTGTGAGATCGTATTCTATATTGTCTTGTTATGTTGTACTGACACACAATTTCCAAATCCTCGACTTACAATCGAATTTAGGTGCTCGCGAACGAGATTATATATCGAAGGGGTTCACTGTTATTCCAGATTATAGAAAAATTGAGGAACTTGCCATACATGGCTCATGATATTGTTATATTTTCAAATATGATAGCAATCATCGGAATTTATTATTATCGGGCAACGTCTTTGAAGAAATAACATCTTGTAAGGGAGTGTCAACAAGATGAATGAATTTTCACTGTACCTCTTGGTCGAATGTTCAAAATTCTCTACCAGTGAAGATTTACCCCCGCCATTTTTATGTTATTGGAAAGACCCAACGACTATCACAGCTATAATCGAAATCGAAGATAACGATAAAGATCGCATTGAATCGAAGAATTGCGAGACCATTATCAGTGATAAACAAGCTGCCTGAACGGTATAAAAAGACGCGACCAGTACCATCGAGTGTGTTAATTCGATCTTCTGACGTACCGAAAAGGTTACAGTCCGAAGATGATGAAGTTCGCTGTTCTCTTCGCCCTCGTGGCCGTCGCATCCGGTGAGTACTGATTAATACTTGTAACACAACCAACTTTGCAAATAAGTCACATTCCCTGTCGAGTATAATGAACTTTGCTTCCACGGACTTGTGAAAATTGCTGAGTATGACGTGAAAGTTGCCAGCAGACTTGGCGAAATATTGCTACTCAATTTTCACTGAATTATTTTGAACTTTATGGAGTCACATATTTTGGGGATGTGTCACGAATCCTGAAACGTATGATGAATAAGCTAATGTTTCAATCCTGTCGTAGCCGATATCGCATCTAGCCTCAACCCTCTGAGCCCCACCGGCCGCATCGTTGGAGGAGTCGCTACTTCCATCGACCAAGTACCCTACCAAGTGTCCCTCCAGATTTTCGGCTCCCACTTCTGCGGTGGTAGCATGATCTCCGAAACCTGGATCCTGACAGCTGCTCACTGCATGGTCTACTCCGCAAGTTGGATGACCGCCCGCGCTGGTTCAACCCTTTCCACCTCCGGAGGTTCCGTCCACAGTACCGCCGCCATCATCAACCACGCCGACTTCGGGTACAACGCCTGGAATGTCCCGATGCACGACATCGCTCTGATGAGAATGGCCACTGCCTTCACTTTGGACACCACTCGTGCCGCCATTCCTCTGTACAACAACGGAGAAGAATCCGTCGTCGGTGCCGACTCCATCGTCACCGGATGGGGTAGGCTCTCAGAGGGAGGAAGCCTCCCCACCGTTCTCCAGACCGTCACCATCCCAATCGTCTCCAAGGCTGACTGCAGCGCCGCTTACAGCTCCGTTGGAGGACTTCCCGATGGCCAGATCTGCGCCGCTTTCCCCGAAGGAGGTCGTGACGCTTGCCAGGGAGACTCCGGTGGTCCCCTCGCCATCGATGGACGTCTCGCCGGTGTTGTGTCCTGGGGTAACGGATGCGCCCGCGCTGGATGGCCTGGTGCATACAGCGAGGTCGCTTCCTACCGTACCTGGATCACTGAGAACTCCGGGATATAAGATGCTACAGCTTCCAAACCGTACCGTGCAAACCTCCCAACCATTCTTGATTTGTATGCTTGATTTGTCTAAGATCGGATCTGAAAACCTTCCGACTAATCTACGATTCTACGTTTGACGTACATAGATTAAATAAATTACAACAATAACACCTAAAAATATTATTGATTTTCATTTCATTACCTTCCATCCAGTAAGCTCACTTGGGTGCACTCCTATGTTACCAAAATCATATCTTACCTTCCATGTATTTGATGAAAGAAATCACGTTTATTGCAACTCAATTTTCACTGCATCGTCAAATATTCAACATCCAATAAAAATATCATGAGGTCAAATTTCTTACATTTCGAATCCTATAACACGTTATGAACACGCGAATGTATCTGTTCCTTCATAGCTGATGTGATACCGGCTGCATCGAGGAGCCGCAAAATCCATCGACGAAGTACCGTACCGATTATCCGCCCCGGGTTCAGGGCTCCCACTTCTGTGGCGGCAACATCATCACCGACTCAATGAGCCTGACCACTCTGCACTCCACCCCCAAAGCTGAATGAAGGTCCACGCTGGATCAACCCTCCACCTCCTGAGGTACCTCTAATAATAACGCCTCAATCCGGAGCCAACGCCCGGAGAATCCTGATCAGTGTTCAAGTTCGGATTCAACGATTGACATTCGAAGATTGAATGGGACACAAAAGTACCGCCACAAAATATTGCTGATCATTATTATTACCCTCCCACCTAGTAAATTATCTAATCCAAATGTCAGCAATCGATTGAAATGATCTCTCGTTTCTCCCAGTCTTCAATATCCACATTAAGTTGCTCGATGATATCTTCAAATTGAATGGAAATATTGTTCTCCGATTACTGCTATCGAATTGACAGTAACAGAGGTAGCCTGTTTTTTGTTCCAATTCGAAAGACGTAGGTAAATATCTCCACACGTTCTAGTCGATGAAGATAATGATCAAATTAATCATATGTGTAAAAGATAATCTATAATGCATTGGTGGTCTTGATATGATAAAAATATCTGCCAAGTACGATTCAGCATAATTATTCAGTCCTCTGACCTACCGAGGTGGCAACAGTCCGAAGATGATGAAGTTGGCAATTTTGTTCGCCCTCGTGGCTACCGCTTCGGGTGAGTAATTCTATCACCTAACTTTAGATTAACAGAAATTTTCAAATGTACCTCAAAGTCACATTCATCTTGGCAAAATGTTGCCACTCAGTTTTCACTTCGCTCCCTGATTTTATGTGTGCGATAAATGTCACAGTGTCATGTCGTTGATGAATCCTATAACATGTTATGAATACTCGAACGTAGCTAATGTCGTATCCCGAATCAACTCTCCGAGCTACTCCAGCCGCGGCGTCGAAGGAATCGACGCTACCATCGAGAAAGCACCCTACCAAGTATCCCTCCAGGTCACTAACTCCCACTTCTGTGGTGGCAGCATCATCTCCGACACGTGGATCCTCACCGCCGCAAGCTGCATAAACTTTCCCACAAGCTCGATAACCGTTCGCGCTGGATCAACCTTCACCATCGCCAGAGGTACCATCCACCAAACAGTCTTAATCATCAACCACCCTAACTACGGCAGCACCCTCTGGGGAATTCCGCTCAATAACATTGCTCTCCTTGCGCTGAGCGCTGCCATGACTTTGGACAGCACTCGTGCCGTCATTCCTCTGTACGACGCCGGAGAAGAAGCCGTCGCTGGGTCTCTCGCCGTCGTCACTGGATGGGGTATAATCAGGGAGGGTTGACCCGCCCCGACCATTCTCCAGATCGTCACCATGCCCATGATGTCCAAGGAGTACTGCACCACCTTTTTCCACAGCATGTGGGAGACACTTCCCGATTACCAGATCTGCGCTGGCGTCGTCGAAGGAGGTCTCGACTCTTGTCGAGGAGACGCCGGTGGTCCCCTCGCCATCGACGGTCGTCAGGCCGGTATTGTGTCTTGGGGTACCGGATGCGGCCGCCCTAGACGGCCCGGTGTGTACACGGAAGTGGCCGCCTACCGTGACTGGATCACTGAGAACACCGGTGTCTAAAATACAGTCTTCGAACCACACCTCACAAACCTCCAGACCATGTTGAGTCGAAACATTGATGTTCTACATTTTTGATCCCCTCTTCTCCTCGTTTTCGATGTAGTGATATTAGAGAGTGAACCTGAAATTATAGTTTCCCAAATTCTTTCGCTTCTACATCAAATGCGTTACTCAGTTTGAAAGAGTACCTAATTGTTATCATTTGCTCTGAAATAAATTGACTCAGTTCATTCGAATTAAATTTTTGACAAAACGAAGAATTCACATACAGAAAGTGGTTTATGAGCTTAGCCGATAAATCTTATCATCATATACTGTCATTTAATCAAAATTAGCATTTCTTATCAATTAGTCATTGGATAGTGAACTCTATCCCTGCTCATGACATGCCTGACTCATATCAACCTTTTCGGTGACGGAAGATTTTCGTCTGCGATCATGATTGTTGTGCGATATCTTGATCAGACATCCCTCTTTCTGGTCAAAATTTTGACAAAATCATCACAAGAAACTTGGGATTTAGAAATATATATGCCTAAAAGCACAAAGTAAGATTGTTTTGGCATTCAAAAAAGTATTTTGCAAGCAAAAGCAGTTTCACAAAGGTGTGACGATACGCTTCTGAGCCCAGTTCCACTTCTGGTTCATAAACGCCAGTCCCTAACTCCTTCATACTTGTCTTAACGCACAAAATATCGTGAGAAATATTGCGCATTTGGGGCCGGTGTTAATAATAATTAGTCGCGAATAATAATTGCAAAGACATATTACTAGTAAAGTATAAGAATACATGAATTATTTGAAAGAGAATCACTGTGCTTGTGTGACGGATGCAAAAAAGCGATGAGCTTCTTCCATGACAAATTGGGCTACAAGCTTCGGTATCACAATCATTTCTATCACAATCATATCTATCAAATTCACTGGAATCAAGCAGCTTGCGTTACTTTGAGAGACACTGCGCCGAAGATTCTTCTCTTTTCCTCTCTAGTTAGACACGTATCAGGAATTAAGGCATGTATCAGATTTACCACCCTGGAATGTTGATCGTAAATAATTCTGAAGGGAATTTCGCCCCTGCTGTTGAAGCACCATGGAATCTGATGGGAATCGAGAAATAAACTGACAGACGCTGGTAAAACAAACTCGTAAAATTCGATTTCTGTATCAGAATAATCTTCTACCAGCTTTTTTCAGCAGGGAATTTTGCTGGCATATATTTTTGCTGCGGATCATGGTCGGTTCTTCGGAACTATTGAACCATCGCAACCTATTGATTGTTTGGGATGGTACCACGTAACGTTTGAGACGTTGGATAATAGATGATGAGATTCTCCTTTGTCCGTACAAGTTCTGGCTGAAGTGTACAAAAGAGAATACGAGGAGTTTTCGATGCTTCATCGAATGCTTTGTGTGCAGATAGATTTCGTTTTTGATCTTCCGAATCAGTCAAGTGCTTTCTGACGTCTCAGATACGAAACGGAACATCCTGAGAGGTACGAGGTAAGTAAGCGCAGAAAGTGAAGAGGATTTTATCCCAGTCATCAAAACTGACAATGAGACATATCTGAGAATGTTATTAGTTTGATATACTCGTCACCGATTTCTGCGATTGTGAAAAATGGCTTTCGCAATTTGCAAATTCGAGGAAATTTGATCAAAAAATCTATATCGACTTTGTCTCGATAAAATTATATCAAATTATATGTAAACTTGTAATTTTATACATTTGCTAAGAGCCAAAATTGGAATGAAATTTGGAGAGAAGTATAACAGTAATTTATTAAATTTCGTGTTATCATAAAAAGCAAGTTGATAAGGGTAACCATCGCCTTGATTAATCACATACGTGCATGATTATCTGTAACACACTCGATGTCTTGATATTATAAAAAGATCCGTCAAGTACCATGTAACCTAATTCATTCGTCTGACCTATGCAGGTGGCAACAGTCCGAAGATGATGAAGTTCGCAATTTTGTTCGCCCTCGTGGCTGCCGCTTCTGGTAAGTATTTCTATCACTACCAGCATTGCACCAAACTTTGTGTCCAATGAACATCATGGTCAAATTTTGTAGACACATGCCGCAAGGCTAACATATTATGCATATCCAGTTGTTTGTGTAATTGCAGCCGATTTTGCATTTGATCCTCTGAACCCCACGAGCCGCATCGTCAGAGGAAACCCCAGTTCGATCGACGAAGCACCATACCAAGTGTCCATCCAGATTTCGGGCTCTCACTTCTACGGTGGTAGCATCATCGCTGACAACTGGATCCGACTGCTGCCCACTGCATGGTATACAGACCTTCGGCTATAAGAGTCCGCGCTGGAACGACGCTCTCAAATTCCGGAGGAAGCATCAGCGTGGTCAACGGTTTTGCGAACCACCCCAACTACAGAACCACCATTTCCGGAATACCGCACCACGACATTGCTCTGATCAGACTGAGCTCTCCCTTGACTTTGGACAGCACTCGTGCAATCATTCCCATGTTCGAGGCCGGAGAAGAATCCGCGGTCGGTGCGTCCGCCGTCATCACCGGATGGGGTAGGCTCTCAGAGGGAGGAAGCCTCCCCAGCGTTTTCCAGGCCGTCACAATCCCAATCGTCTCCAAAGCTGACTACAGGGCCGCCTACAGGCGCCTTCCCGATCACCAGATCTGCGCTGCAGTTCCTGAAGGAGGCCTTGACGCTTGCCAGGGAGACTCTGGTGGCCCGCTCGCCATCGACGGTCGCCTTGCTGGTATTGTTTCCTGGGGTAGAGGATGCGCTCCCGCTGGAAATCCCGGTGCATACACCGAAGTTTCTGCCTACCGTGCCTGGATCAAAACAAGAACTGGTTTGTAAGGTGCCTCAGCCTCTGAACCACAGCAACCAGCATTGAAACCATCAAATATTCTTGATCTCAATTTATTCTCCTCCCATCTCGCAACCATACTCATCTAAAATTTAGAAGTCGACTGCATCGAGCTCTAATTCCTCCGAGCTTCCAGCGCCCGTGTCAATCTCGTATATGATTCACGAGTTTTCGAGGGTGGCGTGGACAAGTTGCCAACGTTCACTGTAACAACCAGCTGGTCCAATTGAACGAAATGAAATTCAGAACATCAATCTTGAATGCGATTCAATCCTGTGCGAAAGGTTGATCACCGAATTCCTATTTTCCTGCTTCAAATATTCTCTTTACAACGTAGCGAATGCTTTGCTGCCCGTACATTCCTGTTTACTTCATAAGCACACGCGCAGCCTTTGAACTCCATCATTGATTCACTGGCCCGACTTCAAGCGTGATGATCACGATTCGGAATCTCTAATGGGCCAGTTAGGAGTTGGAGGAAATTCAAATGTGAAAGTATTCAACGTTCGTTCCGACTTTCCACAAGCCAAGCACTTCATGAGCCAATAGCTAATTTCTAATCCGAAAAGCGCTGATCAATTTCAAGATTCCTTTTCACTCATTCGTGAGTTAGTACCAAATAGCTCTTGATTCAGTTGTGTGCTATTAGACTTATTAAATGATATCTAATGATATTAATGATGATATCTAAGAAGAAGTTAAAAGTTTGAGTTCTTCAATTTATGCTATCGTGTTTTCCAACTTGACAGCCGTTGAAGGATATCTAAAACATTTCCACAAGTCATCTGAACAAACTGATTAAGACACTAATCGCGTTCAATCACATATGTCAAGAAGTACTCGCGATGAAAGTGATAAGCGAAAAGTATCGCAACGCCATCGTTTTTTTTTTCTCCCGTTTTCATTCTATACCAGTCGTGAGTCAAATTTCCGGACAGCATGGTAGAACATTTGGGCTCAGGAAATTACATCCGCTTAACAGCGCGAGTCGGATAAAAAGTGTGCTTTCCCGGATTCAAAGAGGTTGGACAAATGTCCCTATGGGTGGTCTGCTCTAGCTCTATGCAGTTTCGCGGTTTCACAGTTTCACAGTTTCAACGAAAAGTTTACACAAAAGTAGGACTGGGCCAGCGGCTGATCCCCTGGCTTTTCTACTTTACTGACTCTACCACAAACTCCTGCACCTTCCCCCATCGCCCATTCGCTGCAGTCTATAGGTTTACTCGACGGAATTCATTTGACACTATGCATTAGCCAAAGTGGTTTCCAGCATCAGTAAACGACCAAGTCAGTCACCGACAATTGTCTCTTTCTCAGATGCGATAAAAATAATGAAAACAGCGCCGAATACTGGAATCTGGTCGCATGCTTCTGCAGACTACAAAAGGTAATATTGGACAAAGTTTCAGCTGAATTTGAGGTATAATAAAATAATGAAAAGATCGTGCGAAGCCTCGTAAAAGGATCGAGGGTTTTATCTTCTAGTAATATATGCAGAGGGCATTAATCCCCTAAATCGACCTTGTCGTATCCAGAATTTGGGCGCTCACCTAACATTTATAAGGCAGTAAGCCGTTCACCGTAGGTTGTAATCCTCCCCTTTCATTTCTAACCACATACATAAAGGGCCTTTTCAAACCTTAATAATAAATGTTAATTTTAGCAATCAACCGACCAAATCCACGAATTTCATTTTAACGTTATACACGCCGTACGAATACCCAACGATACGACAACAATAGCGAATACTCAACGAGGCGAATCCTAGACCAAAAACGACCCACCAACCCCGAGCCACCCTATCATCGTCCATCAACTCATCACCCACCAATTTACCAACTCGTCGACAACGCAGTTATCCGACATTCAAATATCAGACTACACAATACTGAGTAATGATCCTTCAACCCCTGGCATTATTCTCAGATATGGTTAAAATACTTGATATATCTGAAGTTATGTATGTGTGTACATACCGTGGAATAAAACCTCCGGGAGAGGGAGAGAATGTTTCCAATGTAGATCTGAGGCGTGGAACGAGTGAGTGTGACCAATGCCCCTCTGATACAACAACACTCTTACGACTTACCAGACTAAACGTAATTGGTGCCAAACAATTACAAACACGGTGTCCCTCTCGCTCCTTTACAGGATACATGCTGGAGGAGGGAATATCCTGCAGAGTGCCGGTGACGATAACGTTCCCCGTCAACCTTCCACCTCTCTTCCCTCAGGTCCACATACCTTCACAGTTACATACAACTACACGTGTACGTACACGCGAATACGTAACTCTGTGCCCAATAATCTGCTCTAGGTACCAGAATGTATTATGCAACGTTGCTGTACATTGTTACCAGCTCACTTTGTGCTGTACAGGGTGACTCCGAGCGCATTTCGAGTCCCGGATCTCGCATAGTGCGCACTTTTCCGTCGAGATATTTCGAGATCACCAGGCGGGGACCGGTGGAACCCACAATTTCGATGCTGTCTTTTATTCCAGGTTTCGTCTGGTGTTCTAGAAAAGCGCATTTCGGCCCCAACCTATACTAAGCGAATTTCGCAAGACTCATACTGTACACCACTCGCTCAGATATATAGTGTAGACGTATTGTACCAGAGCACAATGTAAGCTTTGAATAGAGAGGGTATGAGAGGTAGAGGGTGATAGTGAGGGCGAGGGCGAGGTAGACGGGGTGTAATGGGGTGCGGAGGGCCAGGGGAGGCGAGACGAGAGGCCAGAGAACAATAATGGAATGGAAATGTAAAGAAGAGGTTTCGGCCAGGGAATGAGGGTGCTCAAGTGCTAATGGCTTTCTATACTTATGGAACCGAAATCGATTTCCACCGCCTCGAATGGCGCATATAGACACATTCGCACAACCCCTAACCGTGTATTAAGTGTTTGAAAATGTTCGAGTCAATCAGTGTAAACTACTCTCATGATCGACTTTAAAACGATCGCTCAGACTTCCTGAACGTACGGAAATTATCACTTTATAACTGCACTACGTGCCATTCAGGGGGTGCACGTGCCTCGCGAAATAATTGGCTCACGGTTGTTATTTTTATATTTTGTTTCTCTTTCGTTTATTGTTTATTTTGTTTTTGTCTTCTTTTCCTCCCTCTCGTTCTCGCGATTTATTCAACAGTTTTGGGGGAAACTCTCGGCGCATCAGAGCTACTCGGACAACACCACTAATTATTCAGTTAGGAAGGAGGTAGCCCATCACGTACCCTCCGGTACACATTAGCGATACCTTGTGATTCCCTCGGGAATAATTAAAAGCATTGCCTCTCGAGGTAATTATTGCGTCATAGATCAACCGGCTGACAGATGCGCTGTTACTGCCACATACATTAGTCGCGTGGACCCATGAGAGACCGTGTCACTAGATGACTGAATTCAAATTAGAACAACGATCGAGTCCGAGAGAACCCCAAACCCTCTGGGGAGAGATAACTGAAATTCGTTTTGGTACGTGCATACATTGCGAACATAACTTTCCAGCAGTAGCATCCCGCGAACACAAGTCTTCAGGATCCTGCCTTTCGCGAGCATGCGCAGACAGATGCGCGAAACATCTGCGCAATGGACACTCGCGATCTTAGTAACCTCAAATCTTCCACCAAATTTGAATGGAATGTGGATACGAGAACGTAAATTCTCGATCTAGTTTATTTTGTGATTGTAATTTCGCTGCATATCGCGTACACACATACAGTCTTCAGTCTTTACTTGAATAAAGATTGACGTACGCTCTATTTCTCGCCACGCGAGCATGCGCAGTTAGTTGCGCAAAAATTATGCGCAGTCTGCTCTGAGCGTTATAACCTCGAAATTTGTCAGTCAAAGTTGTCTAAATAAACTGGTACTCTCAAGAAAATCTGGATACGTGTGCTCAAGACTTTATATTTTCGGGTTCTGGGTTATATGTATCCCCAAACGATTCCTCAAAATTACTGAAAGCTTTAATTCTTCCTCATTCGCGTGGTTCTACTGTGTCACTGATTAGCATTCTCTTGGAAATCCGGGACTTTTGTGGGCTACGAACCGTCATTATCTCAAATCCATCTTCCTCCTTTTTTGATTTTCAACATCCCTTTACTCGCGAGACCACGGTACTGGGATGGAGGATCACGCGATGTACAAAGGCACAATGAAACCGCAGATCAACTGAATCCTTTGAGTCCGTGAAACGGTTGGGAGGGAAAGAATTTTGCGGTAGCAAAGGCTGAAGCCAACAATAGAAATACGGCATCATGTGACAAAATGTGCTTGTAGCAATAATCGTAATATAGGTCGTCTTAAAGCGGGTGAAAAATGGCTGGCTTTATCAAAGAAAATAGATTATTCGAGCCCTTCGAACAACGGCCACTTCAATTACGATAGAGTTTCGCGGTTGATAAGGTCATCGATCGACTAGTAAATTAATATGTACGTGATGCGAACCGTGAGCTCTGTGCTCTTCGTGTAGGCAAATATCTAAAATCCAGATACCTGCTTTAGCGGAGGATTAGTTGAGGCTTTGAGTCTAATATTGTTAATAGGATTATACATAATAATTTGAGAGACTCGATTCCCAGCTAAGTTCGTGTCTGAAGGCAATTACAGCCGGCTTTAGAGTTCGGTTCCCTTAATTCAACGTCTAATTCCGCAATAGTTTTTGGCAAGGGGGGGCGGGCTGCAAAAGGAGTCAATCCGCGGTTCAATACCTGTAGTGGCGCAGCTTGATATCGAAATCAAAATTAAACCACCCGTGCCCTTCACTGCGATCGTGATAAACCTCAAAACAATTCAAGCGTACACTTTAGACCTGGCAGTTGCTGATGCAATGAGTTATCGCACGGCCTGCATGTGCTACGGGTCTAGTTAATTCCACAGATCCTGTAAGCTACTCCCAAGTAGTGTACCGTGTTATTCGCATATAATAAATCATTGTTAGGCCAGGTCAGGTGACAGCTGTTCCCCACGTATGCCTCGATTTACGATACACATGACCGTAGGCTCCGCTGATCCATAGGTCTGCACGTCGCCCGGTGGTCGAGAACCAAGGAGAAAAGAAATTTCATATGCTAAGGGAAAAAAAAGAGATTTTCACTTCGGTCATGTACGCGTGCTGGTGATAAAAAATGGCACGCTTTAGGGCTGCGCGAAAATCGTTTCTAATAAACACTTTTTCCGCAAAATCGAATCTCGCTTCAGGGTGTATTTTTTTTTTCTCGTCGCTTTCATCTTCACGTTATTGACTATCGAAAGTGAGCCCAACGCTTATTCGGCAGTGAATTTCGCGCCAAAACCTCTATAGCCAATAGCTATGAACTAATAAGTAGCGAGGGGAGCGAACTCTGCTTCGAAAACTGTATAAAGAAGAACCTCCTGCAGAGCAAAAATGATAAAAATTCTCAATCCTGGTAACGTTACTTGCTTTTTTCACCGTGACACGGGTTTCAACATCATCGTTATCTCGTTCCAAGTAGTTATGACTGACTTTGAAAGAGGGACCTCGTAGCTCACAAGCCTTTTCCTTCACGCGAAATAAAGAAAGGCTCTTCTTCCGTCGAAGAGTGCACCGATTGTGCGTTATATAGAACGTATCGATTTCCGGAATATCCTTCGCGACGTTCAACCGGTGGACCTTCTTTGTAATTGATGGGAGGAGGGAGGTGATTAACTGCGGAAAATGGGGTACATCGGGCTTCAAATCCTCGAAGACTTCATGGAAATTGATAAGACTTCGTAGGGCATAAGGTAACATAAGAAACTTCATGTGACTGCAGGAAACTTTATGAGACTCAATAGAAACTCATAAAACTTCGTGGAAATTCATGGGACGTGATGAAACTTCATAGGACTTCATGTGACTTGAGATTTCATATAATTTCATAGGATGTCACGGAACTTAATAGGATGTTATGTGACTGTAAGAGGCTCAATGAGGCCTGACAAAACTTCGTGGGGCCTTCATGAGACTTGATAGGACTGACATATGACTGCAAAAGACTTCGTGGAACTTCAAAGACTTCAAAAGATATAAATAATTTGGAATAATTCACGGGATTTCATGAGACTTGATGAAACTTCCATATAACTTCATGAGACTGCATGGGACTTCAAGTAACTTCATGAAACTTCCATCAAATTTCATGAGACTGCATGGGACTTCAAGTAACTTCATGGAACTTCCATCGAACTTCATGAGACTGCATGGGACTTCAAGTAACTTCATAGAACTTCCATCGAACTTCATGAGACTGCATTGGACTTCAGGTAACTTCATGGGACGGACTTTACACGCCATGTACGTTACTAAGAGTGACTCTAAGAGTGATGAAAGCCCTTAGTGACCAATAAATTGATGCTTGGTGACCACTCAGCACAACCAGTTGAGCGAAGGCATTTCTGAACATGACGTTTTCGGGAAGACGAACCGTACAGAAAGTTGCTTTGTTAATTTTTACACTTCTCTGTTTTTTACTCGGTGGCGATTTGCGTCAGTGAACAATTGATCCTCGTAGATTTATATCTATTTCTCATAGAAACATTTTGACCTGCGTTTTCGATCCGTTGCTTGTTTGTTCGTCAGTATTCCTTGGAGATTTTGACTTTGGGGGTTTGAAGTTTGAAGGGTACAACGGTTCCCAAAGTATCGGAGCGTGCTTATCGGAAAATCTGTTTATTCCTACTCTCTGGACAGCCGGGAGGCCTGAAAAGATGTTCGACAATGGTTCGGAAGCGAGATTCGAAAGCGACGGATTCTTTTTTCCGTTTGAAAAAGAATTGTATAAAAGGGGTGTAAAAAAAGGCTGGAGAAAAAAACGGACCGAGGACGTGAGGATAAGGTGTTATTGAAGAAAGTTTTATTTTGTGATGGGTAGGGGCACAAGGGTCGCGTCGCGGCCCCCCGCGAACTAATCTGAGCCAGGGAAAAAGTTTATCTTTAGCGCGTCACGATTCTCATTTTTATTTTTCTACGTGAGAATTCGCTTCACCTGGTACATTCAGGATTGAAATAAGGTCCCGGAGGATCTTAGCTTGCCAGGCTTTAGCTGATGGTTACAACAACGGATAAACTTTTCATCCGCTGGGATTATAACTATAATCGAACCAGGTTGAACCCCGCGAACCTTCACCGTACACAAGCTTTGTTATACTTGTAGGCAATTCCGAGAAAATAAAACTTCGATACATTTTCTCGATTCCCAACAATTTTATCGATTTCAAATTATCACTCCTCTTACAAATTATCAGGCGTAATATTCACAAATGCCTTCCAACTCGAGTATAACTTTTTCCTGCCCAGGAAATTGCACATCTAGATATGCAAACACCTCTCTAGATATACCAGTTGACGAGGTAGTCATTTCTGAAGCCATACAAATCCATGAAACCTTTTGAGATCTCCCAGAAACTTTTTTTAAGTCCCACGAAGTCCAATAGACAGAATAAACAACCTTTCACAGTCCCTCGAAATCATTTGAAGTCTTTGAAATCTCTGAAATCCTAGAAGTCTTCAGACGTCACGAAAAATCCCACAAAATCCTAGGAATTTCACTGATTCTCATTCGATAAAAACTCTTTCAAATCACGAAAATCCCATGAAACTCATTTGAAACTATTCAAGTCTCATAAAGTTTTAGCAATTCACGTGAAAACTTAAGAAGTCTCGTGAAATCGATCCTTGATCCAACTGTCTCATCAGATCCCATGAGGTCTCTGAAATTTTGCAAGCCTGGCCTACGTGATTTTTCGGAGTGATCAGTTTATTGATCTACGAACAAGAGATACGAACCTGAAAAAGATTGCAGTGTCGCTAAAAGAAGAGAAGAAGCAAAAGCAGAAGCAGAAGCAGAATTAAAAGCGTCTGCTGTTTTCCTCTCGATTTTCACATGACCTGGACAACTTCTTTATATGGATATTTACTGACACGAGGTCGATTCTAGTTTCCGATTGATAAGGCGTTTCAAACTGTTTCCTCGACTGGGTCCATCCATCGTTCGCAAACGGCGTGACCAAACGACTATTTCACCTCCTCCTCTTCCACCGCGTCCGGTTCGACCTCCTCAGCATTCCCCCAGCTCTTCTATCTCTGCTAACCGCACAATTTCAGCGACTCTGTGTCACGAAGGGACCCCGTTATCTCACTAAGTAATCGCAAACTCTGGCCAAAACGATCGACTGGGTTCGAGGGACGGACGATACAGACTTCGTCTGCGTATTATTCTCGCAGGACAAGCTCTGCCCTTTTCGCTCGCTCTCTCGGCCTTTATCACTCTCTGCATCAACCGGAGCGGGGGGGATTCCCCCCTTTTTCATCTCATTTTGTAAACAAAATTCCGCGAGTTCCAGCCGCTCGCCAAGATTCTGCGGAATACCTGCATGCAGCTTTTCTGGCTTTCAAGGTGCGACGCGCGCCCAGAATAAAGACCGAAGTCCTAATGGCTTTTCCAATACATTCTTTTTCCATTTTATCCTGTTTTCTCCCGCCTTCCTCCCCCGTCCGCACGTGGCCCATTCAAGTTCATAGTTCAGACTTTTGGTCAACATTTTCTTTCTCGGTCCCGGCCCTCCTGCGCCCCCAGAAAAAAGGTACCCCACGCGAGGAAATCATTATAGCATAATTTCTACCTTTGTGATAATGAATTTCCGCGGGTTAAAGACCCGCGGAAAAAGGAAATAAAAAAGACGACCCCGTTCCTCTGGATACGTGAAACTCAAGACTCGGATAAAGGGAACGAGGATTGGCTGGACATTTCTAACTACCCGGCTAATGGTCCGAGGGAATCGGAGGCAGCGTAATTCCGGGCTATTCGACGGTACCGGAAAAGGGTTGGGGCCGAACTATTCCCCGGGGTGTAGGAAAGCTGAGAGTTTATTCGATCTCTTTCAAAGAAACTGCACCACGGCCACATCTTCAACGGCTCCCATCTCCCTCTCATTTAATGGGGGTTATAAAAATGATGCGACAGTGAAAGGGGTTTGGGTTCGGGTTCGGGTTCCTCCGGAGCCACCAGATACGATCAGCCGAACGAATATTTCACACCATAATAGCCAGATGTCGACGCCTCCAGTTCCTCCCCGTCTTGCTCCTGCCCTCTGGCCTACAGGCACAAAGGAGGCTTGATTTACAGTAAAAATGGCCCACGCGGTTTTTATTATTATATTTATTTTTATTTTTCACGGGTGAATATGGACACTTTTTTGGCCGAGCGACAGAACGACATCGGAACGAAAATGAATTAGCGTCGGGAGGTTTTGCCAACACGCTAAGGTCACAAGTTGTGTTGCAGGTTCGAATAACAATTGAAATTTTTTGGCGTATTGTTTTTTTCAATTTCTTTCACCTCGCTGTGCTGTCCGATTGTCCGTGGTGAGGTATTTTACCGACACGCGATATGAGGCAGTGATGTATCAAACCCCCACCGTTGCTTCTGCGAATTAAGGATGTATGGCCGTGCAATCTCAACCAAAAATGATTCTCGTCGGCAAATTGAGTACTTTATGGAGAGATAAAAATCGTAAAAAAATCAAACATCATAAAGATGATCGGAGTATTCATTATGAATAATAATAATGCCCGAAAGTTATCAATAAATTGTTTAAACAAAACATTGTTTAACAAATTCTCTGGTAACGTTATTTTTTTTCATCTCAAATAAATGCCCTAATTTTTCTGAACACACATGCATTTTTTAAGAATCTTGTCACTATTTTGAAATTTTCCTTCTCGAATATTTGTAAAGGCTGTATTAACGAACTATTTGTTCCACGCTCCGGAAACTCTGGAATTGTAATCTACATCGTTTTCACAAAAACATAACCAAAATTCAGATTTTTTTTCCATTTTTCAAAATTTGGAAATTCTTAAAAAATTCATGTGTATTCAGAAAAATTAGGGCATTCATTTGAGGTGAAAAAAAAACGTTACCAGAAAATTTGTTGAACAATATTTTGTTTAAACAATTTATTGATAACTTTCGGTCATTATTATTATTTAAAATGAATCCTCTTATCATCTTTATCATGGTTGATTCTTTCCCATTTGTATCTTGTCATGAAGTACTCAATTTGCCGACGAGAATCATTTTTGGTTGAGATTGTACGGCCAATACATCCTTAACTTCTTTCACACGAGGCGCTGTGAGGTAATGAATATCAAAAGATAAATTATAGATTCGTTGGATGAATATAACACATTTGTTATGCTTCGAGAAGCAACTTTTTCACCTGGTATAAAATACTTTGACGGTACTTATACCGCAGCTCAGACACGCACTGATCCGCGAAGGAGACTCGAAACAATTTTCTGGGTCACGGGGTCGACTTAATTCGACGAAATGTCTAAAATCTTGATGTATCGGGGCGGTAGATTCCCGCTCGAATTCCAATACTTCTCACCCTAGTAAGAAAAAAAGTGGATTGGACGGTTGTGTTTTATTTTTGTAATTCTAAGATCCTCGCGATGTTCCACGAGCAGACACTCCCCTTGTTTTTTCAGGACTTTTCATCCCATCGCTCGCACGTCCTACGACACGATTATCAAGTTTCTATCATTGAAACTCTTCTGCAATCGACGTACAGTACGGGTCACTTTGAGGTTATGCGTTCGCGAAATCGCGAATCTAGTGCGCATATCTGTGCGCATGTCCATCTCTAACCTCAAAAGGCAAAATTCGCAAAGAATATCGTCGAATATCTGAATAACTTTGAGCGTCAAGAAAGAATATCATCGATTCAGATTGACGTGGAACTCGAGAAAGGACTAAACGATGAAAATGCTCGTAATTGAAGGAACATTTTGCTTCTTATAATTTCACTATTTATAGCTGGTATGATATCGGAGCGTAATATTGTCGCACGATTTAAGGATTAGCTCTAATTCCTAACAGACGAAATTTGTCACGGTTAGTAAGGTTGTAGGTATCGCGTGAGCTCGTTGCTGCAGGCAAACAAGCAAAGATGGTTGAGGAAACGTGATTATCCTTAAAAAACGAAAATATATCTCGGATCCTTTGATGTGCCTAATACAAGTAAAACAATTTCAACCTTGTCTACTACTCGGATTAGAGGACCAAACCTCAAAGGCCGTATTTCCTGAGCTTCAAATCTCATCACTAGTCTGTACTTCATATACGTATAATTTTATAGGCACGCTATAACATGATAGAACAATTCTTTTCCGTTGAGCTTGAAAATGTGACGTTTTCACAAGCAGTTAAGAGCATGCTACAGTCATTTTTTTACTCTTCTTTACCGACGTTACGCAGTTTTCACTTGTTTTCACTGATAGCAAAGCCTACGCGTCACGAGCGCGGAAAAGGAACCAAGAGTGCAATTCTAGATGGAATTCCGAAGATATACATCGGAAAACTTCTTTGTTTTATGCAACAATGAAGACGTATTCTTTTAAACTGCACAAAATGGTAATTGTCGATGTCAAGCGGGCGAAACTCACAATCATGGCCGCGACCACCGCTTGACATCGACAATTACCATTTTGTGCAGTTTAAAAGAATACGTCTTCATTGTTGCATGAAACAAAGAAGTTTTCCGATGTATATCTTCGGAATTTCATCTAGAATTGCACTCTTGGTTCCTTTTCCGCGCTCGTGACGCGTAGGCTTTGCTATCAGTGAAAACAAGTGAAAACCGGGTAAGGTCGGTAAAGAAGAGTAATAAAATGACTGTAGCATGCTCTTAATACCGCGGAGCTTGGACTTCAGAATATTCAAATTTCACACAATTTCTAATAATTATTCATGCAATGCACGGAATCAGACGTTAATTGTTAATCGAAAGAAAAAAAAAATAATCAAGAATATTTCCATTTTGAGAAACATATTTTTCAGCAATTAATCATTATTGCTTTGTTTTCCTTTTCGTTCTAAAATTCTATTCATTTTTTAAAATTCCAATTGTTCATAAATCGTGAATAAAATCTGAACACGTTAAATCAATCTTCGAAATCTTTATTGTTGTGGAGTAATGAAATTCAAAAATCAACAACCGCGAAGTAATCTCTATGCAAACGCAAATAGAGGTTATGTCTACCATTTCGACTCGGTGAACCGAATTCTGAATAAGGTACATCCGTGCTAATGGATGGATGTGTAGCTTTCCGAAACTTGTTACTGACAATTCTGATGGTGCTGTTCTCTGCTGTTTACTTTCCCTGTGGATCCTCATTCATCGAAGAAAATCTGTGATAAGATTAGAGCTTGAACGAAGAGGGAGGGGGCCGGCCATATTTGAGACGCAGAGTTTGTAGTACCAATACACTGAGAAAAGAGTTTCTTTATACCAAATAAACGCATTTATTTGAAAATTTCGCGAAATATTCGTTAGCTGTTAAAGAATATCTTAACATGAAGTAAATATACATGTTGTTTCTACTACTGTGGAAATTCCGTAGTATTCACATTAAATAAAGCATTCGGTTGAGACAGAAATCACACGATGTCTCCTCAAATACAGATTTATTAACATTTAACAAATCTTACATGAGGGTTGGAGATTTGATGTAATTCGTGCGTAGTAGTCTGTACGCTTGCCGCTAGAGGTGAGAGCGGCGCTGAATACTCTAGCTACACTCTCGCGAGTAAAAACGCGCCAGTCATAATACATTCACCGACGTGAGGCGCGTCATTCGAAGCTCGAGGCGAACCCGTTCCTGGGCATTGTTTGGGCAGCATATTTTAGGTATGCACTATCTTTTTCGGTGGAAATAGTGAAGACAATCCAACAGTCACTTATCACGTTAAAAAAAAAAAATTGGGACATGACGTCTTAGTCAATACCTGATTGGTCTAAAAAAAAATATCATCATTCGTGGATAACTGCACTGATAGAAAAGCACAATTTTTTAACTATTAGTAGCTGAACTTCATGATCGTTCTCCTGAAACAACAGGTGCGGGTTGAAGAGAAATACAACATTTCTTAACTATTAAGAAATCCTCATTCCATTATCGTGTTTGATCGTCTGATATAACTGGACGCGAATTTTAAGGAAATTGATGATTCGTTAACTATTAAGAAATCTTTATTTGAGACAAAGAGACACACTCAAATGAATGATTTCTTAGCTATGACTAGATGTATATTTGCTTATATACAAATATACGATTCGTTAACTGTTAACGAACTTTGTTAACAACAACAAAACTCTTTTCTCACTACTCGTTCTAGTGTCGCCAGTTTCAGTGCCCCTGGAGGCTGGCAACCCGCATTGGATTTTTGTGGTGATTATAAACTACACACGTCATTTCAGCGCATGCGCGTTGTGACTACAACAAACTAAGTGGCCAGAATCTTCTTCTTCTTCTTCTTCTTCTTCCTTTTTTGGATTTTGGAGTCACCACAAACTCCTATGTACCAAAAGTGGCGGGAATCCAGCCCACTCTTACTGTCACCTTACTGATTATCTAGCTAAGTCGACCCTTTTTTTCTCCTACAGATTCTTTCAGTCGATTTTGCAGTTCAGCGTTTTTTCTCTATACCTAGTCGAGGCGCAATTGTTTGGCATTGAGACTGGGAGGTGAAAAGCGCATGTGCGCATGTCATGATAATTTTTTTTCTCTTAGAGAAAATTCCAGAGATTCCCCACCAGCGGGGATTCGAAACCCCGACCTACGGATCCACAGGCGGCGCTCTTATCCACTCAGCCAGTAGCCACCGCGACTCCATCTAATTTTATTCTAAAATGCGTATTGTTAAAGCGTCAGAATTTATTAAGTCTCCGTTCATCCCGATTTGAATGGAAAAACATAATGAATGTGACATAAATCGGGTAGCGTGGTAGTTCGACTTTAGTCAGCGTGAGATATAACGGGGTTATCCATACCGTAGGTAAGCCTGTATTTCACTGAAGCATAGACCGAACTGTCATCCCGCATCCCGGTTTTATCGTGCGAAAGCGATTCCGCAATGGTACACAGAGGGATTCGGGGCTTCGGAATCGAGTAGCAACGCGTGGTAAGCGAAGGCGAGAAAGCGAGAAAGCGACCACGGTGTTAGAGCCCATAATTCACCGAAACGAGTGTCCCGTTCTCGTTTGATTATACCGCGACTACAATCGCGAACTGGTCGAACGTGAAGCCTTCATTCATAGAACGAATCTCCCAACTCCGAACCAAAACCAGGACCATACACCGTCGACGCCTATCTGCGCGCCGTTACGTTGATAAATCAGCTCAATTACAATCAAAAAATTACGATAAATCAGAATCCATTGTTTATCAGCAAACTTTGTGTTTTTTTTTTCACCTCCCAATATTTTCTTTTTTTCTTTTATTTTTTGTTCCACCGCCTCTGAATGGGACAGATTTAAAAACAAAATAAAAACAAAACTAAAACAGTCGACTTCCCTCTTCACTTAAACGCTCATTATCCCAACCGATGCAGATATGTGGTAACGCGGAACGCATGAGGAAGTACCACAAGCCGAGTCTACATATGTGGATAAAATTCAGGAACTCGTATCTGCTCGTTGAAGGTTGGGAATATGGGGTGGAAACGGGCGTATATCCAGCAAACGGGGGAGGAAAATTAGCGAAGGTTTTGTTGCCAACTTTCAACCGCGCACGTAAACCGTAATAAAAGAGCTTCCAAAATACGTGCGCGTGACGAGCGTAAATTCCAGCTGGTTTAATACGAACTTCTAATACGTATGGACAGATCCGCACAAGCTGGGATGCAGAAAAAGCCTTGTCGAAGCCGGAATTAGTTGTGCCATTTTTGTTACAGAGTGAAATAATAATGATAATAATATAATAATGATAATAATGATAATAATAACAATAATAATAATAGTAATGATAATAGGAAAAGGTGGACAAGTCCGGTTTCGTCACGTGATTTAAGCTTCGTAACGTCACATTCTCTTATGTTACACATTATGTTACACTGAGAAAAGAGTTTCTTTATACCAAACGAACGCATTTATTTCAAAATTTCGCGAAATATTTGTTAGCTGCAGTTAAAGCATCTCTTAACATGAAGTAAATATACATGTTGTTTCAACGACTGTGGAAATTCCTTAGTATTCGCAATAAATAAAGCATTCGGTTGAGACAAAAATCACACCATGTCTCCTCAAATACAGATTCATTGACATTTAACAAATCTTACACGAGGGTTTGAGATTTGATGTAATTCGTGCGTAGTGGTCTGTACGCTTGCCGCTAGAGGTGAGAGCGGCGCTGAATACCTAGCTACACTCTCGCGAGTAAAAGCGCGCCAGTCATAATACATTGACCGACGTGAGGCGCATCATTCTAAGCTCGAGGCGAACCCGTTCCTGGGCATTGTTTGGGCGGCATATTTTAGGCATGCACTATCTTTTTCGGTGGAAATAGTGAAGACATCATTCCAACAGTCACTTATCACGTTAAAATAAAATTGGGACATGACTTCTTAGTCAATACCTGATTGGTCTAAAAAAAGATCATCATTCGTGGATAACTGCACTGATAGAAAAGCACAACTTATTAACTATTCATAGTTGAACTTCATGATCGTTCTGCTGAAACAACAGGTGCGCTTTGAAGAGAAATACAAGATTTCTTCACTATTAAGAAATCCTCATTTCATTATCGTGTTTGATCGTCTGATATAACTGGACGCGAATTTTAAGGAAATTGATGATTCGTTAACTATCAAGAAATCTTTATTTGAGACAAAGAAATACGCTCAAATGAATGATTTCTTAGCTATGACTAAATGTACATTTGCTTATATACAAATATACGATTCGTTAACTGTTAACGAACTTTGTTAACAACAACAAAACTCTTTCTCAGTGTACTGAGTAGAATCTTAGCAGAAAACATGGAATAATTTCGAGATGGTCGAGGTTTAACACTGGTCAAGTTGGCGTGGAATGCCCCATATACAAGATTTCATGTATATACGGTAAATATCCAACGTCTTAACAGTCTTAAGTTGGCTGGAATCGAGAAACGAGCTTTTACACAGTTAGATATGGGTTCTGAACTGTCTGGAAGCTAGACTCTCCATTCTAGCCAACTTCAGACTGTTCCGACGTTGGGAATTCACCCATGTATATGGGGCATTCCACGTCAAACCGACCCCTCATGAGCGTGACTCTCTGGGATACGATGATATTTGAGGTCACCATACGACCTTAAAAAATGTCGGAAAATTTTTCAAAAATTAGAGGCATCATTTTTGACCAAAACGAACCAAAAAATCCATTGGGCATCGAAATCCCAGAGGGTCACGCTCATGAGGGGTCGGTTTGACGTGGAATGCCCCATATACATTCATTTGCACTTCTTTTTTTATCTTTCGGATAAAATTATTCATAACAATTACATATGATCGTATCTATACTTTGTTTTCTTTTAATATCTAGTATGATGCAAATAACTGATAAAAATTTTAGATTAATACACAGTAGCAAAAATAATCAGATAAATGTAATTTTCGTGGGACATAAGCTACGGGGAATGAGATGAAAAAAAAACAATTTACATAAATAAAAAACAAACCATAGTTACTACACGTTTTCCGTATATATATCTACAGAAGCTAAAAGTTTTATATGGAAATAAAAATAAAAATAAATATTGTTAACGACGTGCTGCAGAAGCGACGTGGGAGACTTTTGCGCCAAAAGTTTTTTACCTCATCGCAAACGTATTTAGATTTTCAAATGATAAAACTTTATCCTCCTATTATATATAATACGTATAGCCGGATGGGTATGTTGCCATGGAGTACGAAGGGGGGATTACATCTGGATAACGTCTATATAAGGGGCATTCCATGTCAACTCGACCAATGATTTTCCCTCACCATTTTTTATTCGCTTCACAATTTTTTATGATATTCTCCGAACACAAAAAAGTGCTTCGGAATTTTTTCAGATTTTTTCCGCCAACCCTTATTTTTTATGATTATTCGAACCTATCTCAAAATTTCATTTTTTTTTTTTTTTTTTGAATCCCAAAAAATTCACAAAAATCTCATCTTCCATCCCGATCATTTTGACACCTGTCCGATGATGGGCCGATTTATTTTCCGTTCTTTTTAGCACTTTAAACATTTTGAACGAACAATTAAACGCCAGTTTTCAACGTTACGAAAATTCTAAAAAAAAATCCCGAATACCTCGTGGTCAATTCTGAATCTAATACCTCTTGATTATTTTTTCCAACTCTGAAATATTCATGGATTCAGAATTGAAAATGAGATTTTTGAGAATTTTTGGGGATTTAACAAAAAAAAATGCAATTTTGAGGTAGGTTCGAATCATCATAAAAAAATAAGGGTTGGCGGAAAAAATCTGAAAAAATTCAGAAGCACTTTTTTGTATTCGTAGAATATCATAAAAAATTGTGAAGCGAATAAAAAATGGTGAGGGAAAATCATTGGTCGAGTTGACATGGAATGCCCCATAAGCATCTGTATTTTTTAATCGATCATCATACATCGGATTGCATACTTTGAATCGATCGATTAGATCTACGTTTGTCAATCAAATACTCGTTAACAGCGTTTGTTATTGTTATTGCTATAGAATTTACATCAACATGGAAGTGATTAATTCATCCGAATGTTTTGTAATAAATAGGAGAGGACCGGAAGCGAGGGAGGATCGCGAAAAGTGTTGCTAAAATGAAAAATAGTCGGTCTAATTTATCAGTTTTTCGTTTCACCTTGACGTATAGGACAGGTCTGCATAAAGCTCGGTATAGATAGTACGTAACCCAACGCAACCTCGCCAACACCAAACTTGGTGAATTAAAACTTAGTTGGTAGTCGACGGAATAGGAGACCGCCGTGGCGCCGGAGGCCCCGGAGCATGTCTCATCTTTAGAAGTTCTTTTTTTTCTTTTTTCATTATTTTTAGCAATTTGTTGTGAACTTACTTTCTCAATATTCGCTGTAAACACCCTCGTCTGATGATGAAAAAGAACCGCGCAATTTTTAGCGAAATAAGATTATTATGATTCTGAAGAAAACTGGTTAAGCTGGTTGCATGAAAATAGGGGGCGAATGAACGTTTTTTAAAAGCCCGTCACACGCGAGTCACCCCGTCGTTTACTGCCGAATTATTACCGTTACATTCGTCATGGTCGCGTTAGCGGTGGGGTCGTGTTATTAAAATGATAAATTACGGAATTAGCCTTACTTTTAGTTCGATTAAATGTTCTAAGTACGTTTCGTACGCAGGTAACGATCAATGGGGTGAAAGAAAAAGCATTTCGTTCTGATATATTTACACGTATAGGTATATATATATATATAATATATATCGCATGAATATTTTCGACGGCAATTTGCAACACGTATCTCTTATGGGCGCCAAAGTCTTGTGCTGCAGAGACACAATGGTTAACGCGATGTCACGACGACGGTAATTCATCTTCGTCCTATACCACATTGGCAAGTCAATTTCCTCCCCCGGTCACGGCAACAGCTTCATTCTTATTCCCTCTTCGTCTATATATCGATCGACGGTAATCACATGTATATATGTCATCGAATCTGTACGATCAGGATTATGAACCCCGATACACGACCGTTTCGGACATTTCTGAATCGAGTCGAGTCACCGAGATATTGAGGGATCACTTGAACATTTCGAAAATAATTAAACGTTCAACAAGACTTGCAAATGCACGATTTTTTTAAGGTAAATTTTGATTGTCATAATGTAAAACGTTATTTCTTCACACATGAACGGAAAGGCCTACTTTCGCTCTCTGTCGGTAAGGAGGAGAACGGCGCTTTGCCTCTCTAGGTAGGGAAGGCAGTGTGGAAAGACTTTCCTCCCTAGGGAAGAAAGTCGAAGACTTTCCACGCGCCTCCCCGACCTAGCGACGCATATCGTCTCTTCCCCCCTTACCGACACAGAGCTAAATAGGCCTTCCATTGATGTGTGACGAAAAATATCGTGTGTATCGCGGGAGGAAGGTTTAGCGATACTCGGCGGAGCATGCCTGCCCTCGCCGACTTGCGCTCTCTCGGAGCGAAAGTTAGCTCGGGATGCATGCTCCGCGCTCGTAAGCAAAACCCTGCTTTCCTCCCTTGATGCACAATATACTATTTACGAGGGGTGAAACACTCTCGAAGTCCGGTGTACAACAGTGTGAGAAGTCCCATGAAGTCCCTGAAGTCCCGTTAAGTCCCATGAAGTCCTTGAAGTCCCTTGAAGTCCCTTGAAGTCCTGTGAAGTCCCATGAAGTCCCATGAAATCCCTGAAGTCCCGTGAAGTCTTTAAGTCTGGTGTACGCAATTTTTCGGAGTGGTTCACCCCTCGGTTATTTATTATTGTTTTGTTTTAGTCTATTATAGGCTCCGACCTCGGCTCTGACAAGAACTTTGTTTCTCCACAGCCTTCTCTATCTTCTCCCGCGCTCGCAGCGCCCTCCGGTCCCATTTGCGCAACAACTGGCGCGCGCTTTTTGAAAATCTAAGCTTCGACTCACGTTTTTCTTTTGTCTAATATTCAGATATAATGATCTGTGACTACATTGAATTATTTTATATTGAATCTATGATAATTTAGTATTATAGAGATTCGTTCTCGCATTACTATGAGGTTAAATATGAGTCCATACGTAATCCTACATGGTCAGATACGACCAGTGACTAACCTTTCGTTAGCACCCTGCTTTGGGTTGAAATGACGCGACAACTTTTTAGTGGAATCTCTCCACTAATTTTTTTTTTTTTTTTTGTTCATCGCGTAGTTTTCTGTGTCACTAATTTTGTTAAGTATGTGTATTCGACAATATTAAAAGCTTCTTTCACAATTTTTTGGCTCCAAGTAGACGGATTTTTACACTGAAGCAGTCAGTTATAAATTAGCCGCATCTAATTGAATGAATCGATCTTCTATTTATCTAATTCAATGCATGAAATAAAAACCAGAAAATTCAATAACAGAAATTTTTATTCTTCATATTTCATTAGAAATTTATGCGAGAGAATACATTTTATTAATAATCAAAATTTCGTTCATAAAAATTCATCTTAAATTTTCAGTTTTCTCTTTCTTATTTTCATATACATGAAGTTATGTACAATTCTATATCATGATGAAGGAATTACAGATGATCCCATATTAACCGATTTTACCCGTATTTGGGTTCGTATATTATGATCAGATATGAAACCTAAAAAAATTGCGAAATTCCAAATCAACACGCTTCATAAGCGCTTCAATCTTATACACAAATAATTAATGAACGTATTGGTTTCACTTTTGATCAAATACGAATCATATATTGGATAAGATCATCTATTGCACCAAAGTCTTCCTTCCACTATTCTTTACATTCTGTTGGTTTCATATATGTTTAAAAATATTCATGTAAATTTCTGTATATCCGAGTCTTCGTCGATTTTACTACGAGCAATTTTTCTGACGTGATTAGAGGCGAAGGGTGGAAAATGGATAGAGAAATTATACGACGAATATCCGTTGATAAAGTAGCGGTACTTAGGCACCTCGTACTTTGTATGGTTCAGAGATTTTTATCGAACGTCTTCGAATGATTATACTGTGAGTAAACGTGGATACGGGCCACTCGGTTTGGCAAAGATGGCGGCGGCGTGAGCGTAGACAGCCAGTGGTTCTCGGGATTCGGACCCGCACAGAGAGGGATTTCAACCATGCCTCGTTCAAGCTAACTTGGTTTTGGTTGAACGCGCGAAAGAAGCGCGATTCAAATTTTTTGGTTAAATTGAGGTTAAGAGCAGTGTTCGGAACGTGGCGTAGCCGTATCTGTTGGTTAAAAAGAGCAGTGTTGGGCAGCTGCAAATTACGTAGTGTAATTCATTACATTCAACACAAATTACAATTGTAATTTAAACAATAATAAATTACAATTGTAATTGTATTTTACAACAATAATAAATTACATTTATAACAATAATGAATTACAATAGTACGCTCAACACTGGAGGAAAAATGTTTTGATGTTTATGAACCATCAAAAATCATCAGAGAGACTGAATTCTTTCGCCTTGGTTCTACCGAGACTAGATTCTTCGCCTTGAGTCTGGCCGCAGACCAGATTCTGCGCCTCAAGCCAACGGAAAGTGAATTCTCTGGCGACGCCTTGGGTCTACGGAGACTAAGTTCTTCGCCTTAGGTCTACGGAGACTAAATTCTTCATCTCAAGCCGACGGAGGGTGACTTCTTCTTTGACGGAGACTAGATTCTTCGCCTCGAGTCTCCGGTGAGTGAATTCTCTGACGACGCCTTGGGTCTACGGAGACTAGATTCTTCGCCTTAGGTCTACGGGGACTAGATTCTTCGTCTCAAGCCGACGGAAGGTGACTTCTTCTTTGACGGAGACTAGATTCTTCGTCTTGAGTCTCCGGAGAGCACTTTCTCTGACAACGCCTTGGTTCTTCGCCTCAGGTCTACGGAGACTAGATTCTTCGTAGACCTAAGGCGAAGAATCTAGTCTCCGTAGACCCAATGCGTCGTCAGAGAATTCACTCTCCGGAGACTCAAGGCGAAGAATCTAGTGTCCGTCAGAGAAAAAGTCACCCTCCGTCGGCTTCAGACGAAGAATCTAGTCTCCGTAGACCTAAGGCGTCGTCAGAGAATTCAGTCTCCGGAGACTTAAGGCAAAGAATCTAGTCTCCGTCAAGGAAGAAGTCACCTTCCGTCGGCTTGAGACGAAGAATCTAGTCCCCGTAGACCTGAGGCGAAGAATCTAGTCTCCGTAGACCCAAGGCGTCGTCAGAGAATTCACTCACCGGAGACTCGAGGCGAAGAATCTAGTCTCCGTCAAAGAAGAAGTCACCCTCCGTCGGCTTGAGACGAAGAATTTAGTCTCCGTAGACCCAAGGCGTCGCCAGAGAATTCACTTTCCGTTGGCTTGAGGCGCAGAATCTGGTCTGCGTCCACCCAAAGCGTCGACGGAGAATTCTCTCTCGGTAGACTCAAGGCGAAGAATCTAGTCTCGGTAGAACCAAGGCGAAAGAATTCAGTCTCTCTGATCATTTTTGATGGTTCATAAACATCAGAACATTTTTCCTCCAGTGTTGAGCGTACAATTGTAATTCATTATTGTTATAAATGTAATTTATTATTGTTGTAAAATACAATTACAATTGTAATTTATTATTGTTGTAAATTACAATTGTAATTTATTATTGTTGAATGTAATGAATTACACTACGTAATTTGCAGCTGCCCAACACTGCTCTTTTTTTTTTTTTTAACCAACAGATACGGCTACGCCACGTTCCGAACACTGCTCTTAACCTCAATTTAACCAAAAAATTTGAATCGTGCTTCTTTCGCGCGTTCAACCAAAAACAAGTTAGCTTGAACGAGGCATGGTTGAAATCCCTCTCTGTGCGGGTCCGAATCCCGAGAACCACTGGCTGTCTACGCTCACGCCGCCGCCATCTTTGCCAAACCGAGTGGCCCGTATCCACGTTTACTCACAGTATATGGGGCTGTCCACGATCACCAGTCCAGACCAAAATTTTTTGATTTGCTTCGTAATTTTTCTATTGTTGCCCTTGCTCTAAAACATTTTTCTGAATTTTCAGATTTTTAAAAAATACTTTGTGAGTTATGATTTTTTTTCGACCAAAAAGAAGGACCATTTTTAAAAATCTGAAAAAATTCACAAAAATCCTCTGACTGACGTAGAACAGTCTCCCATTTGCGAGAATGTGGAACGAATTTTTTATATATTTTTTAAATATTTTTTTACGAATTGATTGGTTTTTTTCTTTTTTTTTTTTAAGTAAACACTACACCCACGACTTTTATCCTTTCTAGATCTGCCAGCACTATTTTCGAATTATACGAATGGGAAGAAATTGGTATTCAACTGCTCAGTTACTAGAACAATTATTACGATCCAGTATTCATTTTGCTCCAAGGATAAAATGTGGAAAAAATTGGTCGTTTCAGCTCGTGTTCATCGTTTCTGTGATATACACTTTGAAACAAACAATTTTTTCTACATTTTATCCTTAGAGCAAAATGAATACTGGATCGAACTAATTGTTCTAGTAACTGACCAGTTGAATACCAATGTCTTCCCATTACGAAAATAGTGCTGGCCGATCCAGAAAGGATAAAAGTCGTGGGGGTAGCGTTTACTTAAAAAAAAAAATTCAAAAAAAATCAATCAATTCGTAACAAAAAATATTTAAAAAATTCGTTCCACATTCTCGCAAATGGGAGACTGTTCTACGTCAGTCTGAGGATTTTTGTGAATTTTTTCAGATTTTTAAAAATGGTCCTTCTTTTTGGTCGAAAAAAAATCATAACTCACAAAGGGTATTTTTTGAAAATCTGAAAAAATTCAGAAAAATGTTTTAGAACAAGGGCAACAATAGAAAAAATTACGAAGCAAATCAAAAAAGTTGTGGTCTGGAGGCTAGGTGAATTGACGTGGACAGCCCCATATATAAATGTTTAAACGTCGATGGATTTTTATATCGTTGCGGGAATGAAAGGGGCTGAATAAGTAGAAGGCAGAGAGCAGTTAAGGATCCGAGGTGAACAATGAAGAGTAGTATTTTATTTTCTCTAATGTCTTTGCCTGCCATTCGACTTCTGCTTTCACCTGTAATTAAATTGTTTATTTAATGAGGGTCTCTCTCCGCTGTCTCATTGAATGTATAAGCGTCCAGGAGCCAGATGGCGGAATTAGAATGAATTATGAATGCATGGCCATCTTTCAATATCGAGTAATCCAAGTATTCAGCTCGATTAGGTGACTAATTGACAGTTCCCCTCTGTGCAGTGTCCGAGATAGAATATCAAAAGAAAGTTTAACCCCGGTGACTACGAAATGCCTGAACTTTAACCTCTTTAGATCTCGAAAAGTAAATATACACGACGTAATGATCGAGCGCTTTTTCAGGGGTTGAGCTTTTCAACCCTCAATTAAAGCGTCTCTCTCCGCCCGTTGAATATAAAATGAGACTTTATCTCATAAGGATCAAAGTTTATTTTTATCGAACCTCCCCACGAAACTCGCTACGCCTTTAATATATCATATAATTTCACTCACGCCTGGGACGCTCAGAGTTTAATATCGTGTTTGACGCATTTTTTTTACAAGCCCTTCGGTTTGTCTCATATCGTCTTTATTTCGATCTCCATCCACAGAAGCGGAAGAAGACAGAAAACTCATAACTACCACGATACAATGACGAATTCTTTCTTCCAGAAAATCGCAACGCAAGCTTTGAGTGAAAAATGCGTCAAGTTTCACATCGTTGCTTATTCAAAATGAGAAAATATTTCTTACTACGTTGTATCGAATACGAAACAAGGCAAGTGCTAATCTACCCCAAAATAAATTATGATAAACATACAAAATCTTCGGGGTCCGTAGAAATCCAGTGAAGACACATATTTAATTACTAATCCCGAGGGAGAAATGTCAATATATCGTAAAATATTGAAAAATAACCGAGGAAGTAACTAAAATAATGAGAAATAACTGAAATAATGAGGAATTAATGAAACAATAAGAAAGAATCAACTCTCTAAATTTGAATCAGTGAATAGTCACTGATCATCAGTGAATAGTCACTGATGCCTCCAGTTATAAATATACCACTGGAAATCAGTGAAAAGTCACTAATTTATCCAGTGAATTTGAATCACTGATTCAAATAGTGAAATTTTCACCGATTGAATCAGCGAAAATTATTGGTTCTTATATATATTTGATCCGGTTGAAGATATTCTCGAAACGGAAAGACAATATGGTATATTCGACACATTTTTGTTTCGCGAGTCTTTATTGCAAGTAAAGAAAAAACAGACTCCTAACGCAGATGAAACTTCTCCGTCTCCCATCTCGTCGGAGCGAGCCAAGACTGGACGCAGTGAGAAAACCTAACCTACCAAAAGTATAAGGAATTCAATGTAAGACAGTGAACAGCCATATTCACACAATTCATTGATTATTTGCAACTAACAAGCCAAATTGTGAAGAATTTTATAAATCCGCATGTGTACTTACGTTATGATTGTTACTGAACAGTTCACGTGGTTGAACCGACGCCCAAATCAGCACGCAACGTATGAACGCGAACGATTTGGCGGTTAGTAGGCAGCTCCATGGCGGTTAGAGACTCGGCGTACGCGGCGCCCCTAGCGTTCGTCACAAAAGTCACTGACGAAACAGTGAAGTTATGCACTGGTTTAGCAGTGGTAAAATCACTGCTGAAATGGACTCCACTGATACTCCAGTGAAAAAGGGTTCAAGTCACTGTTTCTGCAGTGAAATACCAAGTCACTGATTCAATCAGTGAAATTTTCACTGATTCAAATTTAGAGAGAAGGAAATGGATGAAAAAATAATGAGAAAAATCAATTAAACGTGAGATAATATAATTTTTTATATCGGTCAAATCTTGAGTTCAAAAAGAGGATCATAAACGATTTGAAGATTCCAAAGCCATTTATGAAATAGAAGGTAAAACTGATCGGAATGGGTTGAAAAATCATTGCCTCCTTTCATCTTCCGGAGCTGCAGGCGGATTAACCCGTTTGAAAGGACAGCTAGTTGACTCGAATTGAAGTCATATCCTATTATCTTAGACAATGGTTCACCAGTGGAGCCTGGATCCCGGTGGAATGTTGGTCCATTGTTTGGGTATGACACGAAACAGCAGGATGCAATTGCCAGAGCCCCTACCGAGAGGTAGAAATCCTTTTCAACAGAAAACCTATTCGAGAAAAATCTCTGTGCATGGTGCTTTCATGTTCTCACTGTTTTTTTCATTTTTATTGAGCTTGTTTCCCATTCCGTGACAGATATGTCCGGAGCAATTTCATGGGCACAAAGACTAACGGTACTCGGTGCATGGACGTCGAGAAACTATGATAAAAAATTCAGTGGTTCGACCTTATTATTTTACCCGTCCAATTATATAGGTGGACACAGTCCCGGTAGTACGAACTAGAAATTGCGAGTCATTCAACGTTTCCCTGAATAAATCCTCAAATTTATTTTTTCACCTAATAATAGACTTTGCTAGGTTCTTGACTTGGACTTGAGGTTAACAAGTAAATGACTGAAGGAGATTAATCGGTGAAGATTACCGCAGAGAGTTTTAGGAGCTAAGTCTCTGATGCACGCGAACTTAATTGGCGAGAATATATATTATTTTTGTACACTTTCGGAAACCGGAGACTTTGGCGCTATGCTCATTCTTCTTGATTCATTATCGAGTCCCGATCTACACGACCAACTCGTTTCACTGAGTGCCGTTCAATTAGCCAAGTTACAATAATGGGATTTCGCCTTCAATTGATTAATTAGTCCGCTTCACTTTGTGACGGGATCATATTATGAAAGTGTCTAAATTGTACCAAACAAGCGGGTTTCAGCCAGCCTTTTATTTTGTTTCCTGCTGTTCGGAATTTTGATAATATGACCTCAGCTTCTTGATCAGCGGTTCAAAAACCTCCGAGTACCAATTTTGAATATTTTTAGTGTTTTTTTTTTTCAGCAAATTGAATCCGACATTTTCAATTTCGCGAATCTGACTTCAGATTCGTGATTAGTGGCCCAAAAAACGTTCTACTATCAATTTTCATCGAAATTCAAATTCTTGCAGCATATCGAAGATGCTAAATTAAAATTGTGCAAAACTGGCTTCAGATTCGTGTTCAGAAACCCCAAAAAACCGTATGGTACCAAATTTCATTCAAATCTGTTGATCCGTTATCAAAATATTGTCCTTTTTTGTATTTTTCGAAAAGTCCTGCACCGATCAAAGCCAAAATCGAGCCAGTTCGAAACCCGAAGTTTGGTAAATCCGCGTCGAGTGAGCTTTAATTTGATCAAAATCCGCGATTTGATCTCTGGACCTAAAAAAGTGGTTTTTTTTTTCGAAAAAAAACGGTTTTTCTCAAATAACTTGGCTATTTTTGATTTCAACGAAAAACTGCGAGGACAAAAGTTGTAGGAAATTTGGTTCGCTACAAGTTTGGTCCTTACAATTTTTCTTGTAGGATCGATATTTTTTTATTTACACTCAAAAAACGTTGCAAATTCCAAAAATTGCATTATCTCGTTTATTTTCAACTTTTCAGCTACAATGAATATAGCCAAACTTGTAGAGAATCAAATTTCCAACAATTTTGGTATCTCATTTTTTTCCCAAAATCGATATTTTTCGAATCAATCCTGAAAAACGCGCCGATTTCAAAATCTTTGTAAAGGACGGAATATACGAGATAAATGCATAAATTTTCCCCGATACACATACATGCAACATTGTTAATACATGCTTTCGGAATTAGCATTATAAGCCTTCAGAACAATAATTCCTCGGGGTAGGGTATAACCAACCAGCCCCAGACGGGGCGTAATACCATCTTTCAAAAAGTTTTGGGTCGATCCTGTTGCAAGCTGTCGCCCAGAAGTGGGTCTCTGCCTCAGGGCAGGGGGAGAGCTTTGAAGCGATAACCCAATTAACGTATAATAGTAACGTTAAGTGCAGCAAGCTTTTGGTACGCTCACACGTACGTCAGAGAGCTTCTCTCTACTCTATACATCGCAAAATGAACGGAGGTACAAATGAGCCCTTTGGGTTCACCATCACAACGGTTTCAGATCCCGTTCGGCAGGATCGCAGGACGGGTGGCTTCCTCTCCGCTCCGGCTGCCAGGAAGATGAGCCGACGTTCTCGTGGGACCGGAGCGCTGATGAGCTCGAGAATGGAGCGCCATGTTGTTTGAGAGGATTTCATTCGAGTTACTTTTAACTGAACCTGGCGCAGGCGGCTCTCGGAGTCCCACCGCCATTTTATACCGCAGCCCTCCCTCTAATCCCAAGACGGCCACTTTATTTAATTCTTTTCTATATAAAATTTTTCCTCTCTTCCTTTTTACTTCCGTTGGGGTTAACTCATACGGGCTAGCTTCACCGCGGCGCACATACCGCGCGGTTAACCTACGTCGGTTTCTTCTCTTTTTTCCCCTTTCACTAAACCCTGGGGTTCACTCGACGTTATTTTTCTAAAGTAGTCCATTTTTAACAAAGACGAAAACAAAAACAGTTTTTGTATATTAATCAGTTGAGATCCTCTGTAAAATTACATGAGACTACTCTCTAAGTGAAAATCAGTGAAAATTTCACTGATTGAATCAATGACTTGGTATTTCACTGCAGAAACAGTGACTTGAACCCTTTTTCACTGGAGTATCAGTGGAGTCCATTTCAGCAGTGATTTTACCACTGCTAAACCAGTGCATAACTTCACTGTTTCGTCAGTGACTTTTGTGACGAACGCTAGGGGCGCCGCGTACGCCGAGTCTCTAACCGCCATGGAGCTGCCTACTAACCGCCAAATCGTTCGCGTTCATACGTTGCGTGCTGATTTGGGCGTCGGTTCAACCACGTGAACTGTTCAGTAACAATCATAACGTAAGTACACATGCGGATTTATAAAATTCTTCACAATTTGGCTTGTTAGTTGCAAAAATCAATGAATTGTGTGAATATTGCTGTTCACTGTCTTACATTGAATTCCTTATACTTTTGGTAGGTTAGGTTTTCTCGCTGCGTCCAGTCTTGGCTCGCTCCGACGAGATGGGAGACGGAGAAGTTTCATCTGCGTTAGGAGTCTGTTTTTTTCTTTACTTGCAATAAAGACTCGCGAAACAAAAATGTGTCGAATATACCATATTGTCTTTCCGTTTCGAGAATATCTTCAACCGGATCAAATATATATAAGAACCAATAATTTTCGCTGATTCAATCGGTGAAAATTTCACTATTTGAATCAGTGATTCAAATTCACTGGATAAATTAGTGACTTTTCACTGATTTCCAGTGGTATACTTATAACTGGAGGCATCAGTGACTATTCACTGATGATCAGTGACTATTCACTGATTCAAATTTAGAGAGTAGGCGCTTTGCGCCTCAAAAATTGGTTCTACCCGGTTTCACTCCCTTAGGACTGGAATTTCAAAAAATGCTCAAACTACTTTTTAGGTATTTGAATAAGTAACTATTTGAAGCAAATGAAGTCAATATCTCATCGGGCCGAGGAGATATCCATGAATACGCGAAAATACGTTTTAACCCCTTTTTATCCCCTTAGGGAGCGAATTCCGAAAAATCGCTTCTCAGTGGTTGGTTACGTCGCAGAGGGATTCTAGGTCAAGGGATTTGGCCTGGGCGTTGATGCCACTTGTTCCTTTATACATATAGATAAGAAATATGAATAAGAATATAAGAACAAGATACGATTATGTATGATTAGACACTTTTTTCTAGAAAAAATTGCAGGATCGTCGTTATAATCTCATTACCTATAAAGGTACGGTTTTTGGTGAAAGTAAAAGTACCAACTGACGGCCGGCCCTTGTGCTTGTGGTTCGAAGTACCAAAAAGGACTCTCCCTGAGACTTGACTTATTTTTTGTTTTTACGATCGACGTGTTATGGACCTTGACGTGACGGGCATTCTCCTGGCATGCTATAAAAGGGCCAATTTCATTGTTACATCCAGAGTAGAGGATTAACTTTATGCGCTATCAAATAAATGGATTATATATACCGTACATAAGATATATATATATATATATATATGATACAAGTACGTAACCCCGAAGAGAAAAATATTCCGGAGCTCCTCAGAGCAAGAGGTTCGCGTAATTTTATTTTTTTTGTATCTTATTAATTCTTTTCAACTTTTAATTAGCGCTTTAAATCCAGCTAAATTTTTTTCACCTCTAGAAAATCAAATTCTTGTAATTTTTTTTTTTTAACGATCTTTAGTACAAAACGGTGACTTTTAGGGCTGTGGTATAGCAGAAAGAAATTGCCTCTTGAGATAAAATGAGCATGAATATGGACGAAAGCCCGGGATCTTGAGGAGCTGTACTCATATTGTATAAAATATGATACAATTTATTCTTTGCATCTGGTTATTTTATTTTTATTTATTTTTTTATCTTTCAGAAGAAGAAGAAGAAGAAGAAGAAAAATAAAAAATTGTGTCCTACATCTAAGGGAAAAAAAAGCAACCGGGAGAAATTCTTTGTCCGGAGTCAGTCGTTTGCTCTTACAGATCAGCGGAGCTCCAATATATAAGCCAACGCGGGTAGAGGTTATATATTCGAGTGACTCTGAAGTGCTTTTGAAGTTTGAATTTTTCTGCAATTTCTTGTTCTTTCTCTCTTCTGGAAATTAAAGTAGAGGCACTAGCTGGCCAATTGTCAGTGGAGCATAGATCTGCACGAGAGATCTAATTAAAAATTATTTTTCTGTACTGTACGAAGAATTTTTTCTCTGCCTGGTAAAGAAATAAAAAAAAAGACTCAGAGATACGTTATATTACGTACGTTATACTTTTCATCTGTTTTTTCTCTTTTGTCTCAGAAAATAAATCTCACAATTTGAAGAGAAAGGTAATAATAATATTCTGCCAATCTTGAATCAATTTGCAATTCTGCCGCGTAACGAATTTATCAATCGATTTTGCTAAAATAAGTGGCAATTAGGGGTAACGGTATCGTTTGAAGATTAATGGTCGAGGTTGGTTCCATTGGTTGTAACTGGATTGACGTGCCCGTCAGAAATTTTGACGTACCGCTGTACACGCGTCGGTTCCTATAATTAAGGGCGACACGAATTACTTCTACCATGCATGGTGACTGGTGTTAGCTAACATCTGATTGCGTGCCAGTCCTGTGCAAAATCAACCAACTTTCTGCCCAGGTTTCCCATTTGCGACCGTTTCTCCGACACGCTAAGGAAAATCACGTGTCAACCATGAACTATATTCGCATGTAAAGTACAACCCACTTCTGTACAGATTTTTCAGATAAAAAAACTTTTCACGACACTTTATTTTTATGCTAGTGCAAAAAGTCTATGAGAAAAATCAACGTCAGTAGAAAAGTACAAATTTTTTCCTTATCGTAATGACAATCACGAGGAACTAAACTTTTACTTAAATTTTATTAACGGATATAGTGAAAAGAAAAACTCAGCTTGCATCCCTCTTTTGCTGGTGGAAAAACGTAGTTTAAAACTTGTTTCCCACTCTGCGTGTACGTAGGTACTACAAATTGCATATTTTATCACCCTCACATAGTATTCGTTCACATATATTTACCTCAGGTATTACGATGCCGGTTAATTAAGACGAGTGGCTTCGCAGACGAAGTGCACTGACCTCCTTCGTATGAAACGCGGTTCGCCATAATATGGGTACTTGCGAAATTGGATATAACTTGAGTAGGTGCATAGAGGAGCGAATTATGCACGTTCCGAACTTGAGGATCTACATAATAATGATCTTGGTTTGAGGAAAAAAGATTAGATTTTCTACGCCTTGAGCCCCCCCACCTCGGAGAAAGAGTTTTTAGGGGAGGGGGTGTTAATTGTGAGCCAATTTTTATGTAAAATATGGCAGACTCAAAAGAAAGAGGACCCTTTATTGTCCGTGCGGAAAACTTATGCCTAAATTTTCTTCTTTCGTTTTTTAGCTCTCTCTCTCGCGCTCTTCCTCAGATTACCCTCCCTAGGCTGGGTCAAGTTGGGATTCAGTTAGCTTATTTATTACACGTTAACCCTGAACCATTGCGAGAAGAGTGGAAACAGAATTTATCACTTCGTATTCGAAAATCGTGGAGTTCAATGGAATTTGGATCAATTGAAATTGGGGAATTCTCCGGACTCTTGTAATTTGAGGTCAACATGTTTATTTGTCATCAGGATAAATCTAATAGCACTGCCTTATTGTTGATTCGATTTCTGAATTTTTACAGTGATAAATATCGTGGACATTAGAATCTCGCTGATAAGCCATCTGGTGGCCATCTTCAACACACGAAGTGTTAAATCTCTACTTGCAGTAGTTCGAATTTCGCCACCAGGTGAAACTACGTCCTCACTAAGATTCTCAAATCGAAGAAGACGTTTCGGTGAAAATGACCTAACTGGTATCTGATTGCGATGCCGGTCGACGTTGGTGGTATTTCAATCACCGCGAAGTGATAACAACTGTGAATTCGCGAGATGCGCTATAGTAAGACGGTGGAAAAGAAAGAGATATCTAGGTGGAAAGAAGCGATCTAATTCCAGTGCGAGTCGGTCTTCATAAATTGGTTCATTTCTCACTTCGATTGTCTTGGGGGTGACAGCAATCGGGCACATTCACCACTGTGTCGATGGATGGAAAGGGTCTCGTACACTTTCACCGTTTGCGGACCTCGGAGCCCATTGTTTTCCACGACTGCGGTCCTGGTTTATTAAGATAAGTGGTCCCGCTTGTCTCGAGACGAGAGATCCTGGACCTCTCCGCCCCCCAAGAACTCCCAGACCTCACCCGACTGTCAATTAATCTTTTCTCCCCGTCCCCTCTTCGCCGCTACTCGACGGTTTTCGAGGATTGTTTTCGGCCCCGCCACATTATCCTAAGAGCTCTCGAATTAAAATCACTTACCCAAATGGCGGGTGAAAATAACGCGCACAGCCTGTCTATTTCGCTTTGTTCGCTTATAGCCCCCTCACCGAGTTTTTTCCTTTGACAAAATATTTTTATCCTCAATGCCAACATAGAAGTAGCGCGAATATCCCACGCCATTGTCTTTGACGTTTTAAAGAGAACCCATGTATAACGGAAGTACGCCTCACTCTTTTACCAACTTTTGCTACTCTTCACTCTATACCTACTCCCTCGAACACTGTCACAAGTTGGGTGCCACTGCCACGGCACTGACCTAACCTCTCCAATCAATGGCCTTTCAATGTCCCTGTAAAACAGGGAGTCCAGTCAATCCGAGGGGTTAACCACACACTTGACTCCAAGACTTCGGCTGACTTCAACTGACTTCGACTCACTTTGAGTGACTTCGACTGACGTCAAGAGACTTGAGCTAACTTCAACCGACTCTTAAGAGCATGCTCCACTCAGCCTTCACCGACCGTACCTGGTTTTCACTTGTTTGCATTGATAGCAAAGCCTACGTATCACAATGGCGGAAAAGAAGGACTTAGCGCAAGTCTAAATTGAATTCCGAACATATATATTCGAAAACTTCTTCATTTCACGCAACAATAACGACGTGGTATTAGAAACTGCATAAAATGGTAATTGTTGATGTCGACCGGTGCTGGCGGCCATGATGAGGGTTTCGCCCTGTGGCCGCACAGCTAGACGTGGCGCAGCTAGGTGTTCACCTGATTCCTCTAGTCAATCACCTTCATCTTAGCCAGCATTAAATTTCGAAAAGTTCAAAATACATTCAGGGATAAAAAAAGGCGTCACGGTCCAGTTTTCGACTTGAAATATTACGAATATGTTTTGAAGAAGAAAAAGTAATAATTCTCATCATGTGTGGTATCGTGTGCCGTTTTATATTACCATCATCTTATACCAGAATTTCACTATAGTACAATCTGGAATTATTGCAAACTGAGTTGAAAATTTGTTCATAATTACTCTAGCAAAATATTCAAATCAAATCTATGCCTATTGTGTGTCTTGAATAATGTTTACCTCAACAAAAGGGTTCATCCCGCACGGAAAAAAACCCTCAAGTTTGGGGGTATACCCTCAACATTGGGGATAAACCCTCAATAGTTCGGGGTTCACCTTTAACATTTGAGGGTTTACCTTCAATATTCCAGGGTTCACCCTCAACTTATTCCAGGGTTCACACTCAACTGTAGTTGAGGGTATACCCTGAACTTTGGCGGTAACCCCAAAATTTGAGGGTTACACCCAACTGTAGTCTGTAAGAGTTTCCCATAAACTTTTAGGGTAACCCCTAAATTTTGATGGTCACACCCAACTGTAGTTGAAGACCAATTTTGGGGTAAACCCTTGACTTGGGGGTTCACTCCCAATTTTGGGGTAAACCCTTGACTTGGGGGTTCACCCTCAATTAAGGGGTACGAATTTACCCCTTAACGATTGAGGGTTTTTTTGGGGGTAAATTTGGGGGTTATTTGAGGGTTTTTTCCGTGAGGGATAAATCGTGTAAATACTCTAATATCCAGGTATATCCGCCATTTTGACATGATCTTGTTAGACTTAACCAAATAATCCCCTATAACCTGCACTGAACTATCCCCCGGGCAATCGACAAAGTCCTGAGTCCTGACAGAGAAATAACAGTGGAATGGGGGACAGTTGATCACAGGTGTCCTAGAGATAACAGTGCCTCAAGTTACAGAGTTCTATGAAGCATACTGTACGGGTTTAGGAAGAAATTATGCTGCCTGGGATTACATCATGCGAAGAAGGAGGTTTGAAAACTTTGGACAACACGAGGCCGCGAAGCGTATCGACCTTCATCAAAGTTTACAGTCTAAAACGAGGAGCGAGTGTTCCGCGGAAACACCGCATCAAAAATTCTCAACTGTCCCGTGATTCTAAAGGGTGATCGATCACCCCGAAAGACAAAGAGGATGGAGAGGCCTTCTGCCTTCAATTTTCGTCCTGTATAACGATTATCTGGACCTTTTATTTATAGCATTATGTGCGAGAATTATTATCGATCCGGAATCTTTGATAAGAGCAGCACCGTAACGGGAGACGGTGGACGGGGGAAAAGTGAATCTCGAGAGAGCCCTTCCTCCAGGTTTCCAATCCTCAATTTTCGAGGGCGTTCGAGTGTATAACGTATCGAATTCCGGCGTCGTGACGCTAGTCGTCGTCTACCATCCGGCACTTGTGCGGTGATACGTAAAAGGAAATAACTCGCATACTTCGGGGTCAAAGAGAAAATTCTTTTCAGATATCTATTGACAAATATATAGAAACCTGCAGCCTCTGAGACTGGCGTGCGATTTATTACATACGCCAAGGATAATATTTCCAGTACAGGAGTGTGCGAATGATGAGGCAGCCTCTTCGATCAATATCTAGGAGTCGGTGTGGCGAGTGGATTAATCCCACTCCAGTTGTAGAATATCGTAAGAAGAATTCAGCAATCGTGATTGCGATTCAAACGATGCTCCGAACCCTCGATGACAATGGGGCAGAGAAATCGATAGCTTCGCGTGCGTACGACGTGTATTATACCTACGCGGTTGATGTCTGGGACGGAATGTAAATTCAGTCGGATAGATAGGTGGGTCTGGTATAATAATGTCGGTGGAGAATCGGGAGCTCAAGCTATAGGGACCGAGCGAGGTCACAAGTGGCGCCGCTTAGTGGTCAAATATGTAACGAGCCGCAGGGCCTTATATCAACGTTGAGAGGCAGACTGACGGTTATTTGTTGATATTTGTCTCGAAACACAGCGTTTCTAGCGAAGAACTGTCTTTCCCGATGTATGATAGGGAAAGAGTTATTCTTGCATCGTCAGTTGTTGAGATATCTACAGAAACACCGAGAAAACAGGTATTTAAGCCACTGAAATGCTGCCGCGGGCAGAACAATTCATTGCGATTGGTTCATGTTGTGCTTCCGGTAGCGTATGATTGGCTGAGCATCGGCGTAGGCAGGGGAAATTCCCTGCGGCTCGGGACAGATATGACCTGTAGAGACTGATTTGGCGCTGCTGTCGATTCCTCGCACGGTCCCTATAACGGTAATTCCGCGGTACTATAATGGAAATAGAATAATAATACGAGTAGGCGAATGAGAATGCGGGCATGTACCCTAAATGGGTATCGAAAACGGTAAACTGGACACGTAGTTCGTGGTCGGAACGCAGATCGATTAAATGGGTCAGAATTACATCCAGGGAATGTCGTCTCCGGGCGAGAGCTGGTTTCGGAAAAGGGTGGAACAACCCCCTTAGGGATGAACCACGAGCCTTGAGGGAAACAACTCGATCGCCCTGTCACTGCAGAATCGACGGCGTGACTAATTCGGATCGAAGTTGTTTGCCAGAAGTTTGTGAGGGATCGTCGTTTGACAAATTGATTTCTGACATTTCAACATCGAAATTCCAACATTTGAATCATTTGCAATAAAGTTTTTTCCCCCCAAAAATGCCACGTTCGCGTAACGTTTCCAAACTATTTCACACAATTACCCCGATAACGAGAGCATTTTCAATGCCGAAGGAAAATCGCAAGGGGCTTCCATCCGTCTCTAACTCCCTTAGACCCTGTAGTGAAGGGTTTTATCGTCGCCGAGACATCCGAATGCCGCTTTTCCATACGTGATCAGATTTGTCAAAACGTATTTGCTGCTGCAGTAATCCTCAAACGGTGTTGCAGGGATTTTGAGACCCGTCGTTTCTGGCAATTCCTGGAAATCTTTCATCTGGGTATATGCTATACACGAAGAAAAGTGCTCAGACACAGAGTCGACTTGAAGGTGAAAGCGATCGTTTAAAACGCTTTATTAGAGCCGAGGAAATCCAAACGAATTGCTAAAGACGCGTGGGGGATTTTCTTTCCCCATTTCATTACAACAGTTTCGGTTTTATCGTCATTTATTGCCCTGTGATAAATGTCTAACGACTATATAAAAAAAAAAAAAACGATTCAATCTTTCAGAGACTCTTTTAAAACAGGATTACAAAACTTCTATTACCAAGACGATGATCCTACCCCGAAGCCACCCTAAGGAGCTCGCTTCAATGTGCCCCACTAATCCGTCAAGAGTCTTCACTGTTTGAGCTCATGCAGTAATCAGTCCCTCGACAAGCCGAGACTTCAGTACCGTATTTCTCGAGGGTTCAGAAGATCAATTTCGAAAGAAGGCGAGACACAGCTCATTTGCCGTCGACGTTTGCATCCCCTCCGTTTCAGAACCGGAAGTAGGAATGGGTTGAAGAGAGTGTCATTGTTTTTCCAATATTTTTTGTCAAGAATTCTTTATAAAGAGAAGATAAAGACTGACAAGGATGTCCGTGACTTTGTCCTGGCGTGTGTGCTCGGTACTGTTACTCGCGTTTGCTATAAACTTAGTTCACTCGACATGTCCGATACTTGGCCACCGGCATTAATCTTGCCGCCGAATAAAGGGGATGTCTTCGTCTTTGTGGTACCACCGTGGGCTTGTGTTTCCTCTGAGGCAGAAATCGGCAAAAAAATAATTTTCATTTTCCATTTATTCATTATCTCAAAAATTCAAACTTACCGACCACGTAAATAATAATTTACAAATAAATTTTAATTACTTCAATAATAATTTCTGATTATTAGAAAATCATAATTTCTCAAAATATTCTGACAATCGTTAACAAATGATCAATACCTCAAAAATATAATACTATATATCGGGTCAATTGACAATGAGTTGGAAATGAATTTCCCATTTTTAGAAAATGGGTAATTGGTGACGAATAAAATGCTAATTTTCCGAAAAATGGACAATTAGTGACGAATAAAATGCTAATTTTTCAAAAAATGGATAATTAGTGTCGAATAAAATGCTAATTTTACCAAAAATGGATAATTAGTAACGAATAAAATGCTAATTTTAAAAAAAATGGATAATTAGTGACGAATAAAATGCTAATTTTTCAAGAAATCAGTAATGCGAAAGTCTAAATTGCTAATTATTCAAGAAATCAGTAATGTGAAAGTCCAAATTGCTAATTATTCAAGAAATTAGTAATGTGAAAGTCTAAATTGCTCATTTTCGTAAAAATTATCAACTATATTGAAGGATGAACGACCAATTATTCAAAAAATGGTGGATAAATAAAGCGAAAAAAGACAGGGTCGTATAAATAAAATGACAAAAGGATTCCTCGACGATTATTTTTTTTCCAAAGATCGTTCTGCTGTATTCATAGTTCCTGGTGTCCAGGTCTATCGCGCCATAGTTCCTGGGGTCCAGGTCTATCGCGCCATAGTTCCTGGGGTCCAGGTCTATCGCGCCATAGTTTCCGGGGTCCAGGTCTATCGCGCCATAGTTTTCGGGGTCCAGGTCTATCGCGCCATAGTTCCTGGGGTCCAGGTCTATCGCGCCATAGTTCCTGGGTCCAGGTCTATCGCGCCATAGTTTCCGGGGTCCAGGTCTATCGCGCCATAGTTTCCGGGGTCCAGGTCTATCGCGCCATAGTTTTCGGGGTCCAGGTCTATCGCGCCATAGTTCCTGGGGTCCAGGTCTATCGCGCCATAGTTCCTGGGGTCCAGGTCTATCGCGCCATCCAGGTCTATCCGGAGGTCCAGGTCTATCGCGCCATAGTTTTCGGGGTCCAGGTCTATCGCGCCATAGTTTTCGGTGTCCAGGTCTATTGCGCCATAGTTCCTGGTGTCGAGATCCATGGTGCCATAGGATACCAGAAACTATAGCGCGATAGACCTGGACACCGAAAACTATGGCGCAATAGACCTGGACACGTGAAACTATGGCGCGATAGACCTGGACACCAGGAACTATGAATAATTTTTACGAAAATGAGCAATTTAGACTTTCACATTACTAATTTCTTGAATAATTAGCAATTTGGACTTTCACATTACTGATTTCTTGAAAAATTAGAAATTTAAACTTTCGCATTACTGATTTCTTGAAAAATTAGAAATTTAAACTTTCGCATTACTGATTTCTTGAAAAATTAGAAATTTAGACTTTCGCATTACTTATTTCTTGAAAAATTAGAAATTTAAACTTTTGCATTACTGATTTCTTGAAAAATTAAAAAATTTAGACTTTCGCATTACTGATTTCTTGAAAAATTAGCAAATTATTCTTCACTAATTGACCATTTTTAGAGCAATTAATAATTCTCTTTCTAGTGAGTGACACTTTTTGAAAAATTGAAAATATACTTCTACCTAATTGATGAATTTTGTGAAAATGGGAGATTTGACAAAAGAAATTCATCATTCACCCTATAATTTTTAATTAAATAATTCAATTCACAGATTTTCAGCATATTACCAATTATCAACGCTGTAAATATTATTATTAAATCATAAAAATTTGTATGCTTTGCCAATATTAATTGGAACAATCTTTTCAATTCGATCAAACAATATTCGCGAGTTCCAAAACAATTGACAATATATGACCAAAATATCCCTGGAATCATCATTTTTGCCGATTTCTGCTCTGAGGATTGATCCGTTTCTCCATTCCGACAAAGAGGAGTCGCATGCATTGATGTGCATAGCATATAATTAGCTCTCGTTATACATAATACAGTGAAATTTCCTCGTTTCAATCCTATTGTTGCAGACGCTCGTGAAACCCGGAGACTTTTAACTAGGTGCGCTCGTTGATGCTCCTCTGCAGCGGATCCCTAACAATCAGAATAACTCCGACCATACTAGTTGATGGTTGACGAATCCCCCGCACTTCGCTCTCGTGAACATATAATACACACGTAGGTCTCCAATCCGAGGTTTCCCGCAATCGCTACTATAATTCATTACGTGGCTCTGTAATATCGTCCAGGTTTCATTGCGTCTCTAGAAATACATTACCAAGTCACATCTGACATAATTTCGCCAAGATTGTACTGTCCGAATGATTATACTTGTTTGATGTAAAATCTGATGAATTACACGCTCTGTGTGCGATTGTAAGAAATTTTTGCGGGAATCAACCCGCTTGTTAAAATTCCAAATTATTGCTGATCAATTAGTAATCAGAATAATTGCGAACAGTGATTGCTTTGTTACCGATAATTGTATCGCGTATAATTATAAATAATAATATTAGCATCGTTACGGTTTCTAAATTAGACTAACTAACTAAATGAAACGGGTTGTAGCACCGCTCGAAAAATGTGATCTAAAAAAGAGAGAGAGAGAGAAAAAAATACAGAAGTGAGTCAACGGTCGACTATCTAAGGGTTCACGGGGGATGGTGTTCGGAATTCCAATCGCGTGGCCAGGGATGGCGAAATACCAAAGTCAGGAGTCTGAAGACCCAGCTAAGCCGGAAGTCTCGAGATTAATGTAGCCCAAACGCGCCCCCGTCCATACATATCACAAGAACAAAAACGTACTTTTTGTACTAGTGATTTTCGAGTTAGTTGCACTCGCCTGGCAGGGGTTAACCGCGATCAACCCCACCCACGGTCCGTTTTTCCCCCAACCTCGAACCTTCTTCTTCTTCTTCTTCTTTTTTCTTTCTTCTTGTACTCTTCTTAGTTATTTCTCCCCCACTGCACCCCCAGGGGTCCCGACGAAGGAACAAAGGACCGACAATGGGGAGCCAATAATTGATCGTCGTCGTTAATGTAATCGTTCGGTTTCAGTCTTGAGGCGATTAGTTGCGATACAATCGCCCTTGAAACCTGGTATCGATATCCTGAGGTGCTCCTTCACCCAGTAATTGGCAGGGGTTGATTGGTCCTCGTCCGTTTTGTCTCGCTATTCAAAGAACTCTCCAATCTCCACAAGGACACAGCACTCCGATGTCTCGTTGTTACATGAAAACAAACATCGTGATTAATTATGCAACCAACCTGTTTACATAACACATGCGAGATAGCTGCGGGTGTGCGCGACCATAGTTTGAAATCTACACAAAGTTTTGATACACTTACGTTAGACCCGTAAGATCTATGCCGCATTACATCTTCGTCGGAACTTCATTCGGTGGGTAGCACAGCGCGAGCTGGTGAACTTGAGACAAGATTTATGAGACAAAAAAAAAAATTAATTCCCGTTTTAATTACAGGTGTGGGGGATCTAACGGATAGTAAATTAGAGAGCAGTCTTCTCGTATGGAGCAATTTAAACTAGATTGTTAGTTGAACAAAGTAATCAGACAATTTTCTATTCCTATTTTTTTTTCTGTCTGTGCGTCGGTGCATCGCTAAACTTGAACTCGTCAAATCTTAATTAGCGCATGGCGAGACCGATGACATCGAAGTACGTGTCACCTGGGAAAGTCGGCTTGGTTACGGTGAAGGGGTACGCAGTAAAGGGAGAAGGATTTACTATCGGAAGAGTGACGGCCGGCGAGGGGATACGAGAAATAGGTAGGCAAGAGGAAGAGGAAAAGGAAAAGGACCAGACGAGGGGACGCCGAGGGCGTTGGATACCGGAAAGTTGCTCCAGAGTTGGTTCAAGACGGGTATTAATCAAATGAAGCGGTTTCTGTTACACCCGGTGCACGAATAGTTGTTAGGTGCGGGAAATCTCGCCCTTGGATAATCAATCTGGAGAATTAGATCCGATAGGATATCTAGGGACGTGTAACACGGAATTATGCAATAGCTTCACTCCCGCAATCATGATTTACTCCAATTGCATACGGTCTCCGAAAGACTTGATTGCCTTTCGTGGGATTTCACAAGATTTCCTAGAATTTTATGGCACTTTGTGGAACTTCGTGACACTTCGTGGGACTTCGTAACACTTCGTGCTACTTCGTGACACTTCGTGTCACTTCGTGGGAGGTCGTGGGACTACGGAGAACTTCGTAGAGCCTCGTGGCCTTTCCGAACTTGATGTGTGATTATAACCTCCCAAATCTTCATGATTTGCATTATTTTCGGAAATATTTCAGCGGAATATAAACGGGTACCAAAAATGCGACAAATTATTCTCGGGGTTACGAACGCGCGTATGTGGCAGAGTGAAGCTTGTGGAATCGAATAGCCGGGTGAAACCATGTATGAAAAAAAGAAAGTATAATTTTGGTACGCGTATAATAAAACGTGTTTTTTTTTTCTTCATACCGTTCCCAAAGCGAAATTCGTACGGCTACCCCTACGAACGACCGAATGGGAAAACTTTCGTGATTTATCAGTTGCGGCATAAATTTATATTCAAGTTTACAAAATAGTATCCCCTGGGTCGCGTTACGACTACTAACACCACCAACCGGGCAAACCGAACGTGTGGTACAGACGCTCAAGTTTTCTGATATATAGCCGTCCCTTTTGAATGGCTCTTTAGTCTTTCCTTGCCGTATTACCTAATTTCAAATCAGCCGTCTATAAATATTTTCTCATTGTACAAGTCGTGACTGGAATTCAACCCCGCTATTCCAATACTTGGGATATTTTTTCCCATTACCTTGCATTTTATGAAGACAGAAAATAAATTTACCAAAGATTCTTATTGCGCGTTTACTATATAGGGTATAAACAAAGTCGAGGTCTCGGTCTCGATGTAAAAAACTGAGACTTTTACCGCCAAAGGACTCGCGCAGAATTTTTTTTTTCTTCCATTCGTATATATACCTTCTATTTTTTTATTTTACGCGCATATACAGACAACGAGGGAATAGAATGCCTTTTATTTTCCTACCGTCCGATATTGGCACATTTGTTTTCATCCCCTGCCGTAAAGAAAGCCGGAGGGCTCGAGGCTTCGGAGTATTCTCTAGAGAATAGAAATGCAGAGGGTCAACCGATACTCCCCAGTGATTACTATACACACACACACACACATCTGTACCCCTCTCAATACATTTTATACCACTTCTTTCCCTCCGTTTATACATATAGATTCGGGTATGGCATAGACGCTCGGTATCTAAATATTTTCAGTATTCGATAATGTTATCACAAAACTATATATAGGTATTCCCTGATGTTATTGCACATCATCCATCAATTTGATGCATTTATGATCGATGCACGGTGTTTATTCAAACCAAGTTTGACTCGCGTAGTTTATTTACTAACAAGTTGGAGTTTTTCGGTTATTATGATGACTCGCTGATTTATTGAAACTTCAATTTTATATTCAACCCACAAAAACAAACATCGATAATTATAATACCAACACATTTCATGGTATTATTTAGAACCTACTATCAATTATTTCCGGTTGATAAACGTTAACTATGTCTCGAAATCCTTGTCACTATATTCCCTCACTCAATCTAATTACGAAATTTCGAATCACAGATTGAATACAAAATTCACACACTCTGGACCGAAGTGTAAAATCAATGGCAATAGCGGAAAGCGCCTGAAAAGCTGCAACCGAACGTACAGCGCGCCATTTCGGAACTTGAACTGTCGGTAAGGAAGACAATGATAAATAATACTGGAGGATGGTAACAAGAATATCAGCAACGTCCGGGGACTCTATAAATAGACAGATATCACATAAACATCAGACAAAACTGTCTTGAAACAGACAGTCGTAATGTTTTCAACTCAAGAATTAAACTTAGTAACAAATAACAAATTTTCATCTCTCGATTGCAACCGAATCTCCTTCGGCCCAATCACGATGCGTCTCACGTGCTGCCTTGAACCTCATTGTATCAAATCGGTCAATTCGGAACGCAAATACATCCTGACATCTGGTGCTAAAATTTCGCACCACTCAAAGTGGGCTAGCTAGGAGTTGGAAACTCCCAGAAAGAGTTTAGTTTCATCAGTACATTATCACACTGACTCATCCTTGTGTGAAAATATCATAATTTACTATTTTTACCTCGAAAGAAAATCCTGAAACCATTTTCATTTCGTCGAAATAGTGAAAAAAGATGAACGCTTCGACAGCGCCTCTATATCTGATCACGAAATACACTCATAATCAAATTCAAGAAAAATGATAACTCCGTTGGTAAAGACTGACTATAGCATACTCTTAAGAATTGAATAAAATTATTCCGGCGTATGTAACGACCGTCGGTAATTCGTCGCGTCGGTATCAAAGAGAAGAATTGTACCATCCGATCATGATTTTTTTCTTTCGTCGGAATAGTAAACAAAGATGAATGTTTTGACAGCGCCTCTATATCTGATCACAAAATACATTTATAATCAAATTTAAGAAAAATTATAACTCTATTGGTAAAGACTGACTGTAGCATACTCTTAAGAATTGAATAAAATTATTGCGGCGTATGTAACGACCATCGGTAATTTGTCGCGTCGGTATCAAAGAAAAGAATTGTACCATCCGATCATGATTTTTGTTCTTTCGTCGGAATAGTAAACAAAGATGAATGCTTCGACAGCGCCTCTATATCTGATCACAAAATACACTTATAACCAAATTTGAGAAAAATTATAACTCTATTGGTAAAGACTGACTATAGCATACTCTTAAGAATTGAATAAAATTATTCCGGCGTATGTAACGACCGTCGGTAATTCGTCGCGTCGGTATCAAAGAAAAGAATTGTACCATCAGCTCATGATTTTTGTTCTTTCGTCGGAATAGTAAACAAAGATGAATGCTCCGACAGCGCCTCTATATCTGATCACAAAATACACTTATAACCAAATTTGAGAAAAATTATAACTCTATTGGTAAAGACTTACTATAGCATACTCTTAAGAATTGAATAAAATTATTCCGGCGTATGTAACGACCATCGGTAATTTGTCGCGTCGGTATCAAAGAGAAGAATTGTACCATCCGATCATGATTTTTGTTCTTTCGTCGGAATAGTAAACAAAGATGAATGCTCCGACAGCGCCTCTATATCTGATCACAAAATACACTCATAATCAAATTCAAGAAAAATTATAACTCCGTTGGTAAAGACTGACTATAGCATACTCTTAAGGTGAAATGAAAGTCATGTGACCGATCGATATGATTTGCACTTGGCATTTTTAAACGCTATTTTCTCAGCCAAAACACATTCGATTGATGTGAAATTGATATCAGTGACGTAGAAAAACTCAATGAAGGGCATGATTCTCGTGGATTTTCGAAAATCGAAAGATATAATTAAAATTTTGTGTAACAATATTGTTCTGTAACTTAAGGAGGTGCTGCCCCTCGTGGAGAGAGGCAGCACTTCCTTGGATTACGGAACAATATTGTTAAAAAACTGTAATTACGTCTCGATTTTCGAAAATCCACGAGCGTCATGCCCTTCATTAAGTTTTTCTACGTCACTGATATGAATTTCACATCAATCGAACGTGTTTTGGCTGCAAAAAGGGCGTTCGAAAATTCCAAGTGGCCTATCGCGCTATCTCTCTCGCACTCACGTCTAGGTCACGTGACTTTCGTTTCACCTTAAGAATCGAATAAAATTATTCCGGTACCGACCGTCGGTATCATAGGGACAAATCTTACCATCCGATCATGATCATTGTGAATCGAGAGTCGAAACAATCTGGCGTGAGTAATAACTCGCGTATGCAAGTGTCACGAAACCGTGTGCGTCACTACAGTATGAGTCGAGACTAGCGTCAGTCCGTGCGTGTGTAACAGTGGCTCTACTACCGCGTTACAAACACGCGCGCACCGCCCAGCGGCCAGAGTAGCACTAGCGTGTGTATCATTCATTAAATTCAGTTGGGTGTAACCGAGTATACGAAATTGAAACGAGCAATGTTATCATGAGTGTTTTAAAGTATCTAGTTATTTCCATCGCTCTGATATGCCCACCGCACACAAACGCCTGTAAGTGTTACATAAAAAATCATCAATCGTCAATCCCATTCAAATACCAAGCATCTATTACACTTTTAACGGAACATTTGACTCAACGTCCCAACGGCCAAGCCCATCGTTCAACATGGCGCGTTGGGCGCTCTAACATCCCGATATAACAAGCGACAACGGCTCATCGCTACCTTATTCCCGCTTTTCAGACTATTATGAATGCAACCAGCCACTGCTAGAAAAAGCGCAGCTGAAGGCTACGTCATCGCTGTCAGAACGAGGACCAGAGAATGCGATTCTCAACGGTAATTATAAACGATGTCACGTAGCGTATAAATGTTGATCTTTTGTCGTTGCTTATTTTCGCTCGAATCGTATTGTACAATTTTTTGTCCATCATTATTGTCACGTGTCTCGATGACTCACCTCGCCTCGGCGCGCAGACCCTCGCGTTCACCCACTGACCCCTGATCATAGATCATCATCCAGTGGCGAATCGGAGCTGAGTATTCTGTATTTGCTTCAGGTGGATGCTAGGAAGTTGCGAGGAAGTCCCGTCCCGATTCGATTATAGCAAAAATCGCGTTTAGTACCGAATGAAACGTCCCGTCTTATCAAACATGGCCAGATCCGTTCGTTGGGCGTTTAATTGGATGCAGTGGGACCCTAGCGAGGCTGAATTTATGAGGGCTATATCCCTCGTACAGTTAGAGGAAAAGGAGAGACTCGGTAGATTCGTTTTCAGAAAAGACGCGAGGTCCTCTCTAGCCGGGAGACTCATGATTCGTAAATTTATTAACGAGTACGGAGGTGTTCCTTACGAAGGGATCAGCCTGTCCAGGGATCAGAACGGCCGACCTTTCATGGACGGTCCGCATAATTTGAGCTTCAACGTATCTCATCAGGGAAGTTACACCGTTTTGGCCGGCGAGGTCAGGAACGTTTCGCTAGGAATAGACGTTATGAAGCTAGAATACACCGGAGGCAAGAATCTCAAGGATTTCTTTCGGATAATGAACCGGAACTTTTCACCATCCGAGTGGAACGCGATCAAAAACGGGGCTGAGAATGACCAGGTGGCTACGTTCTGCAGACACTGGTCCCTCAAAGAGAGCTACGTCAAGGCTATAGGCGTCGGGATAACCGTTGATCTTGCTAAAATTTCTTTCAAAATAAACTCCGAGTTGGTCTCCGGGCGCGTAGTCGATGATACGGAACTTTTTATCCAGGGGGTCAGGCAGGACTGGCTCTTCGAAGAGTCGTTGCTTGACTCTGACCACTGCGTTGCAGTTGCTTTGCAGGATAATGAATCTAAGCCAGAATCTCAAGGCGTTGGGTTTGAGAGAATTAGCTTTGACAAATTGGTAGAAAACTCCGTTCCCATTTATTCCGTTGATCGTGAATATTGTGATAAATATTTTGCCAAGAGGGAAAGACCGTAGGTAGTTTTAAGCTTAGCTATAATCTGACCTTACGATAACTTTTATATATGTATGATATCGTTAATCATTAATCGGTGGGTGAATAAATAAAAGGTTTCATATTCATCGCGGGTTATCATTATCCCCAGAATTACCAAACATTCGTTGATAGAGACTCGATCAATATTTGCATACCTCTCGTGATTATACCTCGTCTACTTGAGACTATAGATTCATTGTAAACAAGTTTTATTGATCTGTAACATGGTGCACCAGATGTACCACCTTTCCTCTTACGCAAACAAACGCGGAAGAAACTATGTTCGTGATTTAATTCACAGAATTAGTGATGCAAGACTGTTCATAGTAGGCAGGGCAATAATCACACTACTGATCTGAAATCGTTTTCCGGATACCGGATATCCGTTGGATTTTTAACATCAAACTTTGAATATGTCGATTCCATTTTTGTCCACTTTTATCCTTCTTTCCACTTCTATCGTCTCTACTGATAGTATAATTATCATAGAAAACCATCATTTAGTTCCTTAGGTCATCGTTATTGACCCGAGAAACCAAATAACCGTTTTCTATGGATGTGGATGAGGTCAAAAAAAGGAGAATTTATTAGTGTAATTATCTTCTGAACAGTACTTCGAAGATTATTCCTATACGGTTATTCAGCCGAATTATAAAACAATAGGCCAAATACCGGATAGTCACCACATATCCGGTTATCCGGCCGGATAGTAAAGAAATAGGCCGGATACCGGATAGTTGCCAGATATCCGGCACATTCCTAATGTAGACGTTTGTCAACTAGCAAATATTGGTGCGTGCCAGTAAAATTTCTTGGCTTCTTAATTTTTGAAATCTATTATCTGATTGTTTTATACTTTGCTAGAAAGATTAAGTATAGAAAATGGCTCGTTAAGTTCAGTTTTCTTAGTTGCTTGCATGCGTACGTATTTATTGTGGTATAGGCGGAAACGCATGGACGGCTAGCAGCTCGGATTTTGATCAACACCTCATCGTCGATTTGGGCCAAGTGATGAATATCACGTCCCTGGCCACCCAGGGACGACCTCACTCTAGCGAATATGTTATGGAGTACGGAATCAGCTACGGAACAAACGGGCTTGATTATGCCGACTACAAGGAGGAGGACGGCAACATTAAGGTAAATTACAAGGATTGAAGAAAAACTGACAAGAAAAGTAGACGTACTAATCCGAATTAATCAGTTTTCTTGCACTGGGCTAGACGATCGGTGGATAATCAATGTAGAATAATTGAGGTGAGTATATTCTCGCATGATCTCTGGGCTTGCATGTGGACCTTATCTATGGAGGAAATGCTGATATTCTTGTGATTGAAACGAAAGATTGTACGCAGAGAGACAAGAAAAGAGAACTACTCATATTTCTGCGCATCTTTTTTTCTCTCTATCTGCTTCACTTTCGTCTTTTTATGCGAACAAATTTGGATGTGGGTGCGGGGATATTACAGGCGATTCTGCATGGTCACCTGAAACCGGGACCGACTATCAACACATCACCATCGGTCTTGGCGTCAGATCCGAGATACGCAGCATCGCTACCCGCGGTAGAGCACACACTAACGAATACGTGACGGAATATTTCGTCCAGTATTCAAGCAACGGCCATGCTTGGTCCAATTATGAGGGGGAGGACGGATCCGAGGAGGTACTAAGAAAAATTACAACGAATAATTGCCGATTGTGTTTTTCAAAGAATATGCAGACCGTCGTTGATAAGAATAACAACGTTTATGTTTTAACAATTATCCCTAAGTTTCAACGCTTTTGTTACTAACGTCCTTACTAACACCAACTCTAATCGCACAAGTGTTCTTTTTCCTGCACATCAGAGTTAGGATATCGATAGGCCAAGCTCTGTTCGTAAAGCACATTTTAGCCAATCGCATCGAAATTTACAGATGTTCAAAGGCAACGTCAACGGAGATACGGTAACACTGAACAAATTCGAAGTGCCTATAATAGCTCAGTGGATCAGGATAAATCCAACCCGATGGAGGGACAGAATATCCCTCCGAGTCGAGCTATACGGATGCGAATATGGTACGAGGAGATTCACTACTCAATTCTAGCCTGTGATACTCGAGCTTAAAAATCCGTCGTTTTATTCCAGTGTCCGATGTGCTCGCGTTCAACGGAACGTCTCTGGTTCTCTGGGACCTTTTGAGAGAGCCGATAGAAACGGACAGACACTCTCTCCGGTTTCGTTTCAAGACCAACAACGCGGACGGAGTTTTGGTATACTCCAGAGGAACGCAGGGAGACTTCATTGCCCTGCAGTTAAGGGACAACAGAATGCTGCTCAACATAGATTTGGGATCCAGCGTGATGACCAGTCTATCGGTCGGAAGTCTCTTGGACGATAACATGTGGCACGACGTTGTAATATCCAGGAACCGAAGGACCATCTCATTCTCGGTTGACAGAGTGCTGATCAAGACGAGAATCAAGGGAGAATTTCATCGACTTGACCTGAACAGAGCCGTAAGTAACTTCTCTCTTTGTCCCCCAGAATAGGATTGAAAATAATGTCTCATTCCTTTTCAGTTCTACATCGGCGGCGTACCCAACAAGCAAGACGGTCTCGTCGTACACCAAAACTTCACGGGATGCATAGAAAATTTCTACCTCAACACGACCAGTTTCATACACGAGCTTAAAGAGACCGAACTGACTGGGGAAAATCTGAGATACCACAAGGTCCACACGGTCTACAGCTGCCCGGAGCCTCCGATAATCCCCATCACGTTTTTGACCCCTCAATCGTTCGCCAGATTGAAGGGGTACGAGGGAGTATTCTCGATGAACGTTTCCCTCTCCTTCCGAACGTACGAGAATCAGGGGATGATATTGTACCACCAGTTCACATCCCCTGGTTACGTGAAGCTCTTCCTCGAGGAGGGAAAGCTGAAGGTCGAAATCCAGACGCATTCGAATCCTAAAGTGATATTGGACAACTTTGAAGAGACCTTCAACGACGGAAAGTGGCACGAAGTCATATTGACCATTGCCAAAGACAGCCTGATTCTGAACGTGGATGGTCGCCCCATGCGGACCTCAAGGCTCCTCGAAATGTCAACCGGAGCTCTGTACCTCGTCGGCGGAGGCATCACGGGAATGGGGTCGTCAAGGGGGTTCGTTGGCTGCATGAGGATGATAAGCATCGACGGCAACTACAAGCTACCGACGGACTGGAAGGAGGACGAGTACTGCTGCAAAAACGAAGTGGTCTTCGACGCCTGCCAGATGACGGATCGCTGCAACCCGAATCCCTGCAAGCACGCTGGAATCTGTCATCAAACGTCGGACGAGTTCTTCTGCGATTGCACTAACACCGGCTACGCAGGAGCAGTTTGTCACACCTCCCTGAATCCGCTGTCCTGCGAAGCGTACAAGAATATGAATTCCGTGAACCAGAGGGCGGAGATAAAAATCGACGTGGACGGAAGCGGACCTCTGCGTCCGTTCCCTGTTACTTGCGAATTCTACGCCGACGGGAGGATCATGACCTACCTTCGGCACAGCAACGAGCAGACTACGCCCGTTGATGGGTTCGAGGAGTCCGGAAGCTTCGTTCAGACCATCCTGTACGACGCGGACTATGACCAAATCGAAGCGCTTCTAAATCGCTCCACGAGCTGCTACCAGAGAATCAATTACGCTTGTAAACAGTCGAGACTGTTCAACTCCCCGATTCCGCTGGGCGAAGAATTTCGTCCGAGCTCGTGGTGGGTGAGCCGCGGTAATCAGCGGATGGACTACTGGGGCGGGGCTCTTCCGGGCTCTCGCAAATGCGAGTGCGGCGTTCTTGGAACCTGCGTAGAACCTACCAAGTGGTGCAACTGCGATTCTGGGTTCGACAGCTGGCTAGAAGACGGCGGGGATATTACAGATAAACAATATCTGCCCGTTAAACAACTGAGATTCGGGGACACCGGGACCCCACTCGACGAAAAGGAGGGGCGATACACTCTCGGACCTTTGATCTGCGAAGGAGATGGTAAGTGGCGGAGTTTCGATTGCTCTGATAACTCGACGACGTAAAGGGCGACGCTAATTTCTTGAAATTACTTTGTAAGGAACAGAATTACCGTGGGTAGAGAGAAATAATGATCTGGGTAAGCCGGAGATCGTCTCCCACGTAACTTTAGATCCACCCCAAGACGTAGTACTTTGAACGCTTCGTACTATCCAGAAATATTGAGAATAGAGTCTCTGCGAGATATTCAGTCCCATCGGCTACTCATTAGTCCCCAATGATAATCAGAGTTGAATCCCCGTTCAAAATTGATGAAAACGTATCGCGTGTATAATGGCATAAGGTCGTAAGCGCCAAAAACGCGATTTTGCTGGCAAAAGGTCGTATAATTTTTTTTTCACGCCATTCGCTCCGAAAACGGTCAAAACGTATAGATCAATTGAAATTACGAGTTCGAAAAATGTAAGTGCAAAAGGTCGTAAGTTGGGCGGATACGCCGTACTTTCATTACAATTTTTAAGGAAGATTAAAAAACGAAGTAAAAACAGAAGGTCGTAAGCGCCAATTTAAAAAAAAAAAAATTTTTCACGATTTTTTCAAATAGCTGTGAAAACTCGTGAAACGCAAAGAAAAATCGAAATCGACGTCGTTTCGAAAATTTCGATAAAAAATATTCGTAGGTAACTGCAGATGGTCGTAAGCGCTAATTTAAAAAAAAATTTTTTTTCACGATTTTTTCAAATAGCTGTGAAAACTCGTGAAACGCAAAGAAAAATCGAAATCGACGTCGTTTCGAAAATTTCGATAAAAAATATTCGCAGTTAAATGCAGAAGGTCGTATCCGCCAATTTTTTTTTTTCATGATTTTTTCAAATAGCTGTGAAAACTCGTGAAACGCAAAGAAAAATCGAAAAAATCGAAATGCAGAAGGTCGTATCCGCCAATTTTTTAATTTTTTTTTCATGATTTTTCAAATAGCTGCGAAAACTCGTGAAACGCAAGGAAAAATCGAAATCGACGTCGTTTCGAAAATTTCGATAAAAATATTCGGAGTTAAGAGCAGAAGGTCGTATCCGCCAATTTAATAATTCACGATTTTTCAAATAGCTGTGAAAATCAAAATCGACGTCGTTTCGAAAATTTTGATAAAAAATATTCGAGTTAATGCAGAAGGTCGTTCAATTTTTTTTCTAATTTTTTCACGATTTTCCAAATAGCTATGAAAACTCGTGAAACGCAAAGAAAAATCAAAATCGACGTCGTTTCGAAAATTTCGATAAAAAATATTCGCAGTTAATGCAGAAGGTCGTATCCGCCAATTAAAAAAAAAAAATTTTCACGATTTTTTCAAATAGCTGTGAAAACTCGTGAAACGCAAAGAAAAATCGAAATCGACGTCGTTTCGAAAATTTCGATAAAAAATATTCGCAGTTAAATGCAGAAGGTCGTATCCGCCAATTTTTTAATTTTTTTTTCATGATTTTTTCAAATAGCTGTGAAAACTCGTGAAACGCAAAGAAAAATCGAAATCGACGTCGTTTCGAAAATTTCGATAAAAGATATTCGCAGTTAAAAAAAAAAAAAATTTTCACGATTTTTTCAAATAACTGTGAAAACTCGTGAAACGCAAAGAAAAATCAAAATCGACGTCGTTTCGAAAATTTCGATAAAAAATATTCGCAGTTAAATGCAGAAGGTCGTATCCGCAAATTTTTTAATTTTTTTTTCATGATTTTTTTCAAATAGCTGTGAAAACTCGTGAAACGCAAAGAAAAATCGAAATCGACGACGTTTCGAAAATTTCGATAAAAGATATTCGCAGTTAAATGCAGAAGGTCGTATCCGCCAATTTTTTTATTCTTTTTCACGATTTTTTCAAATAGCTGTGAAAAATCGTGAAACGCAAAGAAAGAATCGAAATCGACGTCCTTTCGAAAATTTCGATAAAAAATATTCGCAGTTAAATGCAGAAGGTCGTATCCGCCAATTTTTTAATTTTTTTTTCATGATTTTTTCAAATAGCTGTGAAAACTCGTGAAACGCAAAGAAAAATCGAAATCGACGTCGTTTCGAAAATTTCGATAAAAAATATTCGTAGTTAAGTGCAGAAGGTCGTAAGCGCCAATTTAAAAATTCACGATTTTTTTAAATAGCTGTGAAAACTCGTGAAACGCAAAGAAAAATCGAAATCGACGTCGTTTCGAAAATTTCGATAAAAAATATTCGTAGTTAACTGCAGAAGGTCGTATCCGCCAATTTTTTATTTTTTTTTTTCACGATTTTTTCAAATAGCTGTGAAAACTCGTGAAACGCAAAGAAAAATCGAAATCGACGTCGTTTCGAAAATTTCGATAAAAATATTCGCAGTTAAATGCAGAAGGTCGTATCCGCCAATTTAAAAAAAAAAAATTTTTCACGATTTTTTCAAATAGCTGTGAAAACTCGTGAAACGCAAAGAAAAATCGAAATCGACGTCGTTTCGAAAATTTCGATAAAAAATATTCGTAGTTAAATGCAGAAGGTCGTATCCGCCAATTTTTTTTTTTAATTTTTTCACGATTTTTTCAAATAGCTGTGAAAACTCGTGAAACGCAAAGAAAAATCGAAATCGACGTCGTTTCGAAAATTTCGATAAAAAATATTCGCAGTTAAATGCAGAAGGTCGTATCCGCCAATTAAAAAAAAAAATTTTTCACGATTTTTTCAAATAGCTGTGAAAACTCGTGAAACGCAAAGAAAAATCGAAATCGACGTCGTTTCGAAAATTTCGATAAAAAATATTCGTCGTTAATTAACTGCAGAAGGTCGTAAGCGCCCAACTTACGACCTTTTGCACGTACATTTTTCGATCTCGTAATTTCAATTGATCTATACGTTTCGAACGTTTTCAGAGCGATTGGCGTGAAAAAAAAAATTATACGACTTTATGCCATTATAAACAGCAAAACGTCGCATAATGGCGCTTACGTCCTTATGTCATTAGACACGCGATGTAAAAACTCGATAATTTCTGTTTCAGATCTGTTCAAAAACGTGGTAACATTCCGCGTAGTTGACGCAACGATAAATCTACCGACTTTCGACATCGGTCACAGCGGTGATATTTATTTCGAATTCAAAACCACGATCCAAGATGCTGTGATAATCCACAGCAAGGGACCCGCGGACTATATAAAAGTATCCATCAACGGGGGAAACCAAATTCACTTCCAGTACCAAGCCGGAGGTGGTCCGCTGGCAGTCAGCGTTCAGACTTCGTACAGTCTGGCCAACAATCGTTGGCATTCCGTATCCGTTGAGAGAAATCGTAAAGAGGCGAGAATAGTGATTGACGGAGCGTTGAAAAACGAGGTCAGGGAACCACCCGGTCCTGTTCGAGCCCTCCACCTCACCTCAGACCTCGTGATCGGCGCGACGACCGATTATAGAGACGGTTTCGTCGGATGCATCAGGTCTCTGTTGCTCAACGGTCAACTTCAGGACCTCAGGAGCCGCGCGAGAATGGGATTGTACGGAGTTAGCACGGACTGCGTCGGGAGATGCGAGAGCAATCCTTGCCTCAATAACGGAACTTGTCTGGAACGGTTCGACGACTACAAATGCGACTGCAGATGGACGGCCTTCAAGGGTCCGATTTGCGCGGACGAAATCGGAGTCAACATGCGACAGAGTTCGATGATTAAGTACGACTTCATGGGCAGCTGGAGATCGACTATAGCTGAGAAAATCCGCGTCGGTTTCACCACCACGAATCCCAAGGGCTTCCTGCTGGGTCTCTTCTCGAATATCACCGGAGAGTACATGACGATAATGGTATCTAACAGCGGTCACCTGCGCGTGGTCTTCGACTTTGGATTCGAGAGACAGGAGGTGATATTCCCGGACAAGCATTTCGGCCTCGGGCAGTACCACGACGTCAGGATAAGCCGGAGGGAGTCGGGATCGATCCTGGTCATACAGGTCGATAACTACGAGCCGAAATTATTCCAGTTCAACATCAAAGCCTCCGCGGACGCGCAGTTCAACAACATCCAGTACATGTACATAGGAAAGAACGAGTCCATGACCGAAGGGTTCGCCGGGTGCATATCCAGGGTCGAATTCGACGATATTTACCCGTTGAAGCTGCTCTTCCAGGAGAGCGGACCCGCGAATGTCAGGTCCCTCGGGAGTCAGCTGACGGAAGACTTCTGCGGAGTCGAGCCGATCACCCATCCACCAAATATCGTGGAGACGAGGCCGCCGCCCCAGGTCGACGAGGAGAAGCTGAGGGCTGCGTACAACGAAACTGACACCGCGATACTGGGCAGTGTCCTTGCCGTTATACTGATAGCCTTGATCATAATGGCGATGCTTATCGGGAGGTACATGGCTAGACACAAGGGAGAATACCTGACGCAGGAAGACAAGGGTGCGGAGATCGCGCTCGACCCGGATTCCGCGGTCGTTCATTCGACGACGGGACATCAAGTCCAGAAGAAGAAAGAATGGTTCATTTAAGTTTAGTCTCATTTCGACAAAATTGATTATTTGGATTTTTTTAAAACTATTTTGAATTACTTTTGAATTGTAATAAGAAAAAAAAATCGGGAGTTTCATTTTTAGCCAGATTGTTCAAACGGAGAAGATAGTTAGGATTTCTTAGTAATATATTCCAGATTTTAAATCCCGCTGTAAAACTTAAACAGTATTTTCTTAAAGAGATTTTTTTTTTTTTTTTGTCTCGGTCGATGTACAAACATGATATTATTTTCCCACTAACTTAATTATGTGTCTGTACTAGTTAAATAATGATTTCCGTCCAACGTGCATTTAACGACTTTAATTTCTATGTATTTTTTAAATCTTATTATTATCCTCTATGCGACTCAAATTGCGATTGTTCATCGAATTCATTGCTTGCTTCTGTTATATTGCACTAGCTCACACTCATAGCGATAATAATTTTCGGAATTCTTATTTCCGGCTATTTACCGATAGTTTATCAATCTTGAAAAATTATGTCTGTACAATTCTGATACATTCCAAAAAATATGAAGAGGATAAAAAAAAACGTATATCTATCTATTTTATATTATAAATTAGTCGCACTAGTTTCTTCGGAGAATCTAATAATTTTTTCACCTGACTATTTATACAACTTTCCTAGCTGTGCCTTGACGACGAATGATAGGGTGCTAGCGTAGGAATGTTTCTCAATTTATCAAACTGAATGAAAATAAATTTTGTATTTATTGATTTTTGTTCTGAATTATTTTCACTTTCTTATTTTTTTCGTATAGACTCGAAATACTAATTATACTAAAATAGTTGCCGACAGATAATACTTGTAACGTTACCGATGAAAACATAGATATTTTCGTCACGAGCTTAACGAGGCTCTTATAAAATATATTATGATATATGGGTTCGGAGATGCTTGTATTTAGAATTTTAGCTGCAATAAAAATCATTTTTTGTAGAACCGATGATAAAAAGAGGTAGGCTGCTCGTTCGATGAATTTTTGTAAGAATAAATCTTTATAGTGAAAACAATTTTTTTTATGCCCAATTCCAATCCTTGGTCACAAAGTCGGAACGTTTTTCTTCGAGTCAAATTTTGCGATTGATAAGACTGTAAAAAAAAACAAGCGTCGAGAGATGTAAAATATAAACAATATACATATATTTCTTAATAACTGCGATACACGAGATTGAGAATAAGAAACTCAACATGGTTCACGGAAAAATTTCGATATTCAAAAAAAGAGAGAGAGCGAGAGATGCAATGAGATATACATTCGTGGAGGGATGTTCTATGAGTATAAAATAAGAAAAACTATTAGTAGATATGTATAATAAAATATTGTAAAATAGTTTTTTCATGCTGTCAAAAATATAACATTTTTTCTTTTTATCAATTCAATATAAGATCTGTTACTCAGAAAATACTTTTTTGCTTTTGCATTAGAATCATCAGAAAACTTATTCGTTATTCGCATCATCGATCAACGCATCGAACGAACCTATACTCTGACTATACCTAGTATTGAAAATATTTCTATCGAAAAAACAGTAATTAAACTAGGGTACGTCGTCTTAAATGAAGACATTATTCGTGAGATCGTTGTCGATTTGAATTCAATTAATTGCTCGAATCTTTGGTGACGGTACTGATACTAGTTTCGTTTATTATCTGCAACGGCAGCTTTGTCAATACCGCGTCGTCCTCGTCTGCAATAAGAAAAGAAGAAGAAAATTTAATAATACAATTAAACTAGTTTTACCAATTTTCATCGCTGAAATCTCACCAGATTCATTATCGCTAAGCTGTCTCGGCGAGAGTCTACAACCTCTGGCCAAATACGCCTGGAGTTTACCCACACTGGCTAATATAAGTCCCAAAAACGGAGGCGAGGGATTCAGAGGCCTCGACAAATATTCAGGGTGATATTGCGTCGCGACGTAATAACGATGTCCTTCCAACTCCACCACCTCCATTCTTACTTTGTCGTCGTCGTGTCCTGGGGAACAAAAAATAACTCAGATATATTCCAGACTTCGTATTTTATACGAGGCTGATACTCACCGACAAACTTCATTCCGGCAGCTTCCAGATCGGCGACGTATTTCGGATTCACTTCGTACCGATGCCTGTGTCGCTCTTCGATATCGTCTTTATTGCCGTACAGTTGTTCTGCGAAATAGTAGATCGTTAGATTCTGTATTTCAATAAAACACTGAGAAAAGAGTTTTGTTGTTGTTAACAAAGTTCGTTAACAGTTAACGAATCGTATATTTGTATATAAGCAAATGTACATTTAGTCATAGCTAAGAAATCATTCATTCGAGCGTATTTCTTTGTCTCAAATAAAGATTTCTTGATAGTCAACGAATCATCAATTTCCTTAAAATTCGCGTCCAGTTATATCAGACGATCAAACACGATAATGAAATGAGGATTTCTCAATAGTTAAGAAATCTTGTATTTCTCTTCAAAGCGCATGTTGTTTCAGCAGAACGATCATGAAGTTCAACTATGAATAGTTAATAAGTGTGCTTTTCTATCAGTGCAGTTATCCACGAATGATGATCTTTTTTTTAGACCATTCAGGTATTGACTAAGAAGTCATGTCCCAATTTTATTTTAACGTGATAAGTGACTGTTGGAATAATGTCTTCACTATTTCCACCGAAAAAGATAGCGCATGCCTAAAATATGCCGCCCAAACAATGCCCAGGAACGGGTTCGCCTCGAGCTTAGAATGATGCGCCTCGCGTCGGTGAATGTATTATGACTGGCGCGCTTTTACTCGCGAGAGTGTAGCTAGAGTATGCAGCGCCGCTCTCACCTCTAGCGGCAAGCGTAGAGACCACTACGCACGAATTACATTAAATCTCAAACCCTCGTGTAAGATTTGTTAGATGTCAATGAATCTGTATTTGAGGAGACACGGTGTGACTTTTGTCTCAACCGAATGCTTTATTTATTGCGAATACTGCGGAATTTCCACAGTAGTTGAAACAACATGTGTATTTACTTCGTGTTAAGAGATTCTTCAACAGCTAACAAATATTTCGCGAAATTTTGAAATAAATGCGTTCGTTTGGTATAAAGAAACTCTTTTCCCAGTGCACTTGCAGATCCCGCTTACTTATCACAGAATTAGCGGAGGTGAACCTAGTCCTCCTCTTCCCGAGTCTCATGGTCCCCCCCATGTCCCCCTGGTTGTGTTCCGGCATGTCTATGACCAAAGGATGGCTCGTGTCCGGATCGATTTCGGTACTGTTTGCTCCTTCCAGGTGCAAAACGTTCCGAGCAAATTCTATAACGGCTGCTTGGAGCCCGAGACATATCCCGAGGAACGGTTTATCGTTTTCTCTGCACCATCTACACGCCTCCATCTTTCCCTCTATTCCTCGTTTCCCGAATCCACCTGGGACTATCACTCCATCGCTTTTACACAGCTTCTGCCACGCCTCGTGAAACAGAACCGGATTTTCCGCTTTCGTTGCTTGCTCCAGACTCGCTGCTTCGATGTAGGTCAGGTTCAGCTTGTAGCCAGCCTGGATGGAGGAATGTTGGAGCGCCTTGGTGACCGAAGCGTACGAGTCTTCGAGCTTGGTGTATTTTCCCACTAGAGCGATGTTCACCTCTCTGCGCAAGTGATCGATCCTCTCCGCTAGGTCTCTCCACTTGCGCATGAAGTGACGAGGCCGTGGCATCGTGATATTCAGCTGCAGTCTATCGCTCAGGAATTCGATGATCTTCTGGCTCTCCATCAGCAACGGAACTCGGTAAATTGAGGACAAGTCGTGGATGGTGATCACCTGCTCAGGCGCGACGTGGCAGAAGTTTGAGATCTTCTCCTTCACAGAATCGCCGATAGGCAGCTCAGACCTGCAGACAATCAGGTCCGGCGACAGACCAAGCCCGCGCAGTTCCCTGACGCTGGACTGTGTCGGTTTGGTTTTTGGCTCTCCGGTGGATCGTGGCTGTGGAACTAGAGACACGTGAGCGCAACAGAAGTTTTCCCTCTTCACTCTGAACTGGAATTGCCTGAAGGCCTCGACGAACGGCATGCCTTCGATGTCTCCGATGGTGCCGCCTAACTCGACGATGCAGACCTGGGATTGGAATAATGGAATGAAAAATTGATGTGCTTCATTTCGAAAATTAATCGTACCTCTGGCCTGTTTCCGTCCTGCGTCACCGACTGGTTCGCCATTTTCTCCACCCATTCTTGAATCGCGTCGGTAATGTGAGGCACGACTGAGTAGAACGAAAAATATCGGATTAAATAATGTTTAGAATCTTTGGCTCCTCTGAGTTTCTGTATTCAAGTTAAACGTCCTCGTCCGAAAAGCAGCAGACTCTGAACGTACCTTGAACAGTTTTCCCTAAATAATCCCCACGCCTTTCCCTCGTTATAACGGACTGATAGATCTTTCCTGTAGTTATGTTATTATCTTTGTGCAGAGTAACGTCGAGGAACCTTTCGTAATTTCCGAGGTCAAGGTCGACCTCGCCTCCGTCGTCAAGGACGTAGACCTCACCTGAGAAACGAACATCTATCGCTATATCATTCTGGTTCTAATATCTCGTCCATTAGTTTATGTAAAGTAAATAACAGAATAAAAAAATTGGCTCATCGCCTTCTGAAATCGTATTAGCAAATTATGGAGAAAATAGGAAAGAAAAAAGAAGTCTTTCAGAGACCATAGTATACATATAAATGAAAATTATAGATTTTCCAAATAAATATTCTTCAGTTTTTCAAATTCGAAGACTGATACAAGCTTCTGAATTTTTCCTTTCGAGCCACTTTCCAGATATTTCACAAAGCTGTGTGATTCCCCTCAAGATTTTTGCCTCTGAAAAAGTGGGATTTTGGCAAGTCGTTTGATTCAATGAGAAACCCCAAATTACATTTTTCGTTCCTCAATCAATTATCGAGCTCTGAAGTCCTAATTCTGCAAAGACGAGACCCAAATGAATCAATAGATATAAATTTCAAAATTCTTCATCTGGATAATTGATTCAGGAGCAATCAAAGCAATTTGAAGTTTCCTGGCTAGAATCAACCGTTTAGGTGCCAGGGCTTGCTGCACACACTATTTTTTGTAACACGTGCTTGAAAAGTATGATTTTATACGCCTGTGCAGCGTGCGTAAAGTGCCTCAAATCCGAACAGTGCAGAAAGTAAAGCCCTAGTGCGGAAAGTGAAGTTGAAGTGAATCAAAAATCAACTTTTTGTAACACCTGCTTGGAAAGTATGATTTTATACGCCTGTGCAGCGTGCGTAAAGTGCCTCAAATCCGAGCAGTGCAGAAAGTAAAGCCCCAGTGCGGAAAGTGAAGTTGAAGTGAAACAAAATAGTATAAACAAATTTTTTCATCACAAATGCACGTAAAGTCCGATTACACGCACGCTTGCGTGCGTAAAATCGAACTTTACGCACGGCGTGCGGAAAATTAACTTTTTGTAACACCTGCTTGGAAAGTATGATCTTATACGCCTGTGCAGCGTGCGTAAAAAGCCTCACATCCGAACAGTGCAGAAAGTGAAGCCCTAGTGCGGAAAGTTTCACTTCAACTTCACTTTCCGCACTAGGGCTTTACTTTCTGCACTGTTCGGATGTGAGGCACTTTTCGCACGCTACACAGGCGTAAAAAATCCTACTTTCCAAGCAGGTGTTACAAAAAGTTAATTCTTGTTTTCCCTGTTACTGAATACGCCGCCACAGCGAAGTAATACAGAGACTTATAATTTTTCATTCATTTATTCTCGTTATTATATATTACAAATGGGTAACAAAAATTCACATACAGAAAAAGAGATAACGAAATATACAAGGTTAAGTTTTTTAATACTATCTTCCATTTTATTTGATATCGCATATATTTTCCTTCCAATCCGTTTTTTTTTTCCTTATTCGAATCGAAGATTGAGGTGTGTTTCTTCTCGAAGACCATCATAGTATCTGAAATTGAAATTAACTCGGCTGCCTTCCCACTAATGACTTAGGTTGCAGGAACGAGTTCAGTGTTCCACTTCTCTTATCTTGCTATGGAAACTGATTCAATTGTTTCGGTTCTCGGAAGCCGGTAGTCGATAATTGTTTCAAGTTTCGACGAAGACAAAACAAAAACGAGTCACAGACGCCTACGATGGCACCGAATCGCCCCCTTCTTCTTCATTCCTTATCGATTGTTTCCGCTTTCGAACAAAAGAACGTTCTCAAACATCGGCACAATCCCGACAGTCAGTTGTTTATGAATTCAAAACAACGCGTTCGACGAATGCGGGTATCGATTATTGGTCGGATCTTCGAGGAAGTGACGTAAAAACGGCGCGCATAAGGGACAAAATGGCCTCGACCGCCACATGGCGAAGGAACGCTGCTGCCTGACATCAAATTACGTAGAAAATCAGGCGGAACTGCGATTAAAAACCGCCGCCAATTTGTTCCAAAGACTTCGAGGATCGATTTAAAGACAAACTCACCGTGTTCGTACGGCGAGAAGGTCCCGGCGTCTATGTTTATGTACGGGTCGATCTTTATCGAAGTCACATGTATCCCACAGTTCTTTAATATCGTGCCGAATGAGCTTGCGATCACGCCTTTTCCCACCCCGCTGATCACACCGCCGGTCACCAAAATGTACTTCATTGCGTTTTCTATATCGATAAGACAATTTCGTCACGGAATATTCTAGGTACTCTGTATATACACTTTCGGGAGAACCTCTCTCGAGCCAGACAGACAGTCGTCTGGATCGGGACCAGTCCGATGCGGAGGTAAAGAACACTCCGCGCTTTTCCCCGATTGGTCCGTTCCGTAGTGACGTCATTTGTTTCGGTCACTGCTCACGTGAGAACGGGGAATATTGATTATACAGATTTTTAAGGCGACTGGAACTACGATTCATCATTTTAGGAACCAAAAATTTACTCTGGAAGCCTTTGCGGCTAGAAATTAGTCGGTTTTTGCCTTCTGAATAGACAAATTTTGGGTTCTTCATTCGGAGTAGGGGACGAACGGACTGACCAATCAGTGGTCGATGCGCGCGTCGATAATTAGACTCGACCAATGCCGATCGATACAATTAATGGCGCGCTTTATGAATAAGTTTTTCTTTTTCTTCACAATGAGGAGAACTCTTGTACGTTCTAAACGGACTGAAATCATTTAGGAACTAAAAGTAGATGAAATTAACGGCTTCTGTCGATCTCTAAGCTTTGAGATGCGTATTTATACAATCTTAAGCCAATAAAAGGCGGAAGTATTAATATTTGTATATTGCCTAAAAGTGAATTTTCCTGTCTACAACATACATGTATAGTTACTTATGCGATTATTAGTTAACAATGAAGTATCCTGATCAAGAATTCAATGTAACAAAGTATGCTGAAGATTTTTGTCTCAGTGGATCAAAAATCTCACATTTTTATCAGTTATTATCTTTACTTTCTAGAATAAATAATTGAAAGAAAAAACCAATACGTACCTTTGGCGCGTTGACTGTTGAGATTATTATCCCATTGTTGATATTGCGAGATAGTAACTATTCAAACTCACCGTGTAGATTGTTGTTTCATATTCAGGCTCAATAAATACTCATATTGTTCAAACTACGGATTATAATTTCTTATTTTTCATTGCCCAATACTGAATGGATTACTGCAGGCACTATGAAGGAAGATCCACTTGGAATTTTACGTCAATTACAGAATCGCAGCTACTCGGAAGAGAAAATGTGTGAATTGCATCGAGAGAATTGAATGAAATACATGGATTTAGAATATCACAATCACACCCACAGCGGTTTTTTCGGCTCGTAGAGAAAATTTGTGTCAAAAAGTACATTTTTTCGCGATATAAGATTGTTGCAGAAAAATCGACGTCTTCCTTTCCAGAAAAAGAAACATTATCACGATCTTAGACGAGGCTAATGAGACGAATACTCAAGAGACATGGGTAGTTCACAGCATTTTATATTCAATGTTTAAAACTAAAAATTCGTGGATGCGATAACGTTTAGAAAATCTATAATACACGCATAATAACGTCGGCTATAACGAAAATGAAATTAAAACACTTTTCATATTCTCCTCTCTTCCTTAATCTCTAAGCCTCTGTTCTCATCTTATCCATAGAACTCCAATCAGACTTTCAATGCTTCAAAGTCTCCGCCCAGACTTTCTGCAGCTCGATGAGTTCCCTCTGTAAACTTTCACTCCGCATCTCGTTCAGGTTCAATCTCTTCTCGAAATTCAACACCAGAGGCTTCGTAACGATGTCCGTTATGTGGGACAGCGCCCTGGTGTGGACTGTAAATTACAACATCACCGTCAATCAAATCCCCCGTCAACACCAAATTTTATGACTTGAATATCAAACCTGCGTGGTTGTGAATCGTCGCCATGAGATCTGGGTGCGCGGCGCATGCCTCCGCGCTGTCTTCCTCTTCCTGGACCAATATCTTCGGCAGATCCGTCATTGTCTGTCAAAAATAAAGAAAATTAAATTCCTCGTGCCGATTCAGAGCTCGATTATCGTCAAATATTGAAAAATAATCACTTTCAAACACTGATCGGACAGATCTTTCGTGTAGACAATCTCTAACGGGATTTCTTTGGCCTCCCCGTTGTGCGATTGAAAGCAAGTCACGAGCGCCTCTTGTTCCTGTTCGCAATAAAAACGATTACTGTCTGTTACACCGACAGTCTGTATGTTCTACCTTGGAGTCTTTTCCTTCCGAGAAGACGGAGAATATCAATCCTACAAATCCTCTGTCCATAGTTTGGTAAGTGGCTTGAGTTCTGACGTCTAGAAGGAGAATATTGAATTTAAAAAATCAGTATCCCGGATAATCGAGAATCTCTCTCCTCACCGACGTGGGAAGGCCAGACGGTGATGTGCGGATGCGAATGATACCATCCGAGGACTCGCATGGGGCGCATAAGCTCGATCTCGAGTCTCTCGGCCTCCGCAGCAGCCTTCAGAAGCTGTTCGGACGATATTTCAACGCGATCTTTCTTCTTGTCGGACCGTCGGAGGATCTTGACTGCCGATATGCTGGCAACGCCTTCGGAGAGCTGAAGGAAAGCGGGGATCGAATCGATTGGGGAGAAAATGATGAGAGAACGGGACGGTACTCACGTTTCCAATCAGCAAACCCATCACTTCGAAATTCTCTGTGGAAAGTGCGTGCTGTAAACAAACCATGTAGACATCGGCCTGAAGCTCGACCTTCTCCAGCGGCGCTTCGTCCATTGCCGATTTTAATTAACGATTCCCGATCCGTTTGATGGTTTTTATCGATAGTAACAGCACGAGATAGAAACGTAACTCGCGAGGTTGTATATAACCTAAAAATAATTGGTCAAAGATTGATTATACGGGAGATGGAGGCTTTATGCGGACAAAATTAGACGCTGAAATATCGCAGGATATCTTTTTTTACCGTTTTGTCTTTTATACACGTTAGAGAATTTTCTGTAACTGTTTAATAATCGCTGGAATGACAGTTCAACGCTATTCCTCCAGTGCCTCCATGGTTCAACAGTTGGGAGAAATTTGTGGCGTGATGAGAACACAAGAAAAAAAATGAATGGCGGCTTCAGCGTCGCTGTACGCGCGCGTATTCAAATTATTGAAACCGTTCAATTTTTAGTCGACTTCAAATGTGTCTTTCGATGTCCTGAAAGTGGGGAAGATTTTGTGATAGAGGATAGAAGGTTAAAAAAATCGATCGAAATAACCGTTTGAATAACGTGAATAACAACGCGAGAGAATGCTACAGTCCATCTTTACCGACCGAGTAGCCAAGTCACTTATTTCCACTGATATCAGCCCGGTGACACTATCCAGTTCAGGGCTGCCAGGTCCCCCTCCATAGAAAGCGGTAGTGACCTCTTGAAAAAAGCGGTAGATCCACAAAAAAGGCGGTAGATCTGAATTCCCTATTAAAATACTCTTTTATTTGGTCTAATATTACTAACGCGTATATGTATATCACATATACATAGATATAAACTTTTTTCAAATCCAAAATAACATCGTGACAGTATCGAATATTACCGACAAGGGAGACCTTCAATGTTACCACTATGCTATGTTTATAATAATTATATTTTGGATTTGAAAAAAGTTTATATCTACGCATATGTGATACATATGCGTTCCTAATATGAGATCAAATTAATAGCGCGTTTCGTACATTCATCTTTTGTGACGAAATTAAGGGGTAAAAAATCGGTTAAAAAATTGTAGAAAGCAGTATGCAACGCTCAAAACTAGTAGATTTGCGAGGGCTAATTGGAAAAACTGGTAGAAATTGCAAAAAAACGGTAGGCAAAGCTGAAAACTAGTAGATTTGAGAGGGCTAATTGGAAAAAGCGGTAGAAATTGCAAAAAAGCGGTAGAGCGGTAGACAGGATCCAAAAACGGTAGATCTACCGTTAAAGCGGTAGAGTTGGCAGCCCTGAATTCCAGTTTGACTGATTCCCTTACTGTCGCCAACCACTACGCGGCGCTGGGAGTAGTGTGCCCTGTCGGTGGGCGTGTACATCAATATTAGACAGTAATTATGGGGGATTCCACGTCAAATCGACCGAAAAAACAAGATTTTTTCCCTGACTCCTTTCGATTTGCTTGTCCTTTTGCACAGTCAAACTGCATGTTGAAAGGATGAACTGTGATTTTTTTCAGATTTTTTCGAGTTTTCGACTCATCATTCTATCACAAAAAATCATCGAATAAATTGATTTTCAATTCTTTTTTTACTTTGCGCCTACATAGCTCAAAACGTGAACGATGTGTGAAAAAAGTTCCAATACGAGAATTTTGGGGTTTTTTGTGAACTTTTCGAGAGTATTTTCATCAGATTTTCAATACCCCGTTCAAGTGTGGCTGAAATTTATACACAGCATGTCTTTTTCAATGCCAAAGGTTTTCTGAGAATTTCAAAGTGGGCCGAGCAGTGGTTCAAAAAATGCATCAACAAATATTCGCACAGTGGCGAGAATTCGGCGATTATGAGGTCGCAAGACAGTTTTGTGGCCACGATTCGAAAATTCAAGATCAATATTTATTTTGTAAAGGAAGGCGATCAATATTTATTATTCTTGTTTGCGTACTCGCGATCGCCCTTGAATTTTTGAACTGCGTTCGAAAAAACTTTTTTGCGACCTCATAATCGCCGAATTCTCGCCACTGTGCGAATATTTGTTGATGTATCTTTTGAACCGCTACTCGACCCACTATGAAATTTTCAGACAACTTTTGGCATTGAAAAAGACATGCTGTGTAAAAATTCCAGCCAATTCGATAAGGGCACTTTTTTGTTACTGACGATTTTGAAGATTTTTTACCAAAACTGCAGTTTCGCGAGGCACAAAAAATTGCAAAACATTACTTTCAGAAATTTCAAAGAAAGACGCGAAAGTTTTGTATGAAAACTTTTTTCATTGCTCATCTGGATTTCACGTTTTGTTGGCTTGCAAAATCGAAAAAAAACGCTAAAAGCTGATTATTCGACCAGCTGTAAGTAGAAAAATACTTGGTCAGAAAAATCTGGAAAATTCACAGTTGATCCTTTCAACGTGTACTTGCACTGTGTAAAAAGACAAACAGATCGAAAGGGGTCAGGGAAATCGACCGTTCGATTTGACGCGGAATCCCCCTTATACTATTTATCACCATTGTCATTAACAACGTGAATATGAATTTGAAAGTCGAAATTAAAAATAATGCTGCAATTCACGTTGGATCAAACTATTGAATGAAAAATAAATCACGTGTTCGTATATTAATAGTCAAACTTTTATTTATTAGCATTTGTGAAGTTATTCGGTGGGTGTTCGAGGTTATGTCGCAACCTTTTGAATCAGCTTTCGAAATTTTTCGACGTAACCACGCCCACCGGCCGGGCACACTACCCCCAGCGCCGCGTAGCGGTCGGCGACAGTAAGGGAATCACTGTCTAACATTAGCGGTATAGGGAACTGTCACCGGGCTGACTGATATCAAAGCCTACGCGTAACAGAAGCGAAGAAGAAGATGATCGCGAAATTTCGTATCAAATTCTGAACACTTAGATCAGATCCCAAAATATGTTTGTTTCACGTAACAATAACGATAAAATCCTTGTTTCTAACTAAAATGACAACTGTCGTCGCGGCCATTACCATTTTAGTTAGGAACAAGGATTTTGTCGTTATTGTTGCGTGAAAGAAAGATGTTTTGAGATGTAGGTGTTTAGAATTTCATGCGGAATCGCGCTATGATCTTCTTTTTCGCTTCTGTAACGCGAAGGCTTTGATATCAGTGGAAAGAAGTGAAGCGGCTACTCGGTCGGTAAAGATTGACTATCCCTGCAAAAAATGTCCGATAGGAATTTCTGATCCGTTTCTATCCGAAAAAGCGGTGAAAAATGGCCAACCCGAACTGTTTGCGGCCCAATTCGGAATTTTATTAGGATTTGCCAACAAAAAAATTGAACAATCTGAATCCGGCCTTATCCGAATAATGCGCGGTCACGCGAATCGGGGTTCATCCCTTTCTATCCGAAAGAGCCGTGAAAAATGGCGTTCCCGTATTGTATGCGGCTCAATCCGAGATTGATTCGAATATATGGTCCCGCATGCGTGGCTGATGCTCTATCCAGACCCTGGTGGAAATAATTTCTACGCCAAAGTACGACAAAAGTGAAAAATGTAGAAAATCGTAGAAATTTGTTAAACAATGTGAAAAATGGTTAAAAAATTTCGAAATTCGTCGAAATCGGTAGAAAATCGCAGAAAAGAGGTATTTTTTTCGTAGAAAAATACGGATTCTACAATCTATGACGAAAATTTACAATTCTTAATCAACAACTTTAAAAAAATTATAAGTCGATCATGGAAATTTTTTTTTTCGTAGAATGTCATAGACTTTCATAAGGAAGTACGAATTTCTAAAAAACTTAATGCAACTTTACGATTTCTAATGACAGACTATTTCAGTTAACGAATGCAAATTAACTACATCTTTCTGATATACAACTATTGACGAAAAACAACGAAAATCTATAGTTATGTATTTGAATAAATGAAATCTACGGCACGATGAGGTAGAATTTTTCTTGGCGTGAAATTTCGTAAACTTTCGTAAACTTTCGTACAAAACTACGAAATTCTATAACAAATTATGAAAATCAACGTCTTTTTTCGTGAGAATATCTTTCATTTTCGACACCACCTTTTATTTCGCGTCGATTCTCGTAGATATTCGTAGAGTCTACGTGAATTTTACCAATATCCACGGAAAAGTACGAACAAAGTAATGACATTTATCACTCGAACGAACGTCAACTGTTTGTTGCCTACATTAGCGTAAACTTTCGTACAAAACTACGAAGTTCTATGACAAATTATGAAAATAAACGTCTTTTTTCGTGAGAAGATCTTCCATTTTCGACACCATCTTTTCAAATTTCGTAGAATGTTGTATAATTGCATACCATTCTACAAGAAACTCCAATTATTCCCGATTTTTCAAGAAATATGAAGAAGTATAAAGAAAAAATTATTTAATCGTCTTTCTTCCGCCTCGCTTCATACATGGGTTTGAAATATTTATCCTGGGACATGGGCGTAATAAGCTTTCATTAGAGCCCAATTTCGATGTAATCGGTACACGGAGAGCTGAGATGTGATTATTTGAATGTTTCCGATACCCGTTTCCTCGGCAGAATTTTGTTCGTCATCGTCTTCAGTCGCTCAATTGCTCTATTCCTACGACAATAAAAATGAGAGAAGATCGACCACCGCTAGACAGCAAGAATTCACAGCGATCGACGTACCCTAGGTTAGTCGCCAGACGGCGCTTCGGAAGGCACGACTGTAGAGTAGAGAATCACCAAGGATACTTAAGGAGGCTCTAGCACAAAGGGCCGATTTGTGTGGGGGCTTACGCGAGGGCCTCTATTTTTACAGAAGACCGCAAGTTTGTCATAACACAATTGCTTCCAATAAAATTATTGTTAATTCTATGAATACATTATTAATTTCGCGCCACTGAATAAAAACCGTGAAAGAAGAATAATTTTACGGTACGATACTGCATACATAAGTATGGCAACACCGCGATTCTCTATAATATCTCACTTTCTCCAGTGCTAGACGGATGGAGGTTCAATTCTCGCGCAGGCGCTCTGCCATCATATTTCGGTCTCGCTGCCGAATTTCTACGCGGTTCCATAACCTCTCTAAATTTCAAATTTTTCGAGACTTTGACATCGAATATCTCATAATATGAGTCGGTGACCCCATACTGTATTATTGTATTTGCAATTCTCGCGATCTAATCAACATTACTATAGTTTTTCGTAAACATCTGTGTAGTAAATGTAGAGATATCAATTGGCCCATGTCTTTCGAGAGGGATCCTGCCATAAGGCCCATGTTAAAAATTCCAATTTCAACTATTTTTATCTTGCGTATTTAGTCGGTGACCCGGTCTGAAATCTCGCATACGTGAGAATGGGTGCTTGATTTATAATATACTGAAAATTTATTTTTTTCTGTGCATGACCCGTTCGTGCTAGAGCCTCCTTAACTATATATAGAAGGATGCCCAGATCCGGCCGTTGACGCTGATTGGCTAGTCAGTTGTGATGTATAGCGCTACTGACCCGAACTCCGCGGTACAACCAAAATAACGGCTACATATCATTCATTTCTACAGTTTTATGTCGTTCTGACCGTAAAAACTATTATTGGAGCTATTATTTTCGGAATTAAATATATTAACATGCTTTTAGGCAAATTAATCGCAAGAACAAACACATATATGTATATATTTTACCGAGGTATTCAAAGGAATTGGAAAGAATTACGTATGGCATGCAATATTAATTTCAACATCTCTCGTAACGTTGGGTATTACTTTGTGTATGTACATATAACACAATTTGGATAATACTTAGGAAAAACGGATTGGATAAACGGATTGACAAGGATTGGGTTTCATTAAGATTTTAATCACACAATATGTAAACCAAATCGTCGCCTTAGTATTTATTTGCCCTACCGACTATTTTCTATTATGTTAATATGATATATTGTTCAATTATTATAAACCATACATATTCAAAAATATTTTCATGTGACGTATTATAAATTGAAATTTTTTATTATATTAATATAATATAATATTGAATTATTATAAACCATACATATTCAAAAATATTTTCATGTGACGTATTATAAATAAAATTTTTCTATTATATTAATATAATAATATAATATTGAATTATTATAAACCATACATATTCAAAAATATGTATGGTATGTATGGTTACATTCAAAAATATGTATGGTTAACCTCAAAACACTGTTGTCACGAGTACATTTATTCGAAAAACATGGCACTAGCAAACGTTGACAACACAACAGAATATTATAATTATTATTTAACGTAATCCACGGGATAACCTAGTTAGAATGGAGTTACCACGATGAAAATGATGTAAAACCGTGAAAACCATACCTACGGCTATGGATAAGAGGTCTACGACGGTCTAGCGCTACGTCATCAGTCTACCCCCACCACCGGACCGGCCGTTAACATTGCGCTTATGGGATCTGGGCATCCTTCTATAGTTAAGTATCCTTGGAGAATCACCACCGAAGTGAATAGACCGCCATGTTTAAACGTAAGGCTGCATTCACATGGGCCTGAATTCACCGGATCGGAACCACTGATCTATATGGGGTAGTCCAAATGAAAGTGAACAGAGTTTGACCCCGACCCTCACCGAAATGGTTGCCGATTTTTTTCCGTATTCTACTCCACAAAAGGTACACTTTCCGATTTTTCTTAGATTTTTTCGACTCATGGCTCGGTCGCGGCGATTTTTTCAAGTTTTTCCATTAATCTAATGCAACTCTGAAGTCTTACATTTTATCGCAAAGTCATAAAGGAAAAAAAGTTTATTTTTCTTTTAATCTTCACAAAAATATTTTTTCACGAATTTTCAGAGCATGCTAAATCGTCGATTTCGACGAAAAACGCATGAAAATTGAGTTATCTCGGAAAACCCGTTTTCAAAAATTTCGAAATTTTCTGTCAATTTTCTTTGGCCAAAAACACACAACTTTCGTATGAAACATATTTTGGGCACGGCCTTCGTTCGGGAGCTACGCCTTATTTTATGTGATAATATCAGTAAACTACGTAAATCAATTTTTTCTTTTATATTTCGTATAAATCACTTTAGGCGGATTCGACCCCAAATTTTGTGTTTCATACCTAAAATCAAAATCACTTTATTCGTCATCAACTTCGACACACGATTAAGTGTTTACAAACTCAATGTTCCAAGAGTCAAAAAACTTTAGTATCCTGGAATCTTTATAATAATTTGTTTTATTTGTTTTCTGATTAGCCCAAGATCAGTGGTCTTACAGTGATTACTTATGACGTTTACGAATCTTGGTTAGTGTCGACTTTACAGGAGGGAATCAATTTCAATCTTTTTATCAGATAGAATTTCAGCTTTGGCACGTAGATAAAACCCGTGACAGATTGATTTGCATCTGTACTTCATTTTCTTTTCTTACACCGATCGCAAAATACCACTTTTCATACCTCTTGAGCGGGCGCAAAACAGATCTTTTCGGTCCTCGGGCGGAAAAGTCCTTTTCTCAAACCCGGTCGCAAAATGCCACTTTTCATACCTCTTAAGCGGGTGCAAAACAGATCTTTTCGGCCCTCGGGCGCAAAGTGCTGTTTTTCACTCGGTCTGAAAAGATGCATTTCTGCAGACCAGGTGTTGAGAATAAAATCGCGTGCATGACGGGCGCAAGTCTATTACGGTGAGTGTGATTGCAGCACACTCGAAAAATAGTTCTTTGTGCCCTTGATACACAATATACTATTTCAATTATGATTTTCAATGTTCTATTTTATGTTCGAGAAAATTTTTGACCACATTCAAAACTCGCGATTCGACCTCGAGTGATTTATACTAAATATTTAACAAAAATTGATTTACGTGCTTTACCGATATTATCACATAAAACGAGGCGTAGCTCCCGAACGAAGGCCGTGCCCAAAATATGTCTTATATGAAAGTTGTGTGTTTTTGACCAAAGAAAATTGACAAAAAATTTCGAAATTTTTGAAAACGGGTTTTCCGAGATAACTCAATTTTTCTGCGTTTTTCGTCGAAATCAACGATTTAGCATGCTCTGAAAATTCGTGAAAAAATAATTTTGTAAAGATCAAAAGAAACCTAAACTTTTTTTCCTCTATGACTTTGCGATAAAATGTAAGACCTCAGAGTTGTATTAGATTAATGGAAAAACTTGAAAAAATCGCCGCGACCGAGCCATGAGTCTAAAAAATCTAAGAAAAATCGGAAAGTGTACCTTTTGTGGAGTAGAATACGGAAAAAAATCGGCGACTAATTCGGTGAGGGTCGGGGTCAAACTCTGTTCACTTTCATTTGGACTACCCCATATACTAACTGGATAGCTGATACCCACGCGAGCAGCGGGCCGGTTAGAAGCCTCGCCAGCGCCACCGAATATTTCCAGGAGAACTAAATTTCCCTAATCTGCGCATGCGTCGACGCGCTTCATTCAAACATTACCACGTAGAGATGAGTGATTCGATAATGAATCCTATTTTACGGTGGCAATTCATGCAACCGTCAAATATAGAGAACAGAGTGTTGCTGTAGGCGGACATTTCACCATTCGGGGTGTATAATACGAACGTGAACTGACGTTATTATGATATACCATACTATACTTCCATATTTTTTCAAGTTGGTTAGAGAGGAAGAATCCGAATTGTTTTCAGATCTTTCCGTACATGAAATATTGATTGCTCATTTTTCTTAATAAACACAACGGCCCATATTTACTGTGTATATCGATCATACCTTATACGTGACTTACAATTCGTTTTGAAATTGAAGCTATCAGCCACGCATGGCAGCGCATATCTGCTACGGCGCATGCCCAGATAGCACTCATTTAGTTCTCCTGGAAATATTCGGCGGCGCTGGAGAGGCTTCTAATCGGCCCGCTGGGACCCTATGCTTTTGTATGGCAAACAGCTATCCAGTTAGTACAGAGATCAGTGATCGGAACGGAATCGGAATCTAGGGAGTTTTCGAAGAGCCAATCAGAGACGTTCCGGTCATTCTTCGTTCCGATGAGAATATTATCCTACGTTCACATGGACCGAAATTTGCCGGAATTCACGGGGACGGAACGCTCAGTGGCGAATTAGAGTGTTTCTTTCTACCGGGAATTTAAAAAATACTCATTCTGATTGGCTCCCGCTCGTTCAGTTCCTGAAAATTCCTGTCCATGTGAACATAGGATTTTAATAGCAACGGAACGGTTTACTAACACAACCGTGCAGTTAACCTCTAAACGCTACGCAATACAGCAACAAGTATTTGATTATTAGCGGAGGGTCAAGATTTATTGACGGGCTGTAACCTGTAAATAATCCAAGATGCATGCAAATTTGAATATTGGTTATCACATGCATTTACGATTATTTACATACATTTCATTGTGTATGGAATATGGATAAATAGAAACAAAAGATCTCAAGATACAAGACTATCTCAGTGCCCCGGGAATATTATTTATTTATTCAATTGTTCAATTCTTCACTCAACAATACTGTCCTCGTTGCGTTTTCGCACAGATACACACGTACGGCAAATCACGACGTTCCGACGAAACATGACGAATTCTCGTAATGCACTCGGAACGAATTGAACGGAACGTCTCTGATTGGCTCTTCGAAAACTCCCTAGATTCCGATTCCGTTCCGATGCGGTGAATTCAGGCCCATGTGAATGCAGCCTAAGATCGAGAATCGATTACCCGAGACCAGCCCGGTGACACATCCCTATACCGCTCATGTTAGACAGTGATTCCCGTACTGTCGCCGACCGCTACGCGGCGCTGGGGGTAGTGTTCCCGGCCGGTGGGCGTGGTTACGTCGAAAAAAATCGAAAGCTGATTCAAAAGGTTGCGACATAACCTCGAACACCCACCGAATAACTTCACAAATGCTGATAAATAAAAGTTTGACTATTAATATATGAACACGTGGTTTATTTTTCATTCAATAGTTTGATCCAACGTGAATTGTAGCATTATTTTTAATTTTGACTTTCAAATTCATATTCACGTTGTTAATGATAATGGTGATAAATAGTATACGGGGGATTCCGCGTCAAATCGAACGGTCGATTTCCCTAACCCCTTTCGATCTGTTTGCCCTTTTACACAGTACAAGTACACGTTGAAAGGATCAACTGTGAATTTTTTCAGATTTTTCTGACCAAGTATTTTTCTACTACAGCTGGTCAAATGATCAACTTTTAGCGTTTTTTCGATTTTGCAAGCCAACATAGCGTGAAATCCAGATGAGCAATGAAAAAAGTTTTCACACAAAAGTTTCGCGTCTTTCTTTGAAATTTCTGAAAATAATTTTTTTGCAATTTTTTGTGCCTCGCGAAACTGCAGTTTTGTTAAAAAATCTTCAAAATCGTCAGTAACAAAAAAGTGCCCTTATTGAATTGGCTGGAATTTTTACACAGCATGTCTTTTTCAATGCCAAAAGTTGTCTGAAAATTTCATAGTGGGTCGAGCAGCTGTTCAAAAGATACATCAACAAATATTCGCACAGTGGCGAGAATTCGGCGATTATGAGGTCGAAAAAAAGTTTTTTCGGCCGCAGTTCAAAAATTCAAGGGCGATCGCGAGTACGCAAACAAGAATAATGCATATTGATCTTGAATTTTCGAATCGTGGCCACAAAACTGTCTTGCGACCTCATAATCGCCGAATTCTCGCCACAGTGCGAATATTTGTTGCTGCATTTTTTTGAACCACTGCTCGGCCCACTTTGAAATTCTCAGACAACATTTGGCATTGTAAAAGACACGCTGTGTATAAATTTCAGCCAAACCGATTAGGGCACTTTTGAGTTATGAATGATTTACACTCATTTTGTAATAAAATCACACTTGAACGGGGTATTGAAAATCTGATGAAAATACTCTCGAAAAGTTCACAAAAAACCCCAAAATTCTCGTATTGGAACTTTTTTCACACATCGTTCACGTTTTGAGCTATGTAGGCGCGAAAAGTAAAAAAAGAATTGAAAATCAATTTATTCGATGGTTTTTTGTGATAGAATGATGAGTCGAAAAACTCGAAAAAATCTGAAAAAAAATCACAGTTCATCCTTTCAACATGCAGTTTGACTCTGCAAAAGGAAAAGCAAATCGAAAGGAGTCAGGGAAAAAATCTTGTTTTTTCGGTCGTTTTCACGTGGAATCCCCCGTAATTACTGTCTAATATTGATGTATAAGCGTTCTAATACCTTCATTAAAAACAAATATTTAACGGAGAATGGATATTGGGGAGCGATCTGGTTATTGAAATACGGGCTTCGAGGTCTTTCAAATTTTTCCGTTGTAACCACGCCCACCGTCAGGGAACACTACTCCCAGCGCCGCGTAGCGGTTGGCGACAGTAAGGGAATCCGTCAAAATGGATAGTGTCACCGGGCTGCCCGAGACAGAGCTGCCAGTTGCGTCAGTCGCAATAAAATCTCATCATTTTCCAAGTTTTATGCGCTTTGTTTCTCTTTGTTATTATTATACAGATGTTAACGTATGAATCGAAGAGCTGAATTGTAATAAATAGGGATGTCTCCTATAAAATGATGAAACTTGCAATTTTGAGGTCAAAAATGTAGTTAATAACACGTATACGTACGGAAAAATGATTGAGTGTTGATTGTGTGAAAGTGGATTTACTTACACGAGCTTCGGATTCATTTCAATACAGATCTCTAACAACCAGATTAGGTATAGCAGTCGGTATGTGTAGTTCCATGTGTAATGTATTGTGTCCAGCGTAGACCGGCGAGCGTTGTAAAAACTCAACCGTCTACCATCTACAGTGTCTTGGTTTGGTTTTCATATAACTCGCAAAATAGTTTCCTGTTCAAGCAGTTCTTGATTTGAGATTTCATAAGCTGTGGCTATATTCTGACTCGGTTTCGGTTCATGAATTTTCACCGTGTTTGTAGTTCCAAGCAGATGAATCAACTTTATCGATTGTAACTACGTAGAAAGTTGAATGTATCTATAAAATATAGTTGAACATGTAATCCTTGATTCGTCACCAATCAACTTTTCACCCGTTGAATCCTATCTGCTAATGTATTTTATCGCTTGAGCTATTTGGCAAACCACCATCAGCACTCTGATTGAGTACGATAGAAATAAATCATGTATTAGGATATGTGACTATAAGAAGGTTATGGTTGAATTAAGTCTTTGACATTATTCACCTGCTTATACCTGCTATTGTTGAGTAGGTGTACGAAACGATGTGTCAGTCTGTAATGTTTATTTGTCGATTTTCTAAAATCTATTGATCTACCAAATTAATAACATCGCAGTGTTTCTATTTTATGGCATATTTATTGTGTCCCAATAATCTGCTGATCTCAATACATTTCGGATGAAGTGAGACAAACAAACTTATTCATTCACTTTGGTCATAACTAATTTGGATGAGCAAAAAAGTTTTATCTCGTTACTTTTGCTTGATTGATTGACAACATTATTTGCAGCATTAATGCATATCTCATTTCGTCCAACTGACAAAACTTATCGATGCCAAATTTGAAATGCTTTGGTATTAGCCTCACAATACACAGATTGATCACTTTTGAATTGTGTGACAGTTTCAACAATGCAACATGTTGCCGAACGTATTTGTTATAAATAATTATTAGTATTTGTTATAATATAAGTATGAATTTCAGTACATCATCTCTAGTTCTAAAGTGTGCATCCACAAAACAGAAAAATAAACCTAATTGGAACTTTAAACAACCCTGAAAATCTCTCTTCGACATTTCTACACTCTTCTGGTCACAGGTTCGCTGTCTTTGATTCGCGAAAAATTGAATCACTCGTACAAAATGCGCGATTTCGTGTCCAGACACTGTGTAGCGTACGCAGATGACCTTTTTCGACTTTTCTACACTCTTCTGGTCACAAGTTCGCTGTCTTTGATCCGCGAGAAATTGAATCACGCGTCCAAAATGCGCGATTTCGTGTCCAGACACTGTGTACCGTACGCAGATGACCTTTTTCGACTTTTCTACACTCTTCTGGTCACAAGTTCGCTGTCTTTGATTCGCGAAAAATTGAATGACGCGTCCAAAATGCGCGTTTTCGTGTCCAGACACTGTGCAGCGTTCGCAGATGACCTTTTTCGACTTTTCTACACTCTTCTGGTCACAAGTTCGCTGTCTTTGATTCGCGAAAAATTGAATCACGCGTCCAAAATGCGCGATTTCGTGTCCAGACACTGTGTAGCGTACGCAGATGACCTTTTTCGACTTTTCTACACTCTTCTGGTCACAAGTTCGCTGTCTTTGAATCGCGAAAAATTCAATCACCCGTACAAAATGCGCGATTTCGTGTCCAGACACTGTGTAGCGTACGCAGATGACCTTTTTCTACCTTTCTACACTCTTCTGGTCACAAGTTCGCTGACTTTGATTCGCGAAAAATTGAATCACTCGTACAAAATGCGCGAATTCGTGTCCAGACTCTGTGTAGCGTACGCAGATGACCTTTTTCTACTTTTCTACAGTCTTCTGGTCACAAGTTCGCTGACTTTGATTCGCGAAAAATTGAATCACTCGTACAAAATGCGAGATTTCGTGTCCAGACACTGTGTAGCGTACGCAGATGACCTTTTCCTACTTTTCTACACTCTTCTGGTCACAAGTTCGCTGACTTTGATTCGCGAAAAATTGAATCACTCGTACAAAATGCGCGATTTCGTGTCCAGACACTGTGTAGCGTACGCAGATGACCTTTTTCTACTTTTCTACACTCTTCTGGTCACAAGTTCGCTGACTTTGATTCGCGAAAAATTGAATCACGCGTCCAAAATGCGCGATTTCGTGTCCAGACACTGTGTAGCGTACGCAGATGACCTTTTTCTACTTTTCTACACTCTTCTGGTCACAAGTTCGCTGACTTTGATTCGCGAAAAATTGAATCACTCGTACGAAATGCGCGAATTCGTGTCCAGACACTGTGTAGCGTACGCAGATGACCTTTTTCTACTTTTCTGCACTCTTCTGGTCACAAGTTCACTCACTTTGATTCGCGAAAAATTGAATCACTCGTACAAAATGCGCGAATTCGTGTCCAGACACTGTGTAGCGTACGCAGATGACCTTTTTCTACTTTTCTACACTCTTCTGGTCACAAGTTCGCTGACTTTGATTCGCGAAAAAATTGAATCACTCGTACAAAATGCGCGAATTCGTGTCCAGACTCTGTGTAGCGTACGCAGATGACCTTTTTCTACTTTTCTACACTCTTCTGGTCACAAGTTCGCTGACTTTGATTCGCGAAAAATTGAATCACTCGTACAAAATGCGCGAATTTGTGTCCAGACACTGTGTAGCGTGCGCAGATGACCTTTTTCTACTTTTCTACACTCTTCTGGTCACAAGTTCGCTGACTTTGATTCGCGAAAAATTGAATCACTCGTACAAAATGCGCGAATTCGTGTCCAGACACTGTGTAGCGTACGCAGATGACCTTTTTCTACTTTTCTACACTCTTCTGGTCACAAGTTCGCTGACTTTGATTCGCGAAAAATTGAATCACTCGTCCAAAATGCGCGATTTCGTGTCCAGACACTGTGTAGCGTACGCAGATGACCTTTTTCTACTATTCTACACTCTTCTGGTCACAAGTTCGCTGACTTTGATTCGCGAAAAATTGAATCACTCGTACAAAATGCGCGAATTCGTGTCCAGACATTGTGTAGCGTACGCAGATGACCTTTTTCGACTTTTCTACACTCTTCTGGTCACAAGTTCGCTGTCTTTGATTCGCGAAAAATTGAATCACGCGTCCAAAATGCGCGATTTCGTGTCCAGACACTGTGTACCGTACGCAGATGACCTTTTTCGACTTTTCTACACTCTTCTGGTCACAAGTTCGCTGTCTTTGATTCGCGAAAAATTGAATCACGCGTCCAAAATGCGCGATTTCGTGTCCAGACACTGTGTAGCGTTCGCAGATGACCTTTTTCGACTTTTCTACACTCTTCTGGTCACAAGTTCGCTGTCTTTGATTCGCGAAAAATTGAATGACGCGTCCAAAATGCGCGATTTCGTGTCCAGACACTGTGTAGCGTACGCAGATGACCTTTTTCGACTTTTCTACACTCTTCTGGTCACAAGTTCGCTGACTTTGATTCGCGAAAAATTGAATCACTCGTACAAAATGCGCGATTTCGTGTCCAGACTCTGTGTAGCGTACGCAGATGACCTTTTTCTACTTTTCTATACTCTTCTGGTCACAAGTTCGCTGACTTTGATTCGCGAAAAATTGAATCACTCGTACAAAATGCGCGAATTCGTGTCCAGACTCTGTGTAGCGTACGCAGATGACCTTTTTCTACTTTTCTACACTCTTCTGGTCACAAGTTCGCTGACTTTGATTCGCGAAAAAGTGAATCAATGGTACAAAATGCGCGAATTCGTGTCCAGACACTGTGTAGCGTACGCAGATGACCTTTTTCGACTTTTCTACACTCTTCTGGTCACAAGTTCGCTGTCTTTGATTCGCGAAAAATTGAATCACGCGTCCAAAATGCGCGATTTCGTGTCCAGACACTGTGTAGCGTACGCAGATGACCTTTTTCGACTTTTCTACACTCTTCTGGTCACAAGTTCGCTGACTTTGATTCGCGAAAAATTGAATCACCCAATACAAAATGCGCGATTTCGTGTCAGACGCACTGTGTAGCGTACGCAGATGACCTTTTCGACTTTTCCTACACTCTTCTGGTCACAAGTTCGCTGTCTTTGATTCGCGAAAAATTCAATCACGCGTCCAAAATGCGCGATTTCGTGTCCAGACACTGTGTAGCGTACGCAGATGACCTTTTTCGACTTTTCTACACTCTTCTGGTCACAAGTTCGCTGTCTTTGATTCGCGAAACATTGAATCACGCGTCCAAAATGCGCGATTTCGTGTCCAGACACTGTGTAGCGTACGCAGATGACCTTTTTCGACTTTTCTACTCTCTTCTGGTCACAAGTTCGCTGTCTTTGAATCGCGAAAAATTCAATCACGCGTCCAAAATGCGCGATTTCGTGTCCAGACACTGTGTAGCGTGCGCAGATGACCTTTTCGACTTTTCTCCCTCTTCTAGTCTAAATTCCGCTATCTTTAGATCACCAAAATTGAATCACGCGTCCAAAATGCGCGATTTCGTGTCCAGACACTGTGTAGCGTACGCAGATGACCTTTTTCGACTTTTCTACACTCTTCTGGTCACAAGTTCGCTGTCTTTGAATCGCGAAAAATTCAATCACCCGTACAAAATGCGCGATTTCGTGTCCAGACACTGAGTACCGTACGCAGATGACCTTTTTCGACTTTTCTACACTCTTCTGGTCACAAGTTCGCTGTCTTTGAATCGCGAAAAATTGAATCACGTGTCCAAAATGCGCGATTTCGTGTCCAGACACTGTGTAGCGTACGCAGATGACCTTTTTCGACTTTTCTACACTCTTCTGGTCACAAGTTCGCTGTCTTTGATTCTTGAAAAATTGAATCACGCGTCCAAAATGCGAGATTTCGTGTCCAGACACTGTGTAGCGTACGCAGATGACCTTTTTCGACTTTTCTACACTCTTCTGGTCACAAGTTCGCTGTCTTTGATTCGCGAAAAATTGAATGAAGCGTCCAAAATGCGCGATTTCGTGTCCAGACACTGTGTAGCGTACGCAGATGACCTTTTTCGACTTTTCTACACTCTTCTGGTCACAAGTTCGCTGTCTTTGAATCGCGAAAAATTCAATCACCCGTACAAAATGCGCGATTTCGTGTCCAGACACTGTGTACCGTACGCAGATGACCTTTTTCGACTTTTCTACACTCTTCTGGTCACAAGTTCGCTGTCTTTGATTCGCGAAAAATTCAATCACGCGTCCAAAATGCGCGATTTCGTGTCCAGACACTGAGTAGCGTACGCAGATGACCTTTTTCGACTTTTCTACACTCTTCTGGTCACAAGTTCGCTGTCTTTGAATCGCGAAAAATTCAATCACGCGTCCAAAATGCGCGATTTCGTGTCCAGACACTGTGTAGCGTACGCAGATGACCTTTTTCGACTTTTCTACACTCTTCTGGTCACAAGTTCATGTCTTTGATTCGCGAAAATTCAATCACGCGTACAAAATGCGCGATTTCGTGTCCAGACACTGAGTACCGTACGCAGATGACCTTTTTCGACTTTTCTACACTCTTCTGGTCACAAGTTCGCTGTCTTTGAATCGCGAAAAATTGAATCACGTGTCCAAAATGCGCGATTTCGTGTCCAGACACTGTGTAGCGTACGCAGATGACCTTTTTCGACTTTTCTACACTCTTCTGGTCACAAGTTCGCTGTCTTTGATTCGCGAAAAATTGAATCACGCGTCCAAAATGCGCGATTTCGTGTCCAGACACTGTGTACCGTACGCAGATGACCTTTTTCGACTTTTCTACACTCTTCTGGTCACAAGTTCGCTGTCTTTGATTCGCGAAAAATTGAATCACGCGTCCAAAATGCGCGATTTCGTGTCCAGACACTGAGTACCGTACGCAGATGACCTTTTTCGACTTTTCTACACTCTTCTGGTCACAAGTTCGCTGTCTTTGATTCGCGAAAAATTCAATCACCCGTACAAAATGCGCGATTTCGTGTCCAGACACTGAGTACCGTACGCAGATGACCTTTTTCGACTTTTCTACACTCTTCTGGTCACAAGTTCGCTGTCTTTGATTCGCGAAAAATTCAATCACCCGTACAAAATGCGCGATTTCGTGTCCAGACACTGAGTACCGTACGCAGATGATCTTTTTCGACTTTTCTACACTCTTCTGGTCACAAGTTCGCTGTCTTTGAATCGCGAAAAATTCAATCACCCGTACAAAATGCGCGATTTCGTGTCCAGACACTGTGTAGCGTACGCAGATGACCTTTTTCGACTTTTCTAAACTCTTCTGGTCACAAGTTCGCTGTCTTTGAATCGCGAAAAATTCAATCACCCGTCCAAAATGCGCGATTTCGTGTCCAGACACTGTGTAGCGTACGCAGATGACCTTTTTCGACTTTTCTACACTCTTCTGGTCACAAGTTCGCTGTCTTTGATTCGCGAAAAATTGAATCACGCGTCCAAAATGCGCGATTTCGTATCCAGACACTGTGTACCGTACGCAGATGACCTTTTTCGACTTTTCTACACTCTTCTGGTCACAAGTTCGCTGTCTTTGAATCGCGAAAAATTCAATCACGCGTCCAAAATGCGCGATTTCGTGTCCAGACACTGTGTAGCGTACGCAGATGACCTTTTTCGACTTTTCTACACTCTTCTGGTCACAAGTTCGCTGTCTTTGAATCGCGAAAAATTCAATCACCCGTACAAAATGCGCGATTTCGTGTCCAGACACTGTGTAGCGTACGCAGATGACCTTTTTCGACTTTTCTACACTCTTCTGGTCCTGGGTTCATATGCGGATCGCGAAAAATTGAATCACTCGTACAAAATGCGCGAATTCGTGTCCAGACACTGTGTAGCGTACGCAGATGACCTTTTTCTACTTTTCTGCACTCTTCTGGTCACAAGTTCACTCACTTTGATTCGCAAAAAATTGAATCACTCGTACAAAATGCGCGAATTCGTGTCCAGATACTGTGTAGCGTACGCAAATGACCTTTTTCTACTTTTCTACACTCTTCTGGTCACAAGTTCGCTGACTTTGATTCGCGAAAAATTGAACCACTCGTACAAAATGCGCGAATTCGTGTCCAGACGCTGTGTAGCGTACTCAGATGACCTTTTTCTACTTTTCTACACTCTTCTGGTCACAAGTTCGCTGACTTTGATTCGCGAAAAATTGAATCACTCGTACAAAATGCGCGAATTCGTGTCCAGACACTGTGTAGCGTACGCAGATGACCTTTTTCTACTTTTCTACACTCTTCTGGTCACAAGTTCGCTGACTTTGATTCGCGAAAAATTGAATCACTCGTACAAAATGCGAGATTTCGTGTCCAGACACTGTGTAGCGTACGCAGATGACCTTTTTCGACTTTTCTACACTCTTCTGGTCACAAGTTCGCTGTCTTTGATTCTTGAAAAATTGAATCACGCGTCCAAAATGCGAGATTTCGTGTCCAGACACTGTGTAGCGTACGCAGATGACCTTTTTCGACTTTTCTACACTCTTCTGGTCACAAGTTCGCTGTCTTTGATCCGCGAAAAATTGAATCACGCGTCCAAAATGCGCGATTTCGTGTCCAGACACTGTGTACCGTACGCAGATGACCTTTTTCGACTTTTCTACACTCTTCTGGTCACAAGTTCGCTGTCTTTGATTCGCGAAAAATTCAATCACGCGTCCAAAATGCGCGATTTCGTGTCCAGACACTGTGTAGCGTACGCAGATGACCTTTTTCGACTTTTCTACACTCTTCTGGTCACAAGTTCGCTGACTTTGATTCGCGAAAAATTGAATCACTCGTACAAAATGCGCGAATTCGTGTCCAGACTCTGTGTACCGTACGCAGATGACCTTTTTCTACTTTTCTACACTCTTCTGGTCACAAGTTCGCTGACTTTGATTCGCGAAAGATTGAATCACTCGTCCAAAATGCGCGAATTCGTGTCCAGACGCTGTGTAGCGTACGCAGATGACCTTTTTCTACTTTTCTACACTCTTCTGGTCACAAGTTCGCTGTCTTTGATTCGCGAAAAATTGAATCACTCGTACAAAATGCGCGAATTCGTGTCCAGACTCTGTGTAGCGTTCGCAGATGACCTTTTTCTACTTTTCTACACTCTTCTGGTCACAAGTTCGCTGACTTTGATTCGCGAAAAATTGAATCACTCGTACAAAATGCGCGAATTCGTGTCCAGACACTGTGTAGCGTACGCAGATGACCTTTTTCTACTTTTCTACACTCTTCTGGTCACAAGTTCGCTGACTTTGATTCGCGAAAAATTGAATCACTCGTCCAAAATGCGCGATTTCTTGTCCAGACACTCTGTAGCGTACGCAGATGACCTTTTTCTACTTTTCTACACTCTTCTGGTCACAAGTTCGCTGACTTTGATTCGCGAAAAATTGAATCACTCGTCCAAAATGCGCGAATTCGTGTCCAGACGCTGTGTAGCGTACGCAGATGACCTTTTTCTACTTTTCTACACTCTTCTGGTCACAAGTTCGCTGTCTTTGATTCGCGAAAAATTGAATCACGCGTCCAAAATGCGCGATTTCGTGTCCAGACACTGAGTACCGTACGCAGATGACCTTTTTCGACTTTTCTACACTCTTCTGGTCACAAGTTCGCTGTCTTTGATTCGCGAAAAATTGAATCACGCGTCCAAAATGCGCGATTTCGTGTCCAGACACTGTGTACCGTACGCAGATGACCTTTTTCGACTTTTCTACACTCTTCTGGTCACAAGTTCGCTGTCTTTGAATCGCGAAAAATTCAATCACCCGTACAAAATGCGCGATTTCGTGTCCAGACACTGTGTAGCGTACGCAGATGACCATTTTCGACTTTTCTACACTCTTCTGGTCACAAGTTCGCTGTCTTTGATTCGCGAAAAATTGAATCACGCGTCCAAAATGCGCGATTTCGTGTCCAGACACTGTGTATCGTACGCAGATGACCTTTTTCGACTTTTCTACACTCTTCTGGTCACAAGTTCGCTGTCTTTGATTCGCGAAAAATTGAATGACGCGTCCAAAATGCGCGATTTCGTGTCCAGACACTGTGTACCGTACGCAGATGACCTTTTTCGACTTTTCTACACTCTTCTGGTCACAAGTTCGCTGTCTTTGATTCGCGAAAAATTGAATCACGCGTCCAAAATGCGCGATTTCGTGTCCAGACACTGTGTAGCGTACGCAGATGACCTTTTTCGACTTTTCTACACTCTTCTGGTCACAAGTTCGCTGACTTTGATTCGCGAAAAATTGAATCACTCGTACAAAATGCGCGAATTCGTGTCCAGACTCTGTGTAGCGTACGCAGATGACCTTTTTCGACTTTTCTACACTCTTCTGGTCACAAGTTCGCTGTCTTTGATTCGCGAAAAATTGAATGTCAAAATGCGCGATTTCGTGTCCAGACACTGTGTACAAAGATGACCTTTTTCGCTGAGTCACAAGTTCGCTGTCTTTTTCGCGAAAAATTGAATCACCACAAAATGCGCGATTTCGTGTCAGACACTGTACCGTACGCAGATGACCTTTTTCGACTTTTCTACACTCTTCTGGTCACAAGTTCGCTGTCTTTGATTCGCGAAAAATTGAATCACGCGTCCAAAATGCGCGATTTCGTGTCCAGACACTGTGTACCGTACGCAGATGACCTTTTTCGACTTTTCTACACTCTTCTGGTCACAAGTTCGCTGTCTTTGATTCGCGAAAAATTCAATCACGCGTCCAAAATGCGCGATTTCGTGTCCAGACACTGAGTACCGTACGCAGATGACCTTTTTCGACTTTTCTACACTCTTCTGGTCACAAGTTCGCTGTCTTTGATTCGCGAAAAATTGAATGACGCGTCCAAAATGCGCGATTTCGTGTCCAGACACTGTGTAGCGTACGCAGATGACCTTTTTCGACTTTTCTACACTCTTCTGGTCACGAGTTCGCTGTCTGTGATTCGCGAAAAATTGAATCACGCGTCCAAAATGCGCGATTTCGTGTCCAGACACTGTGTACCGTACGCAGATGACCTTTTTCGACTTTTCTACACTCTTCTGGTCACAAGTTCGCTGTCTTTGATTCGCGAAAAATTCAATCACCCGTACAAAATGCGCGATTTCGTGTCCAGACACTGTGTAGCGTACGCAGATGACCTTTCTCGACTTTTCTACACTCTTCTGGTCACAAGTTCGCTGTCTTTGATTCGCGAAAAATTGAATCACGCGTCCAAAATGCGCGATTTCGTGTCCAGACACTGTGTAGCGTACGCAGATGACCTTTTTCGACTTTTCTACACTCTTCTGGTCACAAGTTCGCTGTCTTTGATTCGCGAAAAATTCAATCACGCGTCCAAAATGCGCGATTTCGTGTCCAGACACTGTGTAGCGTACACTGTTAAAAATTTCTGTTGTAAATTTACAACAAATGTATAGGAAGCAATTTTCGGATTCGGTATTTTAAATTTACTACACATTTTGTTAGTATTTTTTGAGGTCTTGTTTCGCACATTTACTATACTATTGTTGTAAAGTCATCAGCCATGAGTGAAGTAATTTAATAAAACGGATTAGCATTATTAAATTGATGAATAGCAACTTCAATGTTCGAATCTATGATAATTTTTATTGCACTGTAAAAAGTGTTTATTGGAAATTCACTGAAATTTACTATACTAGTTGAGTAATTTTGTGGCGAACGTTCCTTAACATTGTACATGAACAAAAATATGTTAAAAAAAGATTTTTTAATCAATTTTAGGCATTATTATTGAGTGCCAACGATGTTTCGACAGTTTACGATTACCCTAAACATATGAAAACGCAGATTTTTTGTCCGCAAAACACCGCTGTGTTGTTTGTCCTAACCGGGATTCGAACCGTGTTCGCTCGCTCGCTCGGATTATGAGTCGCACGCCCTACCTACTACGCCAAACTAACTCATGACAGGGCTCGACTCCATGTGACAGATATACCTACAATCGTTGTTGAATACATCCAAGAGAGAACACAGTTGATAAAACATTATCACAGTAATATATTACGTAGTTCCTTTTCAATTGTTAGCTCAACCGCAGATGTATTCAATTACTACGTAAAATTAGTAAAATTAAAAATTCTCTATTTATTTGTTGAAATTAATATTCATACTAATAATCATACGAATATGCATACATTTGACACATTACTGATTCGTGCAAATTGAAAAAAAATCCAGAAGATGCAAATAGCCATTCGGAATATTTAAAAAATGGTACGGTTATTAGATCATCCGATAATATCAAAATACGTTGGGGCGATTTCAGAATTACGTTGAGTAAAGTTCGAAATTTGATTGCAAAATTAAAAATCACTTGCGTCAAATTAGAATTCACTTTTGGGAATTTCGAAATCGAAAATAGTAAAATTGATAGACGTGTGTAGTAATTCCGTTTGATTCACTATATTTTTTATTTCCACACAGTGTAATCGAATTTCCTTAGACGAGGGTTTGGTAACTTCACCAGAATATTCAGCAAATTCAAAATACTGCGCTGTAAATTTAGAATGCGCAATACAATTTCGAAATAAAATATAGCAAAATTGGTAGACATGTATAGTAATTGTGTTTGATACACAATATTTTTCATTTTCACACAGTGTAATTCAATTTTCTTCGACAAGGGTTTGGTAAATTTAGTAGAATATTCATCGAATTCAAAATACTGTGCTGTAAATTTAGAATGTACAATACATTGACTATACAACTAGCGCCCGGGCGCTTCGCGCCCGGACACTAGATTAGTTTAAATTAAATTAAATTAATACACCATAATTATCGTATCATATTCCACGAATTCGTTCCATTGAACAGCGTACTAAAACTCGAAGTTTTTATAATAATAATTCTTTGTATCATATGTATCGCCTGATAGTATAGTGTATATAACGAAGCATTATCTTAGTAGAAGTAACCTTTTTTATTTACCTCCGCCGAAAGAAACGAACTTGAGGTTAAACGTAAACGCATGGGGGTAGGCATATATAGAAGTGATCGTGGCAGTTGACCGTCCAGTTCACGGCGGCAGTTGACACAGCTTCATCACAGCTTTGGGGAGGTTTTGTAAGTGTCAGCCGAGGTTATGTCGTGTTAGGTTCATTTATGAGAACAACTCAATTCGAAACTAATTGACCATGGAAGACAACGTTGCATAGCTTATCGATCGATAAAAAAGGTTTTATTTAATAAAATTATGACCTAATGTATTAAAATAAGCCCTCCCTCGATGACCCTGGTTGTCCACGTTGTCATCTGCTTCTCAGTCCTAGGGTTTGGCCATTGGCGGGTGGGCACACCAAAGTCAGTGACCCCTCCCTCGATGACCCTGGTTGCCCACGATGTCATCTGCTTCTCAGTCCTAGGGTCTGGCCATTGGCGAGTGGGCACACCAAAGTCAGTGACCCCTCCCTCGATGATCCTGGTTGTCCACGTTGTCATCTGCTTCTCAGTCCTAGGGTTTGGCCATTGGCGGGTGGGCACACCAAAGTCAGTGACCCCGCCCTCGATGACCCTGGTTGCCCACGATGTCATCTGCTTCTCAGTCCTAGGGTCTGGCCATTGGCGGGTGGGCACACCAAAGTCAGTGACCCCTCCCTCGATGATCCTGGTTGTCCACGTTGTCATCTGCTTCTCAGTCCTAGGGTTTGGCCATTGGCGGGTGGGCACACCAAAGTCAGTGACCCCGCCCTCGATGACCCTGGTTGCCCACGATGTCATCTGCTTCTCAGTCCTAGGGTCTGGCCATTGGCGGGTGGGCACACCAAAGTCAGTGACCCCTCCCTCGATGAGCCCGGTTGTCCACGTTGTCATCTGCTTCTCAGTCCTAGGGTTTGGCCATTGGCGGGTGGGCACACCAAAGTCAGTGACCCCTCCCTCGATGACCCTGGTTGCCCACGACGTCATCTGCTTCTCAGTCCTAGGGTCTGGCATTGGCTGGGCACACCAAGGTCAGTGCGAGGGCACACCAAAGTCAGTGACCCCTCCCTCGATGATCCTGGTTGTCCACGTTGTCATCTGCTTCTCAGTCCTAGGGTTTGGCCATTGGCGGGTGGGCACACCAAAGTCAGTGACCCCTCCCTCGATGACCCTGGTTGCCCACGATGTCATCTGCTTCTCAGTCCTAGGGTCTGGCCATTGGCGGGTGGGCACACCAAAGTCAGTGACCCCTCCCTCGATGACCCTGGTTGCCCACGATGTCATCTGCTTCTCAGTCCTAGGGTCTGGCCATTGGCGAGTGGGCACACCAAAGTCAGTGACCCCTCCCTCGATGATCCTGGTTGTCCACGTTGTCATCTGCTTCTCAGTCCTAGGGTTTGGCCATTGGCGGGTGGGCACACCAAAGTCAGTGACCCCTCCCTCGATGACCCTGGTTGTCCACGGTGTCATCTGCTTCCCAGTCCTAGGGTTTGGTCATTGGCGGGTGGGCACACATCTGGGCAAGATTGTCTACTTCCTTCAGTCAACGAACGTTTTATTTTTAAATTGTTTTCATTAATTTCTTATTCGCAGTAACTCACTTAGGTTCCGTTGTTATCATCAATAAGGTTCAGTCGATAGCAGCATTAAGTTTTTTCTTCCTCGATACACACCCGATACCTTGGTAAAATCAGTTTTTCCGATTCTGATAGTTGAAAAAAATACTGTATCTGTGCCTTGGTGTGCACATGGAACTCGAATAATCCCATATCATCATTATATCTCGGCAGACAGGCTTCGATTTTTATGACCTTAAAGAATCATTATTTTGATTGAGTATTAATTTTTTCACATCTATAAAAATGATGTTTACACCTGCAACATTCTGGCTTGACTTTCGAATTCCTCCGGTTTATCCCGTACGATTATGATTAAATTTCTAGTCCCAGTAGCTAATGAGATATAATACCGCCGTTCTGACTCAACGGTACGGAATCCGAATCGTTCGGAAATGAACCCAACCAAGCTGCACATTAAAATTATTCTGGTAGTTTCAAGCAATTGCCACACCACGTTGCAATAATAACACTCACTCATGTGGAATATTCTCTTGAATTATCATATGCCGATCGTTCTTGGTAAAGTCCACGGTGATTGACATTTTTCTGTGTTCTTCTCTTCCTGCTCAAACGCACGTCAAGCGAAACAACGTCAAGCCACAGTTTCAAGGGATAGCAGGAGTTTGTTTTTTGCTGTTTTTTTACAGATTTCAATTCAGGAACCCGAAAAACTTCGAACTTCCGATCTTTATCAAAATTGACTGACATGTTGGATCCTCCATCTTGAATTTCTGACTTTTCATTTCAGATTCCGATTCAGTGACCCCAAATACTTTACCAAATACTTTCGATATTCCTGTCCAATCTTTTTGTTCGACACCCGAAATCAGAAATTGTAAATTGGAATGTTCGGGTTTAAAATCATTCATCGACTACTTTTTAACAACAGCCTATACCATGATTGATCATGATTGATCTGTTGATTCACAGCTTCTCCAATTCTATTTTATATGACCTACGTTTCTCCTACCCCACGTTTCTCCAAACCTGATTTCTGCAGACCTGAGTTCCTCCGGTTTCCTAACTCCGTTCCGACCATGTTTCTTTTTCTATTTCTTTATTTTTTCTTTCAATTTATCGCGGCTTGGCGTGCGAAAAGCACAGGATGACATTTTTTTTTCTTTTTCTTGCAATTGTTTTCAATAGAGATTCCATCTCCACTTCCACCGGTAAAAGGAAAAATCTACGAAAATCTTCAAGAAAAACGAAAACTTCTGTTACCATTCTGTAACCGTAAACACTCTTTATCGTGAAAGATTATAATTATCCGAGATAGAATGAAACCTTTTTCATCGAACGATATTAGGCTATAACACAAATAGTGGGATCACATGCGATGTGCTTTAGCTATCAAAACAACCTACCCTTTCGTCCGCTCGCCTATGTCCGTGGGTGTACTTCGTATAAAGTGTGAAAATCTTGTGTAAGTGAGCCAACATCATGCGAAAATCGTTGACCTACTAAAGTTCCTATGGTACTCTTTCGGTCAATCGTTTGATAAAAATTCAATTCGGGTGATATATGTATATCACAATAATGTAACCCTTCCGCCATGTTGAATCCACCATTCTGAATTTCTAAATTTTTATGCCAGATTCCGCTTCAGCGCGTCCAAATGTTCCAGACTACCATTGTTCATGAAAATCGGGTGACATATCACAATAATTTAACCCGTCCGCCATATTGGATCCGCCATTTTGAATTTCTAAATTTTTATGCCAGAATCCGGTTCAGCACCTCCGAATGCTCCGGATTACCATTTTTCATGAAAATCGGGTGACGATATCACTCCGATGTTCGAAATCACCATTCAATGTCGCCGGACATTTTAAGCAAAATCCATGTTTTCCGAAAATTTTAGCTAATACCAAGTTCCGGTTGAGACCAAATGGCGACGTATAACTTTCCCAAGGTCGGGCGACCTCGAAAACACCACGATACACGAAAGACGTGCGGTTCCTTGGTCAGAAATGCCAATTTATAGGATGTCGCCGGACATTTTAACGAACTTTGATCAAGAATATTAGGTCGTAGGACATCCGGTCACGGGAAAAAAGGTTATATTCGTCGTTTCCGAGCCGGGGTAGACTCGAAACCGCTAAAAAATTCGGGGATATCGTAATTTCGTGCAAGGCAATTATCATATAGTAATTTAGCAAATTCAAAACACGGTTTCGTGGTTTTCCATTCAAGTTTCGTAAAATCCAAAATTTAATTGTAAAGTCAGAGGAAAAGCTTAGTAATTTAATTTGCCACGCCAAAATTGTAACTTTGCACCACTTTTGTGTAGTAAATGTGTCGTAAATTCACAATCATTTTTAACAGTGTACGCAGATGACCTTTTTCGACTTTTCTACACTCTTCTGGTCACAAGTTCGCTGTCTTTGATTCGCGAAAAATTGAATCACGCGTCCAAAACGCGCGATTTCGTGTCCAGACACTGTGTAGCGTACGCAGATGATCTCTCAGCTCAACTGAAATGGGTGAAAAACGGCTTCGACACCAAATGTAACTAATGACGATGCGCTTCAGGTAAAGCCCTATCGATTTATTCAAAGTATCAGGGATAAATGGCTCTTACCGTAGAAATATCTCTGAGTACAATAAGTCACCAAGAAAAAGTTGATACGAACGCCTCCATGGTTCAACAGTTGGGAGAAATTTGTGGCGTGATGAGAACACAAAAAAAAAAAAAATGAATGGCGGTTTCAGCGTCGCTGTACGCGCGCGTATTCAAATTATTTAAACCGTCTAATTTTTAGTCGACTTCAAATATGTCTTTCGATGTCCTGAAAGTGGGGAAGATTTTGTGGTAGAGGATAGAAGATAAAAAAAAAACGATCGAAATAACCGTTTGAATAACGTGAATAACAATGCGAGAGAATGCTACAGTCCATCTTTACCGACCGAGTAGCAAAGTCACTTATTTCCACTGATATCAAAGCCTACGCGTAACAGAAGCGAAGAAGAAGATGATGGCGAAATTTCGTATGAAATTCTGAACACCTAGATCCCAAAATATATTTGTTTCACGCAACAATAACGACAAAATCCTTGTTTCAAACTAAAATGACAACTGTCATCGCGGCCATTACTATTTTAGTTACGAACAAGGATTTTGTCGTTATTGTTGCATGAAACAAAGATATTTTGAGATGTAGGTGTTCAGAATTTCAAGCGGAATCGCGCTATGATCTTCTTTTTCGCTTCTGTAACGCGAAGGCTTTGATGTTAGTGGAAAGAAGTGAAGCGGCTACTTGGTCGGTAAAGATTGACTATAGCATGCTCTTAATATCTAACGCTGCCATATACATATATGTATTAAGCGGAAAAAGTATAGAATTAATCGGTAAGAAATTTGATGGTGTTATAATTTCGCTGCGTTTCCGATGGTTTCGGAGAATTTATATCGCGTGTCTAATGGCATAAGGTCGTAAGCGGCAAGAACGCGATTTCGGTGGCAAAAGGTCGTATAATTTTTTTTTTTTCACGCGATTCGCTCTGAAAACGGTCAAAACGTATAGATCGATTGAAATAACGAGATCGAAAAATGTAAGTGCAAAACGTCGTAAGCGCCATTTTTTTTCATGATTTTTTTTATTTTTCCAAATAGTTGTAAAAACTCGTGAAACTCATAGATGAATTGAAAAAACAACCATTTCCAAAAATTCGATAAAAAATATCGGTAGTTAAAAGCAGACGGTCGTAAGCGCCATTAAAAAAAATAATAATAATAATTGGTGGTTACGACTTTCTGCTTTTAATTCACCAAATATTACATTTCAATGTTGATGAACGTATATTTGGGTTTTATATGACTTTGGGTTTTATGGTTTTGTATTATTATATTAAATTTAACCTTTTGCCGTTACGAACAGCAAAAAATCGGATAATGGCGCTTACGTCCTTATGCCATTAGGCACGCGATATGAGACTGGTGAAAAATCGATTAAAAAATCGAATTTTTCGGAGGATTTACCCTCCTATTTTCAATCTCTACGGTCAGTTTTAGATATTCGTTTCGGTCTCAATTTGTCGGATCTTGGCTCCTCTTGAAAATTACGTTTGAATTTCCGAAAAATATCAATGAGCTGAAAAGTTGATTCGATATGAAACTGGTCGCAAAAATCGCGAAAAAAGTAATTTTTTGCGTACCATGGTCGGCAATTTTGTGCCCAGAAGGGTGTAAGAAGGTAGAAGGAGGTAATCTGTGTACGCTGAACCATCTTTGCCCTACTGAAAAATTCACGTCATAAATGTCATGAAAAAGTAGAAAATTAATCATGCGATAAATTGTATGCTATTATGAAAGATTTCAGGTTCACATCTATCACGTGATTTATCTTATGATTTTTCATGTGATTTCTTATATGGTCGGTCTATTCTTTCGTGGTAAAATGCATACTTAATTTCATAATTTATCATATGATTTGTTACATGATAACATTGAACGATGTGAAAAGAAAAAAAGTTGAACCTGGGCCGGGATAGAACCGACGATCGTCGGATTCGGAAGCAGACACGCTACCGACCGAGCTACGACTTTTTGAATTTGAACGAGTTTTATTTTCAATTGCGTATATACAGAAGTACAGGATTTTCAGCATCATGATTGACGGCCCGGGGGCCTTTGATTATGTACAGATAATGTTTACAATATTTCAAGGACTTAAGGTATCGTCTGCTATGAGATTGGGAGTTGGGAAAGGAGAATAGCAAAAACCCAGTGTCGCACAGTGGGCGAAAATTGAGTTCTGCGGTCAAAAATCTATGAAAACTGAACCGAATAATGGAATTTCTTGAAACTTGGTTTCCGGAGGTTTTTGGGGTCGCTGATTCATAATCTGGAGTTGAATTTGAAAAATTCAGAATGGCGGATGAGATACGTCAAAAAAAAAAAAATTGGAAAGTGGGGAATTCGACGTCAGAACATGGTTGTTGAGGGTTTTCGGGGTCGCAGATTCTGAATACAAGGTGATATTTTTAAAATCCAGAATTGCGAACCCGATGTGACAGTCCCAGACCACGGTACTGTCTGCTTTCGCTCCAGCTTGGTGTACAGGAGTCTTTAAGGTCGTCAACTATGGAATCATGTTCGAACCTCCGAATAAACTAATAATTCAGCTATTTGGATGAACTTTGACCGGTTTAGTAGGGTGTATGGTGCCAGAAACATCGAAAACACCGAAATTTAGACATTTAACCCAATTTTTTCAATAGTTCGACGTCGACCGACAGGCTCTAATATGAATGAATATGTTCTTAAAAGTGTCGCGTAAAACATGGACAAAGACCCGTTTCCTCATTTTTGCAGCTGCTCGAACTACAGACCTGTGAAACATTCAAAGATGCAGGAAATGCTTGAAAATTGATGTTCAAGCATGAATTTCCACTATTCAATGCGGTTTTTGTATTAAACAGCTTACACATATAGAAAATATACCTATGAACGGTATTGCATCAAAAAATATATTATAAATATTGAACTTTAGTTATACAAAGGGATAATTTGGATTGTATTGATAAAACTCTGACCGTGTGTATTCGAATTATATTTAAAATTTCACCAATAATGTTAATAATAATGACAACAACAACAACAACAATGATAATAATAATAAAAACAACAATAATAATGATATTAAAATTCAAAATTCTAATAATGATAATAATAAAACTATACAGTCGCACGCGTACTCACTATACATTGCAGGTTACAACCGTATTTTCTCTACTTATCGGAGTACCGAAGACGTAGAGTGCGCGTAAGAACACACACTAGTTACGTCGTGGCTCATGATTTTTTCAGATAATCGTCCGTAACGTGGTTCATGTTGGACAACTTCTACGTGTATCTACCAAAACCGAAACTTCTCAGCCTTAACTCACCTTATTACGAGGATTCGATCACTGTTCCAGTAATTGTTATGAATGCATATACAATTTTGGATAAACTCTGCAGGTACTATTGTTTTCTATAACCATCCAGCGTTCGTGCACATACCAGACATTCAACTTTCAATGAAGTAGTACAGGTATTAACCTAAACAAATATAATTCGAATACACACGGTCAGTTTTATCAATACAATCCAAATTATCCATTTGTAGAACTAAACTTCAATATTTATAATATATTTTTTGATGCAATACCGTTCATACGTTCTTTTCGATAGGTATGTGTAAGCTGTTTAATACAAAAACCTCATTGAATAGTGGAAATTCATGCTTGAACATCAATTTTGAAGCATTTCCTGCATCTTTGAATGTTCCACAGGTCTGTAGTTCGAGCAGCTGCAAGAATGAGCAAACGGGTCTTTGTCCATGTTTTACGCGACACTTTTACGAACATTTTCATTCGTATTAGAGCCTGTCGGTCGACGTCGAACTAGTGAAAAAATCGGGTTAAATGTCTAAATTTCGGTGTTTTCGATGTTTCCGGCACCATACATCCTACTAAACCGGTCGAAGTTCATCCAAATAGCTGAACTATTAGTTTATTCGGAGGTTCGAATACGGTTCCATAGTTGTCGAACTTAAAGACTCCTGTACACCAAGCTGGAGCGAAATCAGACAGTACCGTGGTCTGGTACTGTCACATCGGGTTCGCAATTCTGGATTTTGAAAATATCACCTTGTATTCAGAATCAGCGACCCCGAAAACCCTCAACAACCATGTTCTGACGTCGAATTCCTCACTTTCAAATTTTTTTTTCGACGTATCTCATCCGCCATTTTGAATTTTTCAAATTCGACTCCAGATTATGAATCAGCAACCCCAAAAACCTCCGGAAACCAAGTTTCAAGAAATTCCATTGTTCGGTTCAGTTTTCATTGATTTTTGACCGCAGAACTCGATTTTCGCCCACTGTGATGTCGTAATGGTTACAGAAACAGTCATTATAGCTAAAATATATAATATAAATAGCTCATAGCTTAAGGCTAGAGGTTAAATCTGGGTTAATTCCTCGTAGAAATCTCTTATTTGTAGATTTCGCCCATTTTGAATGGGTGAACGGATTTGTCTTGCGGAGTTGGATATTTTCATGTTGCTTCACGGAGTTGTTAAAGTTAATACTAAGCTTTTTAATCAAGTCTGCGATAATCGGTATGTTAACTTGTTCGTGCATTCTCAGGGTTTCATATTGAGTTCGCTGTAAGTTTTTTCGCTTCTTTAAGACCTGAACGGGGTTTGAACCCGGAACGCTCGCAGCTGTTCGTATTACTAGTCGCCGCTTCATTTTTTCCTTGTCACGATCGCCAACATATGTATGTCATCTTCGCAGGCCTGTATTGAAAACCACTCCCAAAATTTTGTTTGAACATTTTTTTTTCAATTTTTTTTTCAAATTTTCATTTCCAAAACTTGGTTCTACAATTTTTTCTCCAAATTTATGTGTTCGTATTTTTTTTCTACAATTTTATCGTTTGGTCACTTTTTGCTCTTAATTTTTATGACGTCACAAATTATTTAAAAAACCAATCGAGTGAGCGAGCGCAGCGAGCGAACGAGCACAACGCCATGTAGTAGGATTTCATTCGTATTCTGTTGTACTTGGCAGTTACATCTGATTTCAATCCTTTTTTAGAGATGTTTGTGAAGGAAGACTTTTTGTGGAAGTCGAATTTTTGGAGGAAGCCTTTTTGTGGAAGACAATTTTTGGAGGAAGACTTTTTGTGGAAGACAGTTTTTTGGAGGAAGACTTTTTGTGGAAGATAATTTTTTGGAGGAAGATTTTAATGTACTTGGCGAAAGGTTTTTGCACCAAAGGTGCTTTTTGGGGGGATATCACTACTTTTTGTAGAATTTTGATTCACTAGCTGTTAATTGGTCTCGTACGCTACGCTCACTCGATAGGGTTTCTGATGTTCCTCGCTCGCCACACTAATTCGGTTGTCAGTATGTCAGTATTCACATTCATTCTTATGGATATCACTTGGCACATAGTCGTTGCGCAGAATACTTGTATCAGTGTTTGATTTTGGGTGTACTATAGAAAATATGTACTGAGAATGCGATATTAAGGGAGGTAATACTGAAGGTTCTCGTTTTTAAGGGGAGACTTGGATGAAATTTTGGGCAGAGATAGGTTTTTTAGTTTTTAAAATATTAAAAAGAGGTGCATGAACAAGTCCGTGCAGTAATTTTGAAATTATGGCAGTTATACAGAGTGCGGGAAAAAAATTTGAGCCTCCTGCAGTGAGAGTGTAGACGCAGGGAATTTTGGTAGCAGTGGGCAAAATCTTGTTCGTAAGGTTCCTTGCGATAACACTTTCATTGCAGAAGGCTGGAATTTTTTTTCACAGTCTATACTACCATTACTCAAAAACTGCTGGAAGGATTTTTTTTATATCACATCTGATAGCTATTTTCAAAATTTAACCGCAGTCTTCCCTTAACTGAATACGTTGGCCAGATGAATACTTTCAGAATTGTCTGACAATGAACTTCAGCATAAGTGGAAATCCGTATCCTGCCATGTTTTATGATGTTTTTATGATCTCCTGCAAAAATAATAATAGTATGGAAATATCAAAATAAACGAATCACTATCGATATACACTCAATGAAGTCTTCCGAGATAGTACTTCTGTTATTAGATTGCATGGCAAGATTCGTCCGTTTGCTCCGGTCCATCAAGGTATTCTTATCGTCAGAATCCGATGATTTGGCGTCGTATTACACGAGTGCTCCAAGAGCTGTTCCGCAACGTGAGAATTGAAAGTCATCGAAGAAAACCTCCGGAGCATACTGCAGCGTACACATTTTTCCTGTAGAGCTAGAAGTAGGCGTGCGAAAATATAACCAAAACAATTGAACGATTGTTCATATCGGAAAGTCCTGCGGGAACAGACGTATTCGGTAGACAGTTTAAAACTGAAATGTAACCGATGAAACCGTGCAGGGAATGTGTACGGAGCTCTATAATCGCCTCAAAGCGTCTTCTGATTTACGTCTGCTCTAAACTGTCCTCCGGGATATACGTCTGTTATTTCTTAGGACTCGTCGCATATCAATAAATCGCTCGTCCGAACGAATATTCTTTCACAAGACAGAGCATGACGCGAACGTTCAACATCGTAGAGTATTATTTCATTTCAATAACAATATAGCACGATCAATCTCATAGGTTACGTACTACCGAATGTCGATTGACTTTAACACATTCTTTTAGAAATCACCAATCGACTGCAGTAGAGAATCATAAATCATAAATCATTGTTTCTTGTCTTCTTCCTATTATCAATATCGTTACATCGTCATACGTCGAGCGGGAAAATTTATAAATGAAACCTTTTGTTGACCGCGCCATCAACCTAGGAGAACCTAACCTCATTTAATCTAGAAGCTGACATCGTGATAGAACGACGGCTAACTTCAAACTTGTAAGCCTCTAGCAGCCGACATGGAAGTATGGAACGACGGCCAATGACGGCTAACTTGACGGCCATAGACAATGTTGTTTCGTCTGTTAGCATGTATTATACTAGATAGATCGGAAACTCTGTGATATTTTAGCAGCATGTAACTTATTACTCGAGCGACTTCGAATGACTTTCTATAGTGTTATATATTCAGAATTTATAAACGACGCCTGACGAAGAAAACTGGATTGACGATGAAACGGGCTATCAGAAATCTATAATTATTCATATCTAAGCTCTTAGCAAACCGATCACGGTAAAATTTCGCCTAAATGAGAGCTTTTTAAGCCTACATTCAAACCCCTGTATACGAAAATCCATATTTGTCACGATGACGAAATAAACACGACTTAAAAATTGCCGTTGAGTCTCTCGCGCGTAAAAAATTTTTGTTTTCAATGTACTTGGCTCGACACTCTACCGAGTCTCTTGATACTCTTTAGCCCTGTGCGATGAGTACGAACTGATCAAACCGTTCAAGCTTTGATATTGTGTTTGTAAATTTCTGTTCGCCGATCATCAACTCACACCGAATCTCCGCCGTATTCTTGTTAACTTGAACTTGAACCTATCTTGCGGTTTGATTATTGACGTTTTTATTTGACAAAGTTGGTTGGAGAAAACCAACACCGATCATAGAAACGATAATATTTGACTACCAAGCGGTGGCTCGTGGTGTGAATAATTAATAACAGGTCAACGCTTTTTACAACCCAGTTGTTTAAATTTTGTTGGGGCCTCTCGGATTCCATAGAAAAGTTCCTCAATTTCATATTAAACAGCAGAAATTGGATCATGGCTGGCGATATCTCGTGAACATCCAGTTTTTTTTTACAGACCGAAAAGAATCCGATCGAAGAAGTGTCCAAGAAAATCTACCGGATCCTCGTGTGTTCGTTTCATCAGTCACCATTTCAACACAAGAACAAGATGAAAATTCAATTGGACTTCCACTGTTCTCTGTTTTGTTTCAGGAATACGTGGAGCTTGTTCTTCGTCAACTTTACATGATATTCGTAAATGTTATAGGATATATGTGGAACAGTTTAGAGGTTCTAATCACAGTGTATACATTTTACAAGCATATATTTTATTTGTTTATGGAAAAAGCCTAGTCCGATGTAACTTGACAATAATAAAATTGGTATTACGTACGATTTTTCTGAACTTATAATGGAAGAAATAATAAATTTCCACAGGCTCAATCCTCAGGATTTCCCATTTCACCTCTTGTGGTGGCATGGTGTCACCAGGGACACGTTGTTTCCTTATTCACGCACAATGAATTGTACGGGTTTCGAAGACCGATAAGAAACTCCACTTTTGAGTTGAACCTCTAACCAGTAGTTAATTATCTCTCCTAACTTCAGGTTAAGCGAGAGCTTCGTGTAAATCCATTCACCGTTTAGTTGTTTGGATACAGATCCGTCGATACTCCCAGCTTTTTTAACTGGATCAGAGACATTTCGTTAGTTAAAAATTTCGTCGGAAAGTGACGAGCCTAATGGCCAGTTAAATCATTTGTATGTCTTTACCGTCAATGTTCGCGTTTCTGTTTCCATGAAACGCGAAACTCTTCATGCCGACAATGGTTGCGACTGTTACTTGGAGTCCTCCAGATTTCAACCTTCGGAGGGAAGCTGGAATTGGAACTGAAATGACACGTCCCTCCACACCCACGAAAATATTCGCAGCGGATACCGCAGCAAGGAAAATAACGATTTTCATCGTTGAAGTTTGTCGCGTATATAAAGTAGACTGATGAGGAAAATATAGAGTTAAGAGGCAACTAGTTCGCGTAGATTCAGTCGAGTGATGAAGGCACCAAAATGGAGCAGTTTTTATACCCAATGTGTGTGGATGCGCGGGGGAGTTGGGAATCTATCATGGTCAATGATAACTGCTTGTAGACCAATCAGGAGGTTCCAAATCGCACGACAAAGAACCGTTATCACGTAGTGGATAACAATAGCTGTGGAGAGCATCCGGTTGTTGGGCACGATTTGCACGATCCGATACGTTTATGATCAGGAAATAAACTCTGGTTTATTGTAGGTATAAAACACATACAAAAGCGAAATACGTTCGTAGGTTGAACTTTGAGTGAATCGATAAGTTTAGATTTGAATCTTTATTCAAATCGATTTTCAATCAAGTGAATTTTGGGTCCTTATTCGCATACCCTGTATAACCCATATGTTGAATTATTTCTATTTGAATGATCACATTTCGAAGATGTATAATTGTGAACGAGCGTCGTCGGAATGAATGTTCTTATAACACTCACATGAAAAGGCGAATCGCCTAGTAGTTTAGCGGGACGAAAGCTGCCGAATAAATTTATTTTCACACCATTGATCAATGATCCAAATTGTTGGCGTCACCATCTCGGAGCCGGAATTACCTCTTCGGGGTAGAAATTTTACACTGTTGAGCGGGCTATACCATTTCTGGACAGAGATTTCCTCATTTCGGAGTGCAAAAATGGTATCACTCGTCCAGAAGAAGGAAATTTCTGACCGGTGCTGGTATGGCGAACTGAAATTACCTTTTTCTGACGGGCCATATCATTCTGGGAAAATATTTCCCCATTTTTGGCGCATCATACCAAATCTGGTCTGAAATTACCTCTTTCTGGGAGTGAAAAACTCCAACCGGGTCGAGAACCGGGTTCATGGTTTTAAGGGTTCAACTTCCAAAGGCACATGATTTTTCCAGCCGCATATTTGATGGCCAATAGTATATTTTTCATTCGGAAATAATAATGGGCCAAGATTGCATCGTGTGTTTATTCAGCGGTGGGCCAGACCAGCTTCTTGTTTCAATACGAGAATATGCAGACAGGGCCGGCGAACCTCCTATGGTTTTGGTGGAGTACTGCATACCTTAGAATTAAGCAGGTATGGAAATCCATACCTCAGAATCTTGGCTCACTTTCCATAAAAATAAAATGTACAAGTGGACGTGGCAACCAATCGCGACGACGATACATTATTCCACAACTTCGATCCATATCCTGTTTGTTATCAGTTATGTATTCCACAGAAGCACGCTCAAAACACTGAAAGTGATTAAACCGCAGTTTACAGCTACGATTTACAGCAGTTCCTATCTGCACGTTCATGTGCATCTCACGACTCTCACGTGGCGTCGAAGTGACTTTTAATGCCTTTTCATCAATAAATATTTTTTACGGCACAGGCATTAAACGGCACTTGACGGCACGAAAAGAGACGTTTCAAAGATGTTGTCCATTAATTGTTACACGATATACAATTCATCGAATTTCGACGGTGAAAATATCCCAAAGGCCCATGATTTTTCCAGCCGCATATTTGATGGCCAATAGTATATTTTTCATTCGGAAATAATAATCGGGGAAGATTGCTGAATCGTCTATTTATTCAGCGGTGGGCCAGACCAGCTTCTTGTTCCAATATGAGAATATACAGACAGGGCCGGCGATCCCCCTATGGTTTTGGTGGAGTACTGCATACCTTAGACTTAAGCAGGTATGGAAATCCATACCTTAGAATCTTGGCTCGCTCTCCAAAAAATAAAATTTACATGTGGACGTGGCAACCAATCGCCACGACGATACATTATTCCATAACCTTGTTCCATATCCTGTTTGTTATCAGTTATGTATTCCAAAGAATTGAGCGCCAAACACTGAAAGTGATCAAACCGCAGCTTACAGCTACGATTTACAGCAGTTCCTATCTGCACGTGCATGTGCATCTCACGACTCTCACGTGGCGTCGAAGTGACTTTTAATGCCTTTTCATCAATAAATATTTTTTACGGCACAGGCAATTAAAATGGCGCTTCATGGCACGAAACAGACCTTTCAAAGATGCCGTCCATTAATTGTTACACGACTTACAATTCATCGAATTTCGACGGTGAAAATATCCCAAAGGCCCATGATTTTTCCAGCCGCATATTTGATGGCCAATAGTATATTTTTCATTCGGAAATAATAATCGGGGAAGATTGCTGAATCGTCTATTTATTCAGCGGTGGGCCAGACCAGCTTCTTGTTCCAATATGAGAATATACAGACAGGGCCGGCGATCCCCCTATGGTTTTGGTGGAGTACTGCATACCTTAGACTTAAGCAGGTATGGAAATCCATACCTTAGAATCTTGGCTCGCTCTCCAAAAAATAAAATTTACATGTGGACGTGGCAACCAATCGCCACGACGATACATTATTCCATAACCTTGTTCCATATCCTGTTTGTTATCAGTTATGTATTCCAAAGAATTGAGCGCCAAACACTGAAAGTGATCAAACCGCAGCTTACAGCTACGATTTACAGCAGTTCCTATCTGCACGTGCATGTGCATCTCACGACTCTCACGTGGCGTCGAAGTGACTTTTAATGCCTTTTCATCAATAAATATTTTTTACGGCACAGGCATTAAACGGCACTTGACGGCACGAAAAGAGACGTTTCAAAGATGTCGTCCATTAATTGTTACACGATATACAATTCATCGAATTTCGACGGCGAAAATATCCCAAAGGCACATGATTTTGCCAGCCGCATATCTTATGGCCAATAGTATATTTTTCATTAGTAAATAATAATCGGGGAAGATTGCTGCATCGTCTATTTATTCAGCGGTGGGCCAGACAAGCTCCTTGTTTCAGTATGAGAATATACAGACACGGGCGGCGATCCCCCTGTGGTTTTAATGGAGTACTCCATACCTTGGACTTAAGCAGGTATGGGAATCCATACCTTAGAATCTTGGCTCACTCTACATAAAAATAAAATTTACATGTGGACGTGGCAACCAATCGCCACGACGATACATTATTCCATAACCTTGTTCCATATCCTGTTTGTTATCAGTTATGTATTCCAAAGAATTGAGCGCCAAACACTGAAAGTGATCAAACCGCAGCTTACAGCTACGATTTACAGCAGTTCCTATCTGCACGTGCATGTGCATCTCACGACTCTCACGTGGCGTCGAAGTGACTTTTAATGCCTTTTCATCAATAAATATTTTTTACGGCACAGGCATTAAACGGCACTTGACGGCACGAAAAGAGACGTTTCAAAGATGTTGTCCATTAATTGTTACACGATATACAATTCATCGAATTTCGACGGTGAAAATATCCCAAAGGCCCATGATTTTTCCAGCCGCATATTTGATGGCCAATTATATTCGAGTCTCGTTCTCATGATTACTATGTAGTACCGCTACTTTACACACGTTGTCGCCACAATTTTCAGTCTAAAAAACAAAAAACTGACGTGCTTTCCCATGCATCCGTCACGTCTCTTCATAACGTTTTTTGTGCACGAAGACGCCACATTGCCGCAAGTGAATACAGCGCTTGTCCCTATAGTAAAAAGTTCTTCCTATAGTAAATCCTCTCTAAAAAAGTTCATGTTCGCGCCCGAAGTCGGCCGCTCTCGCATTTCGATGTGGATTCTCGCTTTTCGATGCCGCCGTTTTATTCGCCCTGCGATTGGCTGCGCGGGTCGCATTCGGTCTGAGGTGAGCCGAGAGCTGTCGCTGTTAAAACTTTAGAATTTAACCTGCGACGAAGTGACTCCGATAAGGAAGAAATTGCGATGTGAAAAAGAATCTGCGATGGTTAAAGCTGCGACGCTGACGATTAACCTCTCTTATGATTAACTTCTAATACTGTCAATCCTCAAATAATGAACATTAATCATACATGACAGGACCTATAGTTTTGCGGTAAGATCTAGAAACCTATAGTTTTGCGGTTAGATCTGTTACTGTCAAAATACACTATTCTGATGCGAAAAATAAACTGCGATTACAAACTGCGATGGTAAGGCGCGGAGTCGTAGTAAAAAATGCGACGCTGATGATGAAACTGCAGGAAATTAACTTCTAATTAATCTAACCTGACCTAACCTGGTCTAACCGATGGTGAAAATACTGCCAGCTGTCAGAACTGAGTTCTAGAGTTAGATCTCGAACTGTCACTGTCAGAATATGCTGTTATCGTGAAGTCAGGTGAGGATCAAGTCAGCTGAGATTTATTATCAATCAATTATTTTCGAACATCTTCAAACATCTCATTCCAAAATATTTTAATAGAGTAGGTCATAAGACAGAATTACATAATGAAGACAAAATTACATAATGAAACTACAAGTGAACACGATTACTTTGATCGAGATTACTGTGTAAAGAAAAGTGTCTCTGAACATAATTAAATATTTAGCGCATTAAGATCTAGAAAACAAGGGGAGATTTCGGTGGAATTTCGAAAATCGCTACCAAAGGTCGTATAAGAATATCCTTTCAACAGTTTTCGAATAATCGTACTATAGATTGTAAAGAAAATTTAAGCCTGACTGCGATGAAAGTGTAAGCGCAAGGAACGTTGCACATAACATTTTGCCCACTGCTGCCAAAAATTTCTTGCGTCTACACGTTCATTGCAGAAGGCTGACATTTTTTTAACAGTCACAGTCCGTATCAAACGCCATTATTGGAAGGACCAATGATATCACATGGTCTCATTGTATGCCTGTCGTTGGAAAGCTCCCATACATTCGTAAGAGATAATATGAATAACTTTTTTGTAGTTACATGAAATATTATCTATAAAAATTTGAAGAACAGAGCGTATTGAGGTATTAGCGAATTTTGAACGAACAATGTGACAATGTATGTACTATCAAGAATATCAACATTTCGTAGAATATACATATATGAACAGATTTTATGTAATTACAAACAGGAGCCAGTTCGTACGCTGCAACTAAGGATAAGCCAGCACTGCAAGATGTAAACAATATTTCACAATAAAATCCGGACGGGTTTTGACGTATGCCAAATTCTATAAAATTAGTGTGCCACTCACAGGTTCTTAACACACGGTACAATCATTACTAACGGCGGCATCTTCTCTTCCGTCTCCTGTTGCGTTATGCTACCTTTTACATTTTCTTCAGTCAACGATCGATTTCAACAGATGCATGAACATAGCATTTTTTATTCGAAATAAGAACATAGTGATTAATCATGAAGGAAGCCCGTGAACACGGCCGATAGTCGAATTTATACTACTTATTATTGCTATTCTTTGAGTCGCGCTGCAATTGGTTGCGCCAATCTAATTCAGTCTGAAGTAAGCCGGCAGCTGAACTGTCCAAGATTTTGGAACTGTCAGAACTGTCACTGCAAAATCCGAACTAACCGACGAGGAAAAAAAATTACGATGCCAAAAAGAAAAAGTAACATCAAATGAGGCGCGCGCGTGCGATGCTAGTCTCCTATAGTAAAAAGTTCGTGTCACACCCGAACGCGGCCGATGGTCAATGTTTGCGTTGCTCATTGTTGTCGTTTTATTCGCGCTACGATTGGCTGCGCGGGTCGACTGTGGTCTGAGGTGAGCTGAGAGCTAACTGTCACTGCAACCCTACGGCTGAACTGTCAGAACTGTCATTGCAAGCTTGACCTAACCGATCAGAAAAATAGAATGCGATGTAATAAAGATTACCAAAGGTTGGCAAACCACGACGAATGAACTGCGATGCGTGAAAGAGACTGCGATTTAAGTCTTCGATGGTAAAAATTGCGACTCTGATGATGAAACTGTAAAAAATTAACTCCTAATAAATCTAACCTGACCTAACCTGACCTAACCGATGGCGAAAATACCACCAGCTGTCAAAACTGAGTCTGAAGTGAGCCGAGAACTGTCAGCTGAGAACTGTCAGCACTTGGGGGATGCAACTTCAAAGATATCTGAGACCGACGGTTCTCATAGTGTGAACTACAATATTGTATTGGGATGAATATATGAAAATTCGAACAATTAATCAGGAAAATCAACTTTCAATGAATCGAACCTGACCCCACCTGACCTAACCGATGGCAAAAATACTGCCAGCTGTCGAAATTACTTATTAATTATGCAAAATTACTTGAGAAAAATGAAAATTGAGGCTGTCGGAACTGGCGATGAGCTGTTTTCGAAATGAATGAGAGTGTATCATTTCATTGAACTAAAGATGTCAATTTTACTGATGAATTTGACCGATGAGTGAACTTTTAGCTTCGAAGAGAGATGATCGCGCGGGAGTGGCAGCTTTCAGAAATAAATATGAAGAGTTCTGAGATTGCCATACGTCGATCTGTGTAAACATTGAAGAGGAATGCGATTGTCTGCGAATCGGTATGAGGTGAGCGCTGCAAGTGGGGAAAATTATTTAATCGTCTTTCTTCCGCCCCGCTTCATATATGGGTTCGAAATATTTATCCTGGGACATGGGCGTAATAAACTTTCATTAGAGCCTAATTTCAATGTAATCTGTACACGGAGAGCTGAGATATGATTATTTGAATGTTTTCGATACCCGTTTCCTCCGCAGAATTTTGTTCGTCATCGTCTTCAGTCGCTCAATTGCTCTGTCCCTACGACAATAAAAATGAGAGAAGATCGACCACCGCTAGTCAGCAAGAATTCACAGCGATCGACGTACCCTAGGTTAGTCGCCAGACGGCGCTTCGGAAGGCACGACTGTAGAGTAGAGAATAGGGACCAGGAAGTAAGAGGAAAGGAGACCGATCCGCGTGCTGGTCGCTCGCCAAAACCAGGTTCATAAAGTTAGCACCCGAAGTCAAGATAATCGACTGAAAGTATAGTCTAAATCGTTTGCGCGTGGTTTGAATATGAAGAATATCACTCGCTTTCGTTTGCGCGTTGACTCGTTTTCAAGAAAAATGCAAATAAAGTTAGGGTGCTGAATTTCAGCACCCGGTTTTTAAATACAGTATTATGCAAATGGTTAACAGAAATTAAGATAAATTATCATGCCAATCGTTTGCGCGTCGTTTGCGCAACCAGCACCGCAAAGTAATTAATCGAAAATATCGAAATTTCTATGGGAAAAACTTATTTTTCCTAATTTACAGTAGTTGGCACCAGAATAAATGACTGCGCATGCGCCACGAGTGGTTCGATTCCGTGCGTTCCAGATTCCAACCGTGTTTCAACCGGATAGAACGTGAAAAATGTAACGAATAGCTAAAATAATGCGTTTTAATTACTTGAAATCGTTTGCTTGGTTTGCGCGTCGCCCGAAACTGAAGAATATTGAAATAATTTGTTTGCGCTTTCGCGCAGTCTTGAGAAAACCAGGAATAAACACCGGGTGCTGAATTCCAGCACCCGCCCTCTTCAAATATCAATCGCATGTGAACCGAGTTTGGAAAATTCTTGGTATTTTGTATCTAGAATCGTTTGCGCAAACAGCACCCGCAACAATTATCGGTCGCATAGTAACCCAGTTTTGAAAATTCGAAGCATTTTGTCGCTGGAATCGTTTGCGCATCGTTTGCGCAAACAGCACCCGTAATCATTATCCAGGAAATAACAATGTCGGTGTTATAACGCACTGCAAAGAGAAATTATACAGCGGGGACTAAAAATTCAGCACCCGTTAATATTAGGATGTGGATTATAGGTACCGCATGCGGCATACGATCTACCAGGGTGGTTCAATTCTTGTCAAAATTGAGATCAGAATTTCTTCCACGATTCTTTTTCCTTCATCATATTCGAATTACGAATGCAGGATATGGATATGACGAAGGATAATCGATCATGAATTGAAAGAAAAGAAAAAATTCCAGTACCTTAAGTACGTGACTTTTCACATTGTTTTCGCAAGAGCCAATAAAAATTGAATGTTCGAAAGAATCTAACCTTGTTTTCCTTGATTTCCACACAGTTTTTCCGAAGCCTTCCGATGCAAGATAATGCTAGCATTCAAATATAGGTATAAGAAATGAAAGATTATAGAAATATTGGGGTAAGGTTACCATCTCTTAATTCATCTCATTGGTCTGCCACTAAAATTTGAGTTGTTATACTTGGAAATCATACTATAGCACACGCGGGATGAACCGCCGGCGGTATACAGTAATATGCAGAATTTGTAGTCCTCACTGTTTAATTTCACTTTGCTCTACGTTATAACACCCACACTGTTATTTCGTGCATAATTGTTGCGAGTGCTGTTTGCGCAAACGATTCTAGATACAAAATACCAAGAATTTTCCAAGCTCGGTTCACATGCGATTGATATTTGAACAGGGCGGGTGCTGGAATTCAGCACCCGGTGTTTATTCCCGGTTTTCTCAAGACTGCGCGAAAGCGCAAACAAATTATTTCAATATTCTTCAGTTTCGGACGACGCGCAAACCAAGCAAACGATTTCAAGTAATTAAAACGCATTATTTTAGCTATTCGTTACATTTTTCACGTTCTATCCGGTTGAAACACGGTTGGAATCTGGAACGCACGGAATCGAACCGCTCGTGGCGCATGCGCAGTCATTTATTCTGGTGCCAACAACTGTAAATTAGGAATAATAAGTTTTGCCCGTACAAATTTTAATATTTTCGATTAATTACTTTGCGGTGCTGGTTGCGCAAGCGACGCGCAAACGATTGGCACGATAATTTATCTAATTTCTGTTAACCATTCGCATAATACTGTATTCAAAATCCGGGTGCTGAATTTCAGCACCCTAACTTTATTTGCATTTTTCTTGAAAACGAGTCAACGCGCAAACGAAAGCGAGTGATATTCTTCATATTCAAACCACGCGCAAACGATTTAGACTACTTTCAGTCGATTATCTTGACTTCGGGTGCTAACTTTATGAACCTGAAATTTGTGGCATGATGAGTATACAAGAAAAAAAAATGAATTGCGGTTACAGCGTCGCTGTACGCGCGCGTATTCAAATTATTGAAACCGTTCAATTTTTAAGCGACTTTAAATGTGTCTTTTGGGGTCCTGAAAGTGGGAAAGATTTTGTGATAGAGGATAGAAGATAAAAAAATCGATCGAAATAACCGTTTGAATAACGTGAATAACAACGCGAGAGAATGCTATAGTCCATCTTTACCGACTGAGTAGCCAAGTCACTTATTTCCACTGATATCAAAGCCTACGCGTAACAGAAGCGAAGAAGAAGATGATGGCGAAATTTCGTATGAAATTCCGAACACCTAGATCCCAAAATATATTTGTTTCACGCAACAATAACGACAAAATCCTTGTTTCTAACTAAAATGACAATTGTCGTCGCGGCCATTACCATTTTAGTTATGAACAAGGATTTTGTCGTTATTGTTGCGTGAAAGAAAGATATTTTGAGATGTAGGTGTTCAGAATTTCATGCGGAATCGCGCTATGATCTTCATTTTTGCTTCTGTAAAGCGTAGGCTTTGATGTCGGTGGAAAGAAGTGAAGTGGCTACTTGGTTGGTGAAAATTGACTATAGCATGCTCTTAATGTCTAACACTGCCATATACATATATGTATTAAGCGGAAAAAGTATAGAATTAATCGGTCAGAAATTTGATGGTGTTATAATTTCGCTGCGTTTCCTATGGATTCAGAGAATTTATATCGCGTATCTAATGGCATAAGGTCGTAAGCGGCAAAAACGCGATTTCGGTGGCAAAAGGTCGTATAATTTCTTGTTCTTTCACGCGATTCGCTCTGAAAACGGTCAAAACGTATAGATCGATTGGAATAACGAGATCGGAAAATGTAAGTGCGAAAGGTCGTAAGCGCCATTTTTTTCATGATTTTTCATTATTTTTCCAAATAGTTGTAAAAACTCGTGAAACTCAAAGATAAATTGAAAAAACGACCGTTTCGCGAAATTCGATAAAAAAATATTGGTAGTTAAAAGCAGAAGGTCGTAATCGCCATTTAAAAAAAACATAATAGTTGGTGGTTACGACTTTCTGCTTTTAATTGACCCAATATTAGGTTTCAACGTTGATTAACGAATATTTGAGTTTTATATGACGTTGGTTTTTATGGTTTTATATTATTATATATATGTCCTTTTGCCGTTACGAACAGCAAAAAGTCGTATATTAGCGCTTACGTTCTTATGCCATTAGACACGCGATATGAGACTGGTCAAAAATCGATTAAAAAAATCACATTTTTCGGAGCATTTACCCTCCTATTTTCAATCTCTATGATCAGGTTTAGATATTCGTTTTGGTCTCAATTTGTCGGATCTTGGCTCCTCTTAAAAATTGCGTTTGAATTTTTGAGAAATATCAATGAGCTGAAAAGTTGATTCGATATGAAACTGGTCAAAAATCGCAAAAAAAAAGTAAATTTTTGCGTACCATGGCCGGCAATTGTGTGCCCAGAAGGGTGTAAGAAGGTAAAAAGGAGGTAAAAGGAGGTCATTTGTGTACGCTGAACCATCTTTGGGCCCGAAATTGCTCTTCCTGGACGAGTCGATTTTCGAAGTGAAAAAATGACGTAATATCTGCCTCCAAATATCATTTGGCGACAGATGAAGGTCATGTCATCCCGCTACGTCGCGATTCTCCATTTTTTTATACCGAAATTAGGAATTATCTGCCCCCCAGCGATAGAACGCGTCAGCAGAGGGTCATACAACTGCGTTATAGGTTCGAGGGGCAGATTATTCCTAATTCAGGTCGTGATTACACTATTTCTAACATCCCGTTTCTCTGTTTTCAGAGAAAAAAAGGAACTTTTTGTAATCACCACGAAAATGAAAAGTTCCGTTTTTACTGCATCTCCACGTTCCGAGATCCAAAGAATCAATCACCGCCAACTATTTGAGTTTGACGTCTAGGTATGTGTATGTGTGTTTGTGTATGTGACCGAATTTTTGCCCACGCGATATCTCGAGAACGAGTTCACGGGTTTTGATCAAATTGGGCTCAATCGGCCTTTCTCAGCTTAGAACTGATTAGATTTTAGCTTTGATCGGTTCAGTTCTTTTCGAACTATTTCAATAACAAAATTCGAAAAGACATCACAAAAGTGACGATATATCTTGAGAACGGATTAACGGATTTGAACGAAATTTGGTACCATATGGTTTTTTGGATAGGTGATCACGAATTCGAAGTCAGATTTGCGAAATTCGGAATGGCGGATCCAATTTGCTGGAAGGTTTTTTGAACCGCTGATCAAGAATCTGAGGTCATATTTGTACATACATTCAAAAACAGCCGATATCGAAATAAATGACGGGAATTTCGAAAGCTGGCTCATAGTCAGTCCATAACCCGCTTGTTTTCTTAGTCTAGTACTGTCCTGACATTTTTTGTTCTTTTTTTTTTTTTTTTGCTCTCTGTATGTCTACCGTCAATTTTTAAAAGAAAAAAACTTCCATTATTCATGTACGTATAACGTAGTATAGTAATTATACAATATTCATCTCCTAATTAAGATTCTTCATTATCACCGTCCAATGTCCGCATAAATATCTTACATCTTTACCTACCATTACAATATCGAATGAGTATTTTCCATCAACCATTTCTCCATAACCATCCGAAAGAATCCCGAACATGGATAGTTTCTATCTTTATCCATACAAAAGCTAAAGATAAGGATCTAGACGATGGTGAAGAGGACGGGGAAGAAGATAATGCAGATAACGATAATGTACCAGCGGTGCTTGCGATAACAATTCCTTGCGTACAGGCGGTTCGATTGGAAGTAAGTGGAGGATGATGAGGTCAATGAATGGAATCTCCGCCAAATCTAACATTAATCCTCACTGTAATCCTGTCGTTTGTCGTCACGATCACTCAGATTAAACTGATATTATACGAGTTAACTCACTATCACCAGAGATATTACCACTTCTTGTTCATTACACGAAATTTCGTTTGATAGTGCTCGTTCTGATATGAATTTTAACTTTTTGTTGAGTATGAGACTCATCAGGGCTTCGAAAAGGACACCTAAATCGAAATAATCATCTAGATTGTGGAAGTTTGTGCAATGTAACAATTTCTTGTTACCAGGAGGGATTCTTCTACCTACGCTAATCGAGAAGACTCAGAATCGATATACTACTTTCGTTTAGTCCCTTTTCCGAAGAGCAGGGGGTTTCTACTAATAGCAATCTATCCGAGGACCAACCAGTTGTGGTAGGATATTATAGGATCGGAAGAATCGTCTGTGGATGCGTGTAGTGTGATGTGATATGTGAAGGTTTTGAAATAATTAGTTGAAACCGATTTAATATTGATAGTGAAGATTAATATGACTTTGAACTGAATTCTGCTTGTCTAATTCTTCAAATATTTATCAAAAGTTTTATTTGAATTGATTTACTATAATTCTCAAGCGATGCTTTGTATCTTTAGAGACCGTAGTCTTAAATGTATGACTCGCGAAATTTTCTAAGTCGAAAATTTCACGAAAAATAAAATTTTCTAAGTCCAAAATTGACTTTAAATTCGACTGCTGCAGGAAGGCTCTGCAGCAACGTACCTATTTGTCCAGGAGGACTGACCGAAGTGAATACTTGAAAAATCGGCACGACTGATTCGAGGATCGAGCCGGACCGAAGTGCCGCTCTGTGTTCCTTGATTTTCCTCGTTACCTCGGTTTAGGAACTACATTTCGTATGGCGTAGGCACATTTCTTTACTTTTAAGGAGTGGGGACTGACCCAAGAACTCCTCAACTTCCCTACTGATCGCGTATTGATACTATTTACAAGATTCAGTTCACTTTCATACGTGTTAATCCCCGTTTATTGTGTAAGTATAATCGTTTGAATATGTACATGTGTGTTTGTCTGTATGACAGGAATATATCCTTAGGTTTTACAATATAATTTGGTGAATTTACGTGTAATTGTTAAACATGATTAAGTGTGTGGTGTGTTGTTGTCCAAATGACGGTGAAGTTAATTGTGTTGGTTACATTAAATTGAATTTATATGTGTTTGTTGATGCTTCTAAGTTAATAATTAGATGATTTTTCAAATTGTTGAATACGTTACATTAGCCCCCCCAAATTTAGAAAGGCTATGAAATAACTTGCTAAATTTCCCTATTTTGGTGTATAGTCATTCTACAATTTGGTTTCTTAGTCTAGATTGGTATATTTGTATCGTAATGGTCTGTCGAGTTGCTTGTCCACCTTAACGTTCTGAAACAAAGAAGCAGAGTTAGTTAGCCCCCCCCTTTTTCCATCTCGTTCCTCGTCTCGTCGTCTTGTCCAACTCCGTCGTATTCCTGTCCAGCTGATCTGATTCGGCGTCGTTCTGTGTTTGTCTTGGTTTAGCTGTACCTTTAAACCTTTGTCGGTTTGTCCTCGTGTGTGTTAATTTTGCTTTTGTAGTGTGAGTACCCTGCCTAGCATACTGACCTACTGTCGACTTATTGTCTATCTCTGGGTCAAGTTCATCTGCTAATCCCGCAGAACTGGATTTGTACTTAACGTTTGTTTTGACAACACCTCGATCAGGTGTGTCGTTGCGAAAGTCTTTATATTTCCCACGCAAGTCCTTGACTCTGGGCTCTCGCTTGATTACTTTTAGGTTTATCCTGTCTGTTGATGCTATCACATTAACAAAAGCAACCTTCGTTATCTGATTGTCTTTGATTACTGTTAATGTTCTTGTTTTATAATCTATCGATGATTTTAAACTGTTCAACAAATCATTTCCAATGATGCAACAGTGGATAAGCTTAGGTACTACGAGCAAAGTGACGTCTGCTGAATAATTTTCGAACGAAATTTGCAAATAGACCCGTCTTTGGATTCTAATAGGCTTAGCGCCAGTAGCTACCTGTAATCTTAAATTACTTACTGGTAAAGTTTCATATTTCCCTAGTAATTTTTTATTCTGATCGAGCCATTGCTCATTTAAGCAGGACACTTCACTTCCTGTGTCTATTAAAGCACTCGCTTCAATATGATTTATTGAAATTTTCACAAATGGGCATTTTACTTTGGTGTGCTCAGTTTCGGCAATCTTGCCGTCTTCATCATTGCTAAGTAAAAAATCACTTGGGGTTTCAAATATTGATGCGCATTGTGTTACGTTATATTTTTCTTGATTCTCAATAACCTTGTTACTTTCTTGATTGATTTTAGCAATTAACTGTTTGGCTTCTATTTTTTCTTTTTCAATTATTTCTTTTTCTGGGGCATGAATGCTTCTACTTTTTATTACGTTTTGATTCTGATTTTGATTTTCGTTCACACCCCCGACTAGTTTCCCAATTTTGGAAGTTCAAAATTATAACTCGGCCTTGGCTCTACTTCTTCCACCTGGATGTGGCTATTTTGATACGTTCGGGAAGTGTTGTGATTAGCTTCGGTATTGAAAGGCTTCGGCCGCGTGCCGTTAGATGTTTGTGTCGGTGTATTGTTTTGCCTAGTTGGCTGATGTCGATAGTTATTACTTCCGCTATAGGTATTCGGATTCGATCTGTTCCCAGGGCGATTATCGCTATTGTTTCGCTGGCTCTCTTGTTCGGAACGATTTGGCAATTGACTCGACTCGTTATTGTTGTCTCTCGGCTGATTTGGCCTTCGCGCATTGTCGAACTTTTCTAATAGCGTTATAAACGTTTGTATATCGTTTATACCCCTCGTAATTACCGCACTTTGGATAGTATCGTCGAAATGTCTCGATAGGCACTCGAGAATTTCCGAATCTGGCATTTTAGGTCTCAGCTCTTTCGCACTACTAAAACGACGAATAGCGTACTCCACACGGTTTTCATACTGTTCATTTCTGTACGAACCGAATTCGAGATTTTTCTTTATTTTGCGCTGAGCTTCATCGCTCCAGAATTTAATTTGAAACTTTTTCTTGAAATCTACGAACGTATCATCAGGATCGTTGACGATACCCCACCATTCTAAAGCAATACCCCCAAGGCTCTGTCTGATTACTTGACTGATTTCATTTTCTGTCAAATGTCGCGATTCACAAAAGTGTTCCAATTGTCGTAGATAACTCATTGGTTTTTCCTTGTACGTTCCTTCGTAACTTGGAATTTTACTGTCTCTCTCCCAACTTGGAACATTTTGTACATAGTTTCCTCTACCGACAGCCTGACGCAATGTTTTGTCTTCCAAAGATTTGAATTTCTGATTAACCTCAGCTTTCTGTAACTCGTGTTTCTCGACTTCTTTGTCAAGTATCGCTCTTTGTCGATCTAATTCACGGTGATAAGTTGTCAGAATGTCTTCGCAATCGAATTTTATGGTTTCGTTCGCATCAGCTAACGTTTGTTGTAAATTTGCTAACCCGTTGGTAAGCGCTTTGTTTGAATCTTCAACTGCCTTGGTTTGTGTTTGTTCGAGCTTGTTGATACGTTCTTCGAGGACACGACGTACCTCGCTGACATTGTTTCGGGTTTTGTTTTCAATTTCAACGACTTTCTTGACGCTGTCATGGCTTATTTCTAAACGACTATCAATAATCTTCGTTAGACTCGTGTCGATTTCTCGTTTATTTTCCGAGATTTTAGCTTCTAATTGACGTTTTTCGTGTTCAAACTTTTTTCTCTCCGCTTCTAATCGCTTGCTGACAATCTCTTCGACTTTTTCTACTAGTTTTGTCTGTTCTGTTTTGAAATTCGCCTTTAGATTTGCTATTTCTTCTTTTAACAGTGTAATTTCGGCAATAGAATCATCGCTTTTAGTGCTATTATGTTTCGGACTGTCTAATATGTCAATTTCCGAGACATTTTTCTCCGCGGTATCTTTTAATTTGTCTCTGTCTTTACCTTTCTCTTTGTCACCCATTTTACTCGATTTTCTGGGTCTTTTCGCGATTTCAAATGAATATCTTGACTCTACTCACGAATTTCTGATGTTATATCCCTTTTTTAGCTATCCTTGTCGGGCCTCACGTTCGGGCGCCAAATATAACATTCCATTATTATTATTAGCGAGGTAAAAACGACCAATTTTGTTTTTCTTGATTCCCTCGAAAACGGTGGAGAAGTAATTGATAAAAGAAACGGAGCAATCGGGAGCAATTTTTTGACATCATAATCATTTGGTAATTCGAAACTCGCGGGCCATCTTCGCATTGTAGGAGTCATTCCACGTCAAACCGTACAAAAACGGGTGATTTTTGACCTCGATGTTTCCAATTCAGGTCTCAATTTTTTCACAGATTCTTTGCATCAAATGGATATGTCAAACAATTTTTATTTCATTTTTATCGCTCTAGTTTAGAAGTTACAGGGGGTTGAAATTTCGCGAAAGCGACCAAATATCGAAAACAAGACCTCCTTCAACTGCTCATAACTTCGGTTCTATTCAACCTACAGACTTCTACAAAAACGCATTTTGAAGCTCTTGAATGAGACTTTCACGACATATATATTCCATTCCATGATCATTGATTATTTTATTTGTTATAAACAATTATATTATTCAAACGTGGTTTTCGAGAAAATAGTCACTTTTTAAAATTCCCTCAAAAATATCAGCGTATTCTTCGATCGATTCTCTGCAAAATCCTGAAAAAATAGACCGGAGGATTGATAAAAACTGTGTCAAAACAGTGATTGATTTATAAGTGACGGCGCGCGCTGGCGCTAATTGACACGGCCTGTGACGGGGCGTAAGGGGCAAATGGCGAGTATGGGGCGCCTAATGTATAATATGTACTAAAAAAATTGAATGAATCAAATAACGATTGAATTTATAATTGTACTAGCCCAGCATAGCGCGCTTCGCGCGCTTCAGAAACCGACTTTATGCGTTAGGGCGTTCTTTAATGTCCTTAAAAAAAATATCAGTGTTGTATAAGGTTTAATTGAAATCTGTGTGATTGGATACAAATCTGCTCACCAAACGGATCACCACAAAAATATTTTTGCCCAGTTACCTCAAAATATATTACGTTATCGTTAAAGAACGATTGATTCAGATTAATTTGAGCTTGTGTATTGTTCGTTAACGGATAGTATCAACTGTTAAGAGTGTTTCAGAAGTAATCGCGTGCTCATCATAAAAACGTCTTTTAACGACACAGATTTCGTGCAGAACTGTAGGTTCATAATGTTAGCATCTGCAGTCAAGATAATTGTATGAAAATACGGTAAATCATTTGCGCGTACCTTGAATATGAAGAATATAACTCGATTTCATTTGCGCGTTTACTTGTTTTCGAGAAAAATTTTAATAAAATTGGTCGAAGAAAAAAATTGCAAATCTACAAAGCTGGTACCAAAATCCAGTATTTACCCATATACATATAGGCAGACAGAAAGTTACATTCCGAAATGACTGATTCTGAAATGTTACTTGTTTGCTGCTTAATCAACCTAAATGAAACCGAACGAACTGAAGTCATCAAAATTATGCATCATTTTCGATATTCAGCTCGATTCACTATCATTTTCACGGCTTTCTTTGTTTAGGAACTGGAACGGACGAAATTTAACCGCTCCCGGCGCATCTGCACTAATGAATTTTGGTACCAGCTTTGTAGATTTGAAATTATCATTTTCTCAGTGGTTGCGGTAATGATTACTGATCAATTATTGTGGGTGCTGTTTGCGCACACGACGCGCAAACGATTGGCATGATAATTTATCTGAAATTCTGTCAAGCGTTTGCATAACAGGTATTGTATTTGAAAACTGGATGCTGAAATTCAACTGCCCCATTTTATTCGTATTTTTTTCGAAAACGAGCAAATGCGTGAACGAAGTCGAGTTATATTCTTCATGTTCAAGGCACGCACTGCAGTTCACGAGAATTCTGTTGCTGCAAAACAACCATTCCCGATTACGTTCGCTATGAGAAACGTAGGCAGATTGTTCTATATTTGCTTTTCAAATATTTATTAATTTCAAGTCAGTTTCAAAATTCTGACCGATAATCTTCACATCCTGATTCTCAATCGTATGTCAAAAATAGCCGCGCAAAGATAATGTTTCGGCAACGTTTGGGAATGAGATCTACTATTTTTTCTTGAATTCAGAAAAATCAGAAAACCGCTGATCCCGATATCTGATATTCATAGTTTTTCGATTTTTCTGCGATCCCTGCGCTGGTCCGTTTGGTGACTGATAGGAGCTGATAGTCGAACGCGAATGAACGGTGGCATTTATCAGGAATAGGAGCTGCGTTTTTTCTAGAATTCTTACCATCCCGTAATCGCAATCTCCATACCTATCTTTTCTGCATTTTTGTGAATGTTTGAAGGGCCATTGAACTGACCTGGCTGACCTTACCAGAGTCGCGCACGGCGAAGATATGAGATTTCTATGTTCATTCTTAAATATTTAGGTACTTTAAGAAGGAAAAAAGTTTTGTTTTTTGACAGAGTCACTACCAACAGTTACTTTTTCTTTCAAAGTCAACCTGTTGATGAAAGTTTCCGAAGAATCGTATCGCGTATTTCTGAGCATCGCCAACGTTCATTTACAGCAGTCGGACGGCGAAGTTCATGGTTCAGAATCACTATATAGTATATTAAAAGTGTGCTGATAACTGTCAGCTGTCAGATCAAAACTGACATAACCATCGCCGTACCCGTTACTCATAAGAAATCTACCTTCGCATAAATTTTGCCACAAACGAACACAACACGAATTTTCCTGGATGAAGGTTATCTGAAGACTGTTAAATTGTGCCGCAAACATACCTTTCATCGCGATCAATTCAGCTGTTCAAAATCTTGAACTTTTGTTCACATCTTCAAAATTTCGCGAATCAATCCAGCCGTTAAAAGTCTTGGTCTATTCGAAATTTCGCAAAATACGTTATCGCCTTGAAGATACAGGTTATCGCTTTGAATCACGCCTGTCAGAAACAACAGCTTCGAATGGCGCGAAGTCAGCGGACAGACCTTTTACGATAATATCGCCAGCCTCAAACTGCGCGAAGTAAGCAGACAGAAATTTTTCAGATCAACCGCCAGCCAACCGGCATCGCGGAAAGGCGGTGACGGAAGTGCGAGATCATCATCGATGACGGAAGTGCGAGATCGACAGCGGTGACGGAAATGCGAGATTAATCGTGACAACCCATTTTTCTATATATGGATGGATATTATTACGAACGTTCCCGAACTATAATCTACAATATACACACCCTGATGACCTCTCCTTCGGACTACCTCCCGGTGAGAGCGCCCAACCTATCATAAACCACGTCCCACAGTGGGACGAAACCCCGAATTTGTACCCATAATTCAAAAACCCAATGAATTCGGGTAAAAGTCGGTACTCGGGGGTTTTTGGGGTCGCTGATGACGAATCCAAAGTCAAAAATCTCAAAAACAAAATGGTGGGAAATGTTTAGACATATGCATATACAGGAATAAATACTTTTTATTTTTCAGTGTTAATGTCATGAAATGTGAAGGCTTATAAAATTAGTGGAATACAATTTCCTCATCCGAATCATCGTCGTCAAATTCAGAATCCGTTTCTACTGTAGATTGACTCGTTATTGTAGGTGGGATCAACAATTCTACAGCTTCCGGAGTTAAACTTCGCATTTTCTTCTGTGGCAATTTACGGAGGCTGGAAATGTACGGATCAGATGTTACCATCAGCCGGTTCCAAACATCTTCCATTGTTTTTGATCTCGAACACTTTCGTGATAAATTTTCTCGGATACTTTTGATGTCCTTGTTCCGAGCTTCCTGAGCATCTTCAGATAACTGGCCGATTGGTAACAATGCATGAGCTATTATTTCTGGTCCATGGATCAGAAGTTTGTGCACCGAAGTAGGCATATAATACCACGGGTAAAGCTGTACAAATAGTCGTGCAGTTTCTATTGCATAGTTTCTAAATTTGTCGATATTAATCGCATGGCCACTCGAAATAGCCTGCAGAATAGCGTAGAAACGTGTGATTAATTTTTCGTCGACACCTGTTATCATTGCAGACACCGTAGAGTTTTCGAAAAAGCACCGAGCTGTATTCCCATCATTAGTACTGCCGAATCCAGGCTTCGGATAATCGACGATTAGTCCTAATTGCGTTTGAAAGCCTTTCTGAACAACCCTCTTGCTCTCTTGTACAATCCGCTTTTCTTCCTCAGTACGTGCTTGCCATTTCTTTATTTTCATTTTGTAGGACAAATGTAAACAACATTAGAAAAAACGTATCCACAAGAGCATGGATGTCGTTGAAATTTTTGGATGTAGCTCCACATAGGTAGCAACGTTGAGCCAAACTCGTTGATGTCAATGCGTTACAAACTTTCCCATCGATCATTGTTAATGTCATTTGGAATGCAACTGAGATTTCGTTCTGATTTATGATTGTTTCGTAAGGAACAAGTATCTTTATCTGGTCATTGATGTAGCGTTCTTCGTCGACTGTTGAATCCGTGTTTTCGTGCAGAAATTGTAATCTTAGTGGTCTAAAAAACCGAGGAGATGAAGGCCTGGGGTTCTTCCAAATCACAATTTCAGCATTCGATTTACAATCGACAGATACGAGTTGTAATGGCACAACCGAAGTGAAGAACACACTTGTATCCGAAATGCTGTCATCTTCAAATTTCTGCTTGTATGCACTTTGTCCAGAGCTTCCGTCACAGCCCCATTTGCAAATGAGGGTCATCTTTTTTACATCCTCAGCTGCTATACTCGAAATAACTTCCCGTTGAAGTAATAGAATACGCTGGACAGTATGGCTCAACAAAGCCTGTAACTGAACTTCTGCTTTGCTCTCTGTAATAGTAATAGCCGTATGGGGTGGATAACAGAGTTTTTTGGCTTCTGCTACTTTCGAGTACGGAGGAACCAGACGACAATGCCGCTCAACACTTAGTGATCTCAATGTTTGGTAGTCACTCTTCGACAATTGACGGTCCACCAAATAAGAAAGCACTTCATCTGCAGATAGTGGTTCTTCGGGTTGATCTTCAAAAGCTTTTCGATACTTTGAAGCTCTCGTTGGACTCGTCTGCGTTGCATCCTTCACAATTTTCGCAGCATCCAGTTGTCCTGAAGATCGAAGGCTCATTTGAGTAACATATGCCAACTCGCTTGTAGTCAACGTTGCACGGACTTCTTCGGTCTTCCTTCGTTTCGAATTTTCACTCAATGACTCGAAGTCCTTAAAACGGGGACCACGTGCAGCGGTCGCGGTCACTGCAGGTGTCTTCTGAGAAGGAGCAGGTACCGGAAAGGACACGTGCCCATCGAGCCATTTCTCGTGTTTGTTGTAAAACTTGTCTTGATACCTGCCGACCGATTGCCACTTTGTTCGCATTTCGGAAAATAGGGTCGTGAAATACTTCTTCATATCCTTCCGAATGAGCACCGAACGTCCACTTTTCTTGGAAATTTCTGCTGAAAGGTGTTCCAATAAATCGGCGAATGGTGCATTCAAACGCCCTTTCACAATAACGAAGACCTCCCTCCGGGTGTATAGTAAATTGTCGTCGGTACTAGACCCTGTAATAAAGCAACAGAAAATTAGAAATTGATTTGCATATGAGAACTTGCAATATTTAACGTAAACTACAATTAATAAAATACCATGAAACTCATTGGATAAACTGAATTCTTTCTGAAATTAATTTTTTTCCTCAACCAAATCACAAATAAAAATCATATGAACAGTGTGACTCTAGAATAACCGTAGGTACTACTTTGTTACGGATACCCTATACACGTTAAAAACCGGTATAAGTTCCCTATTGTACGTATTGAACACCTGGCAGACCCGGACGCTCGTCAGCCGGCCGCCGCGCCAGCCGAGGCCGCGCGCGTGGTAGAAGGCTGCGTACTCGCTCACGCTAACTAAAAAACTACGCTAAGTAGCATAAAGTAGCAGATGATCTAAAACGTTTTCGATAGTTGAAAGACTGATCTAGAACCTAAGACTTGAATCAAAGTCCAGTCTCCTCAAGTTCCCTACTTTTTGTCCATTTGAAAGTATAAGTCTCGAAAATTATATCGTTTTCACAGGGTACCAAACATGGTCGTATTTCAAGCGGATGAACGTGACTTTTCAATTTAACTCATACAGAAATATTTTCTACATACCTCCAGGAGTAGAATCCATTTTGAAAAATCAAAATCGCTTAAATAAATTTCGAGTTATTGAACTTTGAAGTTCACTGTTTTTCCTTACGTTTTCACTCGCCGCGTGCACTCTCAACGAAGGCTGACTTTCAACTAATGTATCGAGCCAGGTATGGAACGAAAGACCATACTCTTCGAGATTTGAATGCACCAATCATTTCTCTACCCCACCCGAGGGTCAAAATTCCCCGAATCCAAAATTCACTTTTCGGAATTATGGGCACGAATTCGGGGTTTCGTCCCACTGTGCGTCCCCGAACCTGAATCGTATACATCTAACTTCAGCAAAATGAACTGGCAATCCTTTCGCACCGAACTGGATCATAACATACCCACCACCGCCCCAAACCTCGACACCCAATCCAAAATCAACGAAGCAGTTGAAGCCATAACGGACGCAATTGCATCTACTACCCGCCAACTATAGCTCCGAACCTCGAAACGAGCTTCCCTCTCCCGGAAATCCCCCTCGAGATCCAAACCTTGATCCGCACAAAAAATCGGAAACGGCAACTCTGGCTAAATACACGATTAAGAGCAAACAAAGCCAATTTCAATTCCCTCACCAAGCAAATTAAATCTGAGTTAGCCATCTGGAGGCAAAAAGTCTGGGCTGAGAAACTCGCAAAAAACTTCAATAACCCTAAACCTTACAACCTACCTCCTCAGTCATTTGGCCGCAATTCATTCCAACTCCCTAAACAGCGGCAATACATCTCACAACCAAAACATCAACGCGGAAATCAAACGATTCCAACAATCCTGTCTAACCTTTAACCTCACAGACCTACGGCTACCTCGATCAAGTCACTTCACCTCATGAGGTGACCAAAATACTAACCGCAATCTTAAAAATTCGCCAGCCCCTGGGCACGACAACCTTCACAACAAACATCGTCCTAAAAAACCTTTCGAGAAAAGCTATCGTCTTGATCACTAACATCTTCAACGAGTACTTCCCCACCAACTGGAGAATAGCAAAGGTCATCCCCAACCTCAAGCCGCGGGAAAAGACCCCTCCCTCCTACAACGGTTGTGACATTTTCCTTCCGAAACAGTCTGGCTCGAGTGATGTCACAAGCTGTATGGTCGTTCCCCTGGCAAATGCCAAATATACATTTTCAACAAAAAATAGTACATTGTGTAACAAGGAGGTAAACTCGGTCTTTTCATGCCGAGCGTAATTTAAGTCTGCAATACAAGTCGTAGACGAGTATTGCAGATACGCGAGCCGAAAACACCGTTGCCTCGTCGTTGCACACGATACTTTCTATAACAAGAGTATGATCTACGCGTTTCGAGGTTAGATGGAACTGTCGAATAATCCGACACTTGACTGCCACTGCGCATGCGCGGACTCGAGAGGTGTACAAATAAAAGGGCCGGCGAAGTAAGATTTTCCCAGGCGTGGAGTGCTATTCGTATATATTGCGGGGAGGGGGCGTCCGAAAAATATAGAACTCGCTGAATACTTATTGTGTATCCCTGTTTTCGATGCGTAATGTGGCACTTTGAGCACCTAAGAATGACCCTCGAAGATTCGTCACGAATTCTGAATCACTCTATATTCATAACATCTTTGAAACGTCTCTTTTCGTGCCGTAAAGTGCCATAAAAACATTTATTAGGAAAAAGGCATTCAAAGTCACCTCGACGCCACGTGAGATGCACATGAAAGAGCAGATAGGAACTGCTGTAAATCGTAGCTGTAAACTGCGGTTTAACCACTTTCAGTATTTTGCGCGTGATTCTTTGGAATACATTACTGATAACAAACAGGATATGGAACAAAGTTGTGGAATAATGTATCGTCGTGGCGATTGGTTGCCACGTCCACTTGTACATTTTATTTTCATGGAAAGTGAGCCAAGATTCTGAGGTATGGATTTCCATACCTGCTTAATTCTAAGGTATGGAGTACTCCACCAAAATCATAGGGGGATCGCCGGCCCTGTCTGTATATTCTCATATTGAAACAAGGAGCTGCTCTGGCCCACCGCTGAATAAATAGACGATGCAGCAATCATCCCCGATTATTATTTACGAATGAAAAATATACTATTGGCCATCAAATATGCGTCTGGCAAAATCATGTGCCTTTGGGATATTTTCGGCATCGAAATTCGATGAGTTGTATATCGTGTAACAATTAAGAGCATGCTACACTCATTTTTTACTCTTCTTACCGACCTTACCGGGTTTTCACTGATAGCAAAGCCTACGCGTCGCGAGCGCGGAAAAGGAACCAAGAGTGCAATTCTAAATGGAATTCCGAAGATATATATCGGAAAACTTCTTTGTTTCATGCAACAATGAAGACGTATTCTTTTAAACTGCACAAACAATTACCATTTTGTGCAGTTTTCAAGAATACGTCTTCATTGTTGCATGAAACAAAGAAGTTTTCCGATATATATCTTCGGAATTCCATTTACAATTGCACTCTTGGTTCCTTTTCCGCGCCCGCGACGCGTAGGCTTTGCTATCAGAGAGAAACCGGTAAGGTCAGTAAAAAGAGTAAAAAATGAGTGTAGCATGCTCTTAATGGACGACATCTTTGAACCGTCTCTATTCGTGCTGCCATGTGCCGTTTAATGCCTGTGCCGTAAAAATATTTATTGATGAAAAGGCATTAAAAGTCACTTCGACGCCACGTGAGAGTCGTGAGATGCACATGAACGTGCAGATAGGAACTGCTGTAAACCGTAGCTGTAAGCTGCGGTTTAATCACTTTCAGGGTTTTGCGCTCGATTCTTTGGAATACATAACTGATAACAACCAGGATATGGAAGAACGTTATGGCATAATGTATCGTCGTGGCGATTGGTTGCCACGTCCACTTGTACATTTTATTTTTATGTAGAGTGAGCCAAGATTCTAAGGTATGGATTCCCATACCTGCTTAAGTCCAAGGTATGGAGTACTCCATTAAAACCACAGGGGGATCGCCGCCCGTGTCTGTATATTCTCATACTGAAACAAGGAGCTTGTCTGGCCCACCGCTGAATAAATAGACGATGCAGCAATCTTCCCCGATTATTATTTACTAATGAAAAATATACTATTGGCCATAAGATATGCGGCTGGCAAAATCATGTGCCTTTGGGATACCTTCGCCGTCGAAATTCGATGAGTTGTATATCGTGTAACAATTAATGGACGACATCTTTGAAACGTCTCTATTCGTGCTGCCATGTGCCGTTTAATGCCTGTGCCGTAAAAAATATTTATTGATGAAAAGGCATTAAAAATCACTTCGACGCCACGTGAGAGTCGTGAGATGCACATGAACGTGCAGATAGGAACTGCTGTAAACCGTAGCTGTAAGCTGCGGTTTAATCACTTTCAGGGTTTTGCGCTCGATTCTTTGGAATACATAACTGATAACAACCAGGATATGGAAGAACGTTATGGCATAATGTATCGTCGTGGCGATTGGTTGCCACGTCCACTTGTACATTTTATTTTTATGTAGAGTGAGCCAAGATTCTAAGGTATGGATTCCCATACCTGCTTAAGTCTAAGGTATGGAGTACTCCACCAAAACCATAGGGGGATCGCCGGCCCTGTCTGTATATTCTCATATTGAAACAAGGAGCTGGTCTGGCCCACCGCTGAATAAATAGACGATGCAGCAATCTTCCCCGATTATTATTTACAAATGAAAAATATACTATTGGCCATCAAATATGCGTCTGGCAAAATCATGTGCATTTGGGATATTTTCGGCGTCGAAATTCGATGAGTTGTATATCGTGTAACAATTAATGGACGACATCTTTGAAACGTCTCTATTCGTGCTGCCATGTGCCGTTTAATGCCTGTGCCGTAAAAAATATTTATTGATGAAAAGGCATTAAAAGTCACTTCGACGCCACGTGAGAGTCGTGAGATGCACATGAACGTGCAGATAGAAACTGCTGTAAATCGTAGCTGTAAGCTGCGGTTTAATCACTTTCAGTGTTTTGCGCGGAATTCTTTGGAATACATAACTGATAACAAACAGGATATGGAACAAAGTTGTGGAATAATGTATCGTCGTGGCGATTGGTTGCCACGTCCACTTGTACATTTTATTTTTATGGAGAGTAAGCCAAGATTCTGAGGTATGGATTTCCATACCTGCTTAAGTCTAAGGTATGAAGTACTCCATTAAAACCACAGGGGGATCGCCGGCCGTGTCTGTATATTCTCATACTGAAACAAGGAGCTGGTCTGGCCCACCGCTGAATAAATAGACGATGCAGCAATCTTCCCCGATTATTATTTACTAATGAAAAATATACTATTGGCCATAAGATATGCGGCTGGAAAAATCATGTGCCTTTGGGATACTTTCGCCGTCGAAATTCGATGAATTGTATATCGTGTGAGAGGCAAATCAACAATCACCATATTTTTTCAATCTAAAAAAACCATGACCCTTGGAAGTTGAACCAGGTTGGAGTTTTTCACTCACAGAGAAAGGTTACTTCAGACCAGATTTCGTATGACGCGCCAAAAATAGTGAAATATATCGCCAGAATTATACGGCACGCCAGAAAAAGGTCTTTTCAGTACGCTATACCTACCAGCCCCGGGCAGAAATTTCCTTCTTCTGGACGAGTGATACCATTTTTGCACTCCGAAATGAGGAAATCTCTATCCAGAAATGGTATAGCCCGCTCAAAAGTGTAAAATTTCTACCTCGAGAGGTAATTCCGGCTCCGAGATGGGAACGCCAGCAATTTGGATCATTTAACAATAATGTGAAAATAAATTTATTCGGCAGTTTTCGTCCCGCTAAACTACTAGGCGATTCCGCGTTTCATGTGATTGTTATGAAAACATTCATTCCGACGACGCTCGTTCACTGTTCACAATTATACATCTTCGAAATGTGATCATTCAAATAGAATTAATTGAACTTATTGGTTGTACAGGGTATCCGAATAAGGACCCAAAATTCACTTGATTGAAAATTGATTTGAATAAAGTTTCAAATCTAAAGTTATCGATTCACTCAAAGTTCTACCTACGAAATTATTTCGCTTTTCTGTGTGTTTTATACCTACAATAAACCAAAGTTTATTTCGTGATCATAAACGCATCGGGTCGTGCAAATCGTGCCCAACAACCGGATGCTCACCGCAGCTATTGTTATCCACTACGTGATAACGGCTGTTTGTCGTGCGATTCCGAACCTCCTGATTGGTCTACGAGCAGTTATCATTGACCATGATAGATTCCAAACTCCCCCGCGCATGCACACACTTTGGGTATAAAAGCTGCTCCATTTTGGTGCCTTCATCACTCGACTGAATCAACGCGAACTAGTTGCCTCTTAACTCTGTGTTTTCTTCATCGGCCGACTTGATATACCTCACAAACTTCAAGGATGAAAATAATTATTTTCCTTGCTGCGGTATCCGCTTCGAATATTTTCGTGGGTGTTGAGGGTATAATTCAAATTAGAGTCCACCGGGCGTATCCTGTAGGATTCAATATTACTTTCGTAGACGTGCCCCCCGGGACCGACATCATTCAGCTTCATGCAAACATAGACAGGGAGCTTAGAGGTAAGGGGGCATCCATAAATTACCTGATGCGATTTTTCGACCCCCCCTCCCCCCGTGGTGAGATTTCGTGAGATTTTCTAAAAGCGTATTTTTAGTGTAAATACGTTAATATCGACGGGTCCTAAGGAAACAGACGTAACTCAGCGGGCAGTCTAGAACGGACGTAACGCGCTGGGCCGGCTAGAACGGACGTAACTCACCGTGCGGGATAGAACAGACGTACCTCAGGAAATAACAAAAGAATTACAATAGAATTCTCTGAGTTACGTCTGTTCTATCCTGCACGGCGAGTTACGTCCGTTCTAGCCGGCCCAGCGAGTTACGTCTGTTTCCTTAGGACCCGTCAATATGTGCTTGATTGAGTTGGATTTATCAATAAAAAATATAATTCATTGATGAAAAAAGTACGTGATGATGGTGATTATATCGGACTATACGAACCAATTTTTATTCGTTATGCCTCTAACTGTGAAACGGCACTCAATTCGAGTGCATTCAAACCACAGAAAGGCCGAAAAACTGATTAACAGTTTATTAAAGTGGGTATTAGTGGGAGTTTTTACTCGAAAGATTTTTAATAAACTGTCAATCAGTTTTTTCGGCCTTTCTGTGGTTTGAATGCCGTTTCACAGTTAGAGGCATAACGAATCAAAATTGGTTCGTATAGTCCGATATAATCACCATCATAATGTAAAGAGACGAACGATAGAGTCACACATACAAAAGTACGTGATATTCACCGCGACTCCCCGTCTCCCCCATGTGAGATTCGGTGAGATTCGGCTCGACCCCCACCCCCCTCTTAACGCCTCACGTAATTTATGGACGCCCCCTAAGACATACAAATGATTTTAACTGGCCATTGCGCTCGTCATTTTCCGACGAAATTTTTGACTAACGAAATGTCTCTGATCCAGATGGCGACGGTGGGACGATCGACGAACCTGTATACAGACAAGCAGACGGTCAATGGATTTACACGGATTCCACCCGTGTCCTGATTCCAGGACAGAGACTTCGCTACTGGTTAGCGTATCGAGTCCACGGAGATGTAATTAATATTAGACCCAGAGTGTTTGAAGTGAAATTAGGCGAATAACGTGTCCCTGGTAACACCATGCCACCACAAGAGGTGAAATGGGAAATCCTGAGGATTGAGCGTGTGAAAATTTATTATTTCTTCCACTATAAGTTCAGAAAAATTGTACGTTTTTCCATAAACGAATAAAATATATGCTTGTAAAATGTATACACTGTGATTAGAACCTCAAAACTGTTTCACATATCCTATAATATTTACGATCATATAAAGTTGACGAAGAACAAGCTCCACGTACTCCTGAAATAGAACAGAGAACAGTGGAAGTCCAATTGAATTTGCATCTTGTTCTTGTGTTGTAATGGAGAGCGATGAAACGAACACACAAGATTCCAGTAGATTTGCTTGGACACTTCTTCGATCGGATGTTGGTGTTGTTTTTCTCCAACCTGCAACTTTGCCAAGAACAAAACTTCAATAATCAAACCGCAAGATAGGTTCAAGTTCAAGTTAACAAGAATACGGCAGAGTCGCGGTGTGAGTTGATGAACGGCGAACAGAAATTTACAAACACAATATCAAAGCTTGAACAGTTTGATCAGTTCGTACTCGTCGCACAGGGCTAAAGAGTATTTTCAATACAAGCCTGCGAAGATGACACACATATGTTGGCGATCGTGACAAGGAAAAAATGAAGCGTGCGACTAGTAATACGAACAGCTGCGAGCGTTCCGGGCTCAAACCCCGTCCAGGTCTTAAGGAAGCGAAAAAACTTACAGCGAACTCAATATGAAACCCTGAGAATGCACGAACAAGTCAACATACCGATTATCCCAGACTTGATTAAAAAGCTTAGTATTAACTTTAACAACTCCGTGAAGCAACATGAAAATATCCAACTCCGCAAGACAAATCCGTTCACCCATTCAAAATGGGCGAAATTTGAAAACAGGTCTAATTGGACAAGGCGTCGCAGTACAAATGCGAAGGTCCCGGTTCAAACCCGGGCCGAGGGAATTTTTACTCGAAGAATTTATTTATTGAGAGAGAAGGCCCAACAGGCGAACCCAAAGAGGGCGATAGAAATATAAAGGTAAGACAATATTGATACAATCGTGGTAAATACTTACAATACTTATTGTTAAACAAGAGAAATAAAAATGAATAAAAATACAGTCAAGGAGAGGCAAGATTGACATGGAGGAAAAAACTTAGGGGCTAACTAACATTAAAGAAAGCGCGGGCAATATTAAAAAAAGCAGAGAGGCACATGGAGCCAGGATCGTAGGCGAGATCGCAGGATAGAGTAGAGTAGAGTAGAGCAACAATTTATTTGATCCTGGAGTAATACTCCCTGAGGACCACAGGCAAGCGAATGATACATGCAAAGTGTATAAACAAATAATTCGAAGAATTAAACATACAGTGAATAAAGTAGAAACAAAAATAATGGAGGAAAATGAAAGTAAGAAAATTAGCAGCAATAACATAAAATAAAATAAAATAGTATAACATAAATCTTCAAAATCATAAACATAATCATAACCATAATCATAACCCACACATCAGCACACTCAGTAGTGACAGAGCTAAGAGCTATACAATAAAAAATAAAAAATAAATATCGTCCTATATTATAAAGATATATCGCCGCTGCCGCCGCCGCCGCCGCCGCTGTTTCAGGAATTGAGGACCTCTGGGGATTTCCCAGAATTCTGGGTTTTCCCAGAATTCCGGGGATTCCCCAGAATTCCGGGGATTCCCCAGAATTCCTGGGTTTTCCCAGAATTCCTGGGTTTTCCCAGAATTCCTGGGTTTTCCCAGAATTCCTGGGTTTTCCCAGAATTCCTGGGATTTCCGAGAATCCACGGGGATTGCCCGGAGTTTTCAGGAATCCAACCCTATAAAAACCCCGTGAAAAACCCCATAGAACCCCATGACAACCCCAGAAAAACCCCGTGTATAACCCATAGAACCCGATAAAAACCCCATAAAAACCCCGTGAAAAACCCCATAGAACCCCATGACAACCCCATGAAAACCCCATAAAAAATACCTATGAGACCTAATGAAAAACCCATCAACCCCCATAAAAACCCCATAGAAACCCCATAAAAATACCCATAGAACCCCATAAAAACGCCATAGAATTCCCACGGATTACCCAGAATTCCTAAGGATTTCTCAGAATTCTCATGGATTACCCAGAATCCCTTACCCCTCCACCGTCCCCACTTTTCGGAAATATCCGAGGTCTTCCGGAAATACCCGAAGTCTTCCGGAAATGCCCGAAGTCTCACGGAAATGCCCGAAGTCTTCCGGAAATGCCCGAAGCCTTACGGAAATGCCCGAAGTCTTCCGGAAATACCCGAAGTCTTCCGGAAATTCCTAAAGTCATCCGGAAATACCCGAAGTCTTCCGGAAATACCCGAAGTAAATCGAAGAAAAAAGATACAAAGATGTAGCAAAATGCGCTATTCTGCCCGCCAGAAATATTGATGTAACTGAAATAAACACAAAAGTTATCGAGTTACTAGACAAAGATAGTGAACGTTTGTATACAAGCGTCGATAACACTGAAAATTGTGGAGATAACGATGAAATCACAGAAACGCTTTTACCAGAATACTTGAACTCGTTGACACCACAAAGTTTGCCTCCTCACGAGCTGCGGCTTAGAAAGTATAGTACCATTATGCTCATCAGAAATTTGAGCAACAATGAAGGTTTATGCAATGGGACTAGACTATTGGTTCTAGAGCTAGGCAATACTGTTTTGCGGTGCGAAATTCTTTCGGGTGATAAGACTCTCCGATATCGTCTACATAAATCGCATTACGTTATATTGTGAAAATGAACATCCGTTTATATTCAAGCGCCGACAATTTCCAGTTAAAATAGCTTTTGCAGTGACCATCAACAAATTACAAGGACAAACCTTCGAGAAGATTGGTATCGATCTTCGCAAAGACGTGTTCAATCACGGGCAATTGGATGTAGCTTTCTCAAGAGTACGATACTGAGGAATGCTCTTGGAATTTATACAGCCACACGACAAAAGATTAGAAACACGGTAAAAAATGTTGTTCACAAAGAACTTTATGAATAAATTAGGTATTCATCTACGGTTCACTCGTTGTTAGTATTATATGTATTTTTGGTTATTTGTCCCGAATTGGACTATCCCGCCTAGAGAGTTTTTTGACGGTTAGTATGTAGGCAGTAACTTTATATTTTATAGGTTGGTCCCTGCTAAAAATTCCCGAGAGGACCAGTCAGGACCTTGTTTCAAATTACGACGTGGGGAATGGACCTATGTGGACCTATGTGGACCCATGTGGTCCTGACTCGGGAATTCACTTTTCTGAAGTGAAAAAGGGCCCTACTAAAAATTCCCAAGTCAGGACCTCATGGGTCCACATAGGTCCATTCCCCACGTCGTAATTTGGAACAAGGTCCTGACTGGTCGTCTCGGGAATTTTTATGAGGGGTCGACCTCTCTCAATCTCTCTCTCTCTACGATGCCGCTTGGGCAACACCATCACGCTGTAATTACGTAAAACTTAAAAAACGAAAACATGTTAACAATAAGAACAATAAGCCTTATCTGCCAATAATTGAGAAAATAAATACTAATAGTAATAAAACTGTGCTATTATTAACACTCGTCACTGAATAGGTTCCGGATGCAAGAGAACAAAAAATATTGCAATGAATGTCAAACTAGGGAATGAAGAATGTGGGTATGAACGAGGAGCCCTTCACTCGGCAGCAGACAAAGTCGCGTCGATTGAAACCAAGATCATCAATATCGGGTGATTCGTTCTCGAGATATCGTCAGAGAAAAAAAATTATCGCACACACATACGCATACACACACGGGCCATGACGCCGAGCGGTATATGGCGGGAAATGGTTGGAGGTGATTCTCCAGGGGAGATTGAGTAAAAAATGAATTTTTCATTCTTGGGGTGATGTCAATAACTTTTTTTTTCCATGACAACAGGGGAACGGGAAGTTGAAACTTACAGCGACTGCAAATGACTACCAACTGCAGCCTAGAACTACTATACCCGAAGGACTGATATGAATAACGACAACAGGGAGGACAAAAAAAAGAAACCAAGAAAAAGTACATTAACGTAATCAATTATACCGTGTATGATTTATGTCCATTAATAAATTCATTACACAACTGAAATAAAGGAATACGGGGTGAACACATTAACTTGGAAAATAGATAACTACCACTAAAATATAATGAATTATGAATTTTAATGAGCCATAAACAAATCAAGTAACTCTAAATTCAAAATTAACAGAGAAAAATGTACTGCATTTTCTTATTTTATGCTTTACCCGTATTCTGTTGGAATACTTTACTCACTTCGCGAAGTGGAACATTTTCGTATATTATGTTTCATATCGATTTAGTAGAAATCTCACCGCAATCCATGACAGCCAACGTCCAGCATTTGACTGAAAAATAATTCCGATTAGATCGATAATCGAAAAAATTCATTTCTTTGAGTAATAGATGACATAAAAAATACCTATTAATCTATAATGGCATCATACATCGGACTCGGCACGTTTCAAAGGCAGAGGTAATGATCCTGATATCAGCTTCGCAGGAAATATTGGGGGACCATCGATTCGTTTGACGTCATCGATGCCTTGTACCAAAATTTGAATCGGATTCACTGTAACAAGCATTTTTTTTTTTTCAAGTTTATAAACATGTATGTGTGATTGTGCGATACACTAATGATGAATTGTAAATAAAAGAGAATGAATTATTACAATGCTGCTGCATGCAACCGAGAATTTCGATAAAATCGCCACGTTCAAAACTGTGGTCTGGAGTGAATGAGATGAATTTCACTTCCAACATGAAAATTCCATCAGTACAGGTCTCCATGTCCATAGCTTGGACCCTTCTGTACTGGAGCAGGTTTGAACAAGGCGAACTTCGACTTTACATATCCTCGTACACCAGTCACACAAACAAACAAAAATCGAAATTATTATTGTAACATTCATACAATTAGATTCATAACAATCAATCCTTACGGATTAAATTTTCATATTTTGCAGCTTCCTTGAGTTCAACTAATTGAACAACTTGTGGAGTCCCACTCGCAATAGCTGCAGGTAGTGTCCTTTCGTACACATTCAGTTGTGTGCGCGAATCGGGTATCAGCTCCTGTCGAATGTTCCGTGCCAGTTATATTTTCGCAAGACTGGATTCGCCGTAATGTTCATAATATGCAGCACCTTCAATTTTGTTGAGTTGAAATATGTCTGAAAAGGAGTACTACGAGGGAACAGATATCCCTACGGAAAAAATTTGCAGATTCAGGGTGTTATTTTTTACAGGACCCAAAAACAAGGATTTTGAAGCATTTGGCATTGAGCCCATGTCCGGAAATACCTCCATACGGAACTACGGCCATTTTTCGATTTTGGTTCGCGCTCCTACTCACCCAGGAAAAAATTTCGTTTACTCAAAAAAGATCATATTCAACTCAAAGAAAAAAAATAATTGTGTATGAAACTACTAGCCATTTATTTGATATGTTTTATTTGTTCAGTAGTTGAACCGAATCAAATTTTTAATTGACACCAACAAATATCACGTTCAAGTTGAATGTTCTCGTATGTTCATCTATCACCGATTATTAATTAGATATTCTATTTGATGACAATAAATCAGTGATTTGGATCAATCATCAATATGTTTTAGGTTAAACCGGTATGACGGGTAAAATGTAAAAAGAAAACAATTTAAACAATTTCGGTTTCAGCTTTTTTTTTATTTTGTTTATAGGATTCGGATTCGTGTCATATTCATATTACTTTATGTATTCGCGGAAGCCTCCGGATAATTTTCAACCTGTACTTATCGCACGCATGGATCCCTTGGGGATTTGAACTCACGACGGTCGCAGCCTACCTATTACTGGTCCGGTACGCTACCAAGACGCCACCACGCTTCGTTATATTTTTCCGTTTTGGATCGGATTATTTAGGCATGATAAGAAAATGGATAACACGTCGCTCTTTCCACTGCTGTTCCTCGATTATAATATATATCTTATGCCATTAGACACGCGATATATATCCATAATCATATTATGGATATAATATCGCGTGTCTAATGGCATAAGGACGTAAGCGCCATTATACGACTTTTTGCTGTTCCTAACGGCAAAAGGTCATATATATTTTATTTTATTTTTTGTATTTGGGATAAAAACCCGGAGATTTGTTCATAAACGTTGAAATTTAATATTGGGTCGATTAAAAGCAGAAGGTCGTAACCGCCAATTTTTTTTTTTAATTGGCGCTTACGTCCTTCTGCTATTACCTTGGTTTTTTTTCTATGCGTTCTACGAGTTTTTACAGCTATTCGAAAAAATCATGAAAAATAAAAAAAAAAATGAAAATGGCGCTTACGACCTTCTGCTTTTAATTACCAATATCTTTTATCGAATTTTTTTAGATGGTCGTTCTTTCAATTTATCTTTGCATTTGACGAGTTTTTACAGCTATTTAAAAAAATCATGAAAAAAAAAATGAAATGGCGCTTACGACCTTCTGCTTTTAATTACCAATATTTTTTATCGAATTGTTTTAGATGGTCGTTCTTTTAATTTATCTGTGCGTTTTACGAGTTTTTACAGCTATTTGAAAAAATCATGAAAAATAAAAAAAAATGAAAATGGCGCTCACGACCTTCTGCTTTGAACTAGCAATATTTTTTATCGATTTTTTTTAAATGGTCGTTTTTCTGATTTATCTTTGCGTTTTACGAGTTTTTACAACTATTTGGAAAAATCATTAAAAATCATGTGAAAAAAAATAATACGACGTTTTGCCTTTACGTTGTTTTTTAATTTTCCTTGAAAATTGTTATGCAAGAACGACGTATTCGCCAAACTTACGAACTTTTGCACTCACATTTTTCGATCTCATAATTTCAATTGATCTATACGTTTGACCGTTTTCAGAGGGAATGGCGTGAAAAAAAAAATTATGCGACCTTTTGCCACCAAAATCGCGTTTTTGGCGCTTTCGACCTTATGCTATTAGACACGCGATATCTTCGAACCTGATGAGTCTCTCGTTTGTGAGACGTCGCAGTTGGATGTACATCGCAATAATTCGGTTGCGTTGCTACCAGTTGAAACGAATGATATATTTATTCATTTTTACGGCACAGGCATTAAAAAGTCACTTTCTGACGCCTGTTTTCGTTCCGGCAAATGGCACTTTATACCGCTAAGTTCAAAGTTGCGGGATAAAGTCCTTATTCCGCAACTTTGATGCGCAGTTCGAAGTGCGCATGTCAAAGTTGCGGAATAAAGTCTTTATACCGCAGGTTACCCCCTCTCTATACGCAGTTCGTGCGGAACTCAACTGGCGTCAAAGTGACTATTAATGCCTTTTCCGTAAAAAATATTGTATGGGGCGCGCTCAGAAAGTAACTGTTCAGCAAGGTTATGTTTTTAGTACTCGCCGTTGCTTTACAAGGCTCGCCTTCGGCTCGCCAGGTAAAACCAACGGCTCGTACGAAAAACATGACCTTGCCGAACAAACAGTTACTTTCTGCGCATGCCACATAAATATCTATTGTCGCCTACAGTTCTGAGGTTTATCATTAAGTTATCATCTGAAGTCAAGATAATCGTCTAAAACTGTAGTCAGATCGTTCGCGCATGTCTTGAATATGAAGAATATAACGCGATTTCGTTTGCGCGTTTGCTCGTTTTCGAGAAAAAATGCGAATAAAATGGGGCAGCTGTATTTCAGCATCCGGTTTTTAAATACAATATACCTGCTATAAAAACGCGTGACAGAATTTCAGATACATAATTATCATGCCAATCGTTTGCGCGTCGTGTGCGCAAACAGCACCCACAATAATTGATCAGTAATCATTACCGCTACCATTAAAAAATTAATAATTCAAAATCTACAAAGCTGGTACCAAAATTCATTAGTGCAGATGCGACGGGAGTGGTTCAATTCCATCCGGTCCAGTTAGCAAGCAAGAGAATGCCGTGAAGATGATACCGAATCAAGGTGGATAGCTAAAATGATGCGTAATTCTGATGACTTCAGTTCCTTCGGTTTCATTTAGGTTGATTAAGCAGCAAACAAGTAACATTTCAGAATCAGTAATTTCGGAATGTAACTCCTTGTCTGCCTAATCCGGAATGAAACTTACACACAATATTTTTCGTTGTATTTCAAGACAGAAGTGTGAGTTTCTAGCGGGTTGATTAAACAGAAAAATGTAACATTCCAAAATCAATGATTTTGAAATGTCACTTTTTTTCTGCTGATTCAACCTAAATGAAACCGGACGAACTAAAGTCATCAGAATTATGCACCATTTTCGCTGGTCACCTAAATTCACTATCATTTTCACGGCTTTCTTTGCCTGGGAACTGGAAAGCACGGATATTGGATCGCTCTCGGCGCATGGGCAATACTGGATTTTGGTACCAGCTTCGCAGCTTTGGAATTTTTTTATTCAATGGTACAGATAATAATTACTGATAAATTGTTGTGGGTGCTGTTTGCGCAAAAAACGCGCAAACGATAGGCATGATAATCTATCCAAAATTCTGTTAATTACACTGTTGGAAAAATTTTACTAGAAAAAAATGTCCCAGCAGGTCCACTCTACATTTGTGTTATATTTACACATTTTTTAGTCGATATAACACCAATGCATACCATTTAAACATCAAATGTGTTGTTTTGACATTTTTTGTTGTTGTTTACTTGAACAATAAAAAGTGTCAAAATTAACATAAAATTTTGGGTGGACCTGCTCTGACATTTTATTTCTAGCCGTGTATTCGCATAGTATCGTATTCAGTAACCGGATGCTGAAATTCCAACCCACCATCTTATTTGAATTTTTTTCGATAACAAGTAAACGCTCAAATTAATTTTAATCAATCGTTCTTAAAATATAACGTAACATATTTTGAGGTAACTCCACAAAAATATTTTTATGCTGATCCGTTCGGTGAGCAGATTCGTATTCAATCAAATACATTTCAATTGAACCTACACAGCTTATGATACACCGATTAAATTAGAATTGGTTGGTAAAGATTTAAAAATATAGGTCAGCAGTAGATATTTCTGTGGCATGCGCAGAAAGTAACTGTTTATTCGGCAAGGTTATGAGTTCCGCACGAACTGCGTATAGAGAGAGGTTAACCTGCGGTATAAAGACTTTATACCGCAACTTTGAACTTAGCGGTATAAAGTGCCACTTGCCGGAACGAAAACAGGCGTCAAAAAGTGACTTCTTAATGCCTGTGCCGTAAAAACTAATGTAAGAAAAAAAGCGCTGTAATAAAGATCTGAAAGTTGGTTTCAGAAGCGCGCGAAGCGCGCTATTGTGAGCTAGTGCTCTATAATTTGTATTTCTCTAAAAATATAATGGTATCAGAATTGTTCGGAAGCCTTTTTGAGTACAAAATTAAATGTGCCTCACAATTTTTTTTAACACATACTTTTTGAAAGTGTAACGTGTTTTCCGTAGAAAGGAAGAAAGTAGTCTCTGGTTGTGACAAATAGTCTTAAGAAGAGAATGAGTTATACTCAAATACGACTCAAATGTACATCGTTCTATATTATATAAAGATATCGCCGACACCGAAGCCACCGCCACCGCCACCGCCGCCGCCGTGTCAAGATTTCGAAGGTCGACGACGACGACCCCCCCGAACCCCCCTCTGCGGCACTGTCCGTCACCGCTCTATATTACATAAAGTATCGTTCTATAGTCCCGAAGTCTTCCGGAAATACTCGAAGTCTTCCGGAAATACCCGAAGTCTTCCGGAAATACCCGAAGTATTTTGGAAGTATTCCGGAAATACCCGAAGTAAATTAAAGACATGAGAGGATGTCAATCAGAATATTATCGTTTCCACACCACTATAAGTGATATATGTATGATGTAGTAGATAATTCGGCGCGTTGTTTATAGAGTGGTATCCCACGCTGTTCGGGATTATGAATTTTGAGGTAAATATTTTTATTTTCTGGAATACCTCAAAACCCCCACGTGAACCCCGTACATATTAAGAATCCCTCAGAACCCCTATGTGAACCCGATTCATATACATAGAGAATCTCTTAGAAACCCTGTACAAGCTTATCCTATTTTGCGTGCGTAGCACACATCGTGTCGACTTTGAAAAAAAAATCACTCTTTTTTCATTCCATGTACATTTTTTAATTATTTTTTCAACTTTTTTTTCACTATCTAGAACGATATTGCATAACATCAACCTGAATCGGGGGTTGGCGCGCGAAGCCCCCCTAGTATAGTATATACTACATTCGCTAATATATTATACTATACTATATCAACTCGCCGAATACTTATTTTTCCGCACGCCGTGCGTAAAGTTCGATTTTACGCACGCAAGCGTGCGTGTAATCGGACTTCACGTGCGTTTGTGATGAAAAATTTTGTTCGATACATGTGCGAAAGTTGTTTATCGAAATATACTATTGTATGCCTGTTTTCGATGCGTAAAGTGGCACTTTGAACCAGAAATCGAACTGCCGAACTTGACTTTATCGACGCAGTCACAGTCGAATAGTATATTATGCGGCATGCGCGTAAAGTGACTGTTTACAAGCGAGGTTAGGTTTTTCGTACGAGCCGCTGTTTTGCCCGGCGAGCCGAAGGCGAGCCTCAGGCAAAGCCAGCGGCGAGTACGAAAAACATAACCTCGCTCGAACAGTCACTTTACGCGCAAGCATCATACGATATTTTTTACGGCAGAGGTATGATAAGTCACTTTGACGCCAGTTAAGGTCCGCTTCGAACTCCGCGTCCACCATGACACATAATCCGTTTGCCGAGTCGACTGCTAGCTCGAGCAGCACTACTGCGCAGGCGCAGTCCGACCTCGACTTGTAAAGTACTTTACAGGTCGAGGTGAACTACGTTATAAAGACTTTATGTGTCGAGGTGGACTACAGCCGTATAAAGCGCCACTTGACGGGCCGAAAACAGGCGTCATAAAGTGACTTTATCATGCCTCTGCCGTAAAAACAAATTTATCTGTGATTTAGTTTCGTCTTCTTCATCGTCGGTAGCGATTTAATCTCTTGATCTCTAGAGATTTAGACTTTCAGATCGATTATTTATTGAATAATTAGCAATTTAGACTCTCACAGTACTAATTTATCGAATAATTAGCAAATGATTCTTCACTAATTGACCATTTTTCGGACAATTAATGATTCTCTTTCTAGTGAGTGACATTTTTTGGAAAAATAAGAATATACTTCTACCTAATTGATGAATTTTGTGAAAATGGGAGATTCGACGAAAGAAATTCATCATTCACCATATACTTTCGATTAAAGAGTCGCAGTGGCTCAGTGGATAAGCACACAGACTCCCACCCGGGAGGCTTGTGTTCAAATCCCGAGCGGGCACCTCTGAAATTTTTTCGAGAGAAAAAGTTTTCAAGTGCTCAATTCTGCGACTCTGGTGGTTCGGAACCCACCGTATAAAAAAAAAAAAATTGTAGGTCCAGTCGAGATGCAAACGCTCTCTTCCTCCCAGGCTCATGTTCACATGAGAATGGGTGTGTGGGGGGCGAATGCGTTTCGACTATAGGGAAAGGCTACGCGGTACATATAAACTAAAGAGTACCAAAAACCCAATATAGGCATGGAAACATAGGTCGATTAGCTCCGAAAAGGAGCAGAAAAAAGACCTGGGACTAGCCCGAACCGAACTTTACTTTTTACATATACTTTCGATTTACAGATTTTCGGTTTATTACCGAATTATCAACGCTGTGTGACATTTGAATAGCCCGCCTACAATATAATATTGAATAACGTGGTGTGGGCGACCACAAAAATCAAAATAAAGACAAAGAGAGAAGGTTTCCGCCTTCTCTTCCGAACTCGTTCACTCGTCCACTAACTCTCGTACCTAATAGACGTTTTAATTAATTAACTTCGTTTCGATTCATTAAATTTTGTAGGACCGTGATACAAATTTATCGTTAATCATTCAAATCAGTGAAGAGTTAACAAGTATTAAATCGATCGATATTAATCAGACTAAATAAGAATAAAAGGCCTATTTTACATACTCTACTGAAGATTAGACGAAGGGAGAAGCGAGACGTCGCAATATCCATGAAAACACACGGCAAAAAGAAATAAGAAATAAGTTAAGAGCATGCTCCAGTCAGCCGTTTCCGTATTTAAAAAACAATGAAGCCTAATATGAACGGGGGGGTGTTTAATGGGTTCCTTAGACGATTTGTATTAAATTGGTAGCTGGCATGAACGTGTATCTCACCAAAATCGAGTAAAATAAGGCTTTTTTGTGTCGCGAAGCGTGGGACCGTCACTTGTTTTCACTGATATCACGGACTACGCATCACAAGGGTGGAAACGAACTATTGAGCGCCCTCAGGAATATAATTCCACTCACATATATCGCAAAACTTGTTTATTTCACTCAACGATGAAGCCGAAAAATTGTTTCCAAAAAAAGACTGTAATTTTTCTCGGTATAAAGCACCGGCCGCGGCCATGTTGGATCGTTTCGCGTTGCGTGTCGGGCCGAGCAGCGCTTGCCAACCTTCGTCTCGCGGTCCTGCGTTTCACGAACCGCCGTTCCTTGTTCAGCGCTATGACAGCTGAGCGGGAATTCAAACGGAAATAATTCGGTATAATAATATTTATAACAAATGTATGTAACAATATGTAACAATATGTATAAGTTGTAAAAATTTGTAAATTAGTCTAATTGTAAGTAGTAATGTATTAGATGAAGTTATGGAGACGGAAACCATGTAACCCCGAGGGGAACATTAAATAAACATACATAAACATACATAATAGTTATAGCAATGCATTGTTGTTATTATTATTATTATTATTAATATTATTATTATTATTATTATCATTGAAAAAAATGTACTCGAAAGTGGTGAAATTTGTGAATGAAAATGAAAATGTATGCACCATTTTTTTTATAACAATAATAATAATAATGATAATAATGATAATAATAATAATATGAATAATAATAACAATTATTATTATGATAATAAGAATATGATAATTATTATTATCATTGCAAAAAATTTGGGGAACATGGCGCGTTGCCGTCGAGTGCAGTCACCCGTCAATTAGCGCGGACTTAAACTGAGATTTTTCATTACTTTTGAACCAATATCAATAGTGCAGCCCGCGCCGCCGAAAAAGTTAAACAAAGACGCTCACTCTCGCGTAAAATGGTGAACTCATAGACCCTCGACACTCAAATGAAGCTGAAAATAAGAATTGTAAAGTGATTTGGAGGTTAGTTGGCATAAGTGACGGGAACAAAGACAATATAACCCAGCGCACGGAACAGCCCTACACACGTTGAAGGGGGTATGAGCGCGCATACCGATAGCGCAGGCTCTCGGCTTTCTCCGACGTCCCAGCTCTCCCACAGTCCAGTAGCGATTTCAGCGGCAACTTTGAAAGGCAGTAATACCAGCAAAACCTCGGAACAGAGTCTCCCTGTTTCAAGCCAAGGTAAACCCGCCAAAGGTAGGCCCAGCACAGTAGAGGTACTGAAACGGGACGGAGCTTTAGGAGTCACGCCCGTCACAGAATTGTGGGAACGACATAAACGAAAAAGGGAGGCAGAGTCAGCTAAAGACCGCACCGAGGGAATGATCAAGAAGGGCAAGCAGGAGGACGCGCGTGTGGACAGCATGCCGAGTAATAATAGACAAGTGATCCACCATATGGAAGAATCGCAGGATCCAGCCCAAGAAAATGCGTCGCATCTGGATAGACTAATGGAAGAGGTACGTAAGATGAACCTTGACAACAAGAATAACCTCGAAAGTTTTAAGAAGGAAGTCCTGCGTGCCAAGGCCGAGACAAATGAGGAGCTGAAAAAAATCCGAGAAGACCTGAATAAAAAAGACCGGGAATGGACGAGGAACTGGCAAAGCGCAGTGAAGAGACTGGAGGACCTGGAACAAAAAGCCACTGCCCGGCCAGCAGGTCTAGAAAAAATAGAAAAAATCGAGGAGAGAATTAGGAATGTAGAGGAAAAGATGAAGCAAGCTACCGGCGACCGTCTGAGCGAGGAAATTTCGGCAAAACTCGCAAAGCTGGACCAAAAGGCAGAGGCCCAGGAAAGGATCGAAAGGAAGAACAACATTATAATCAAAGGCCTGACCTTCCAGCCACAGACGCAGGCAAGAGCGGTAGAACAGCTCCTAGACACGGCTTTTGACATGCAAAATAAATGCACAAGCGTGAGAGAAATCGGCAAGGCAAAATGGTTATTGGTGAAGCTAGACTGCTGGCAGACGAAACTGGAAATCCTCCGGAAGAAGAGACAAGCCCTCACCAACACGGAGATCTACATAGACGAGGACTTCTCCCCGACCGACAGAGAAATCGACAAAAAACTCAGAGTGATCGCGAAGGCGGAAGAGGACGCGGGCCGCCGAGTCAAGCGCTCCTATGCGAAATTCCAGAAACTCCAGATAGACGAAACGTGGTGGGTATGGGATAAAGAGAAAAATGGCCTGGTGAAAGACAAGGCTGCGGGTAAACCCGCTGCAAAAAACGACAACACTTACGAACGCGGCGAACCCGCAGAAGCGAGAGCAGCCAGCGAGACAGAAATGGAAGTAGCCCAGTCCGCCTCGACCTGACGGAGGGCGCTAACCCGTCGATAAAGGTCCTCTTCTGGAACGCACATGGGTACAATAACCTAGAAGGTCAATTAGCCGGCGAAGATATCGATATCATCTGTGCCTACGAAACCTGGCTAACAACAACTCCCTCACACCTGGTTCCCCCCCGGGAGCACTACCATCACACCTGGGCAAATGCAACAAAGGACAGAAGTATGGGAAGAGCCAGTGGTGGCCTACTCGTTGCTGTGAAAAAGGAACTCATCTCAGTAGAGGTACTCGATGTCTGCAACCTGTGGATCTTCTCCAGGGTATCAACGAGCGACGGTAATTTTAGCTGTATTATAGGAACTATTTATATAAGACCTAGCGCTGACTTACAAACAGCGCTCGACCTCCTACACCCCTGCGTATGCGAATGGTTAGACAAGTATACAAACAGCCTCTTTTTGATTGGGGGAGATTTCAACGCGCGAGTAGGTTCCGAGGGTGAAATGCCTGAAGAAATCCTTGAGGGCACTGCCCTGTACAACAATAGACAATCGCTGGACGTAATAGTGAACCGTAGAGGCCAAATCCTGATGGAATTCATGGAAGCGCTAGGCTTCCTTCTTTTAAACGGCAGAACTGCAAGCGACCGAGAGGGCCTTTTTACTTTTAGTGCCAGAACCGGGAATAGCACTATCGACTTAATTTGGGCAAACGTGACAGGAGCGGGCGACATCGAGGACCTAGTAGTAAGCCCCACAGTCTCTTTCTCAGACCATTTCCCTATAGTAGTTAGTATAAAAAGACCCGGTACACATCCGGTCAACCCAAGGCAGGACAGCGTAAATGCGTGCACAAAAAAGATCACGGTTAGATGGAAGACGGAAAAAGCAACTGCCTTCCGCGACTCTTTAGCCGCGTCAAACAAAGTAAACCTCAACCTCAACCTTAACACCTCGCCAATTGAACAGCAATACGAAAATCTGAGGGCAGCCATTATGGAGTCCGCGAAAGCTGCGGGTATTATCTGTGAAAAAACCAACCAAATCTCAAACATGACACGTCCAAATAAGCCTTGGTTTGACCGGGAATGCCGTGAAATGAAGAGTGCTCTGAGCCTCAAACTCAAAGCCTGTAAAGAGAACTCTTTCCGGGGCCCGGCGAAAGACGAGTATATGGAGTGCAAAAGAACGTACAGGGCATTAACCGACGCGAAAAAATACGAATACGAAAAAAACATTAAGGAAAGACTTGAAAGCGTGAGGGACGCTGCTGAATTCTGGAAAACGGTTAGATCGCTCAAAAAAAGGGAAGGCCCTGGTCACCCTATGATCTCCCTCGACGAGTGGAGCGAATTCTATGCCTCCATATACCCGCTTCGCGTTATCGACCATACCGACTTCATAGGCGTGCTTGACCCAAGTCAAGACCTGCCGATCTCGACAGGAGAAATCGAAAAAGCCCTGCGTAAGCTAAAACCGAACAAAGCATCTGGGACGGACTTGATCACAAACGAATGCCTCAAGAACTTACCAATGAACTGGCTGTCCTATATGAAGAGTATGTTCAATAACATCCTGCAGAAAGAGTCCGTCCCGGATGCCTGGTCCAAAGTCGCCATGACCATGCTTCATAAGAAAGGAGATAAACTCGACCCACGGAACTACAGGGGTATTGCGTTGGTAAACTGTATCACGAAGCTCTTTACTCAGGTCTTATGCAACCGACTGGGGCACTGGGCAGAGCGAACAGACATCCTACCCGAGTGCCAAGCGGGCTTCAGAAAGGGGAGGGGTTGCATCGACAACATTTATGCCCTAACATCAGCCATTCAGTTACAGCTTAGACTGAGCAAACGGTCCGTCTTCGCTCTATTTGTGGACTTTCGAAGAGCTTTCGACTCTGTGTCGCACCCCTTGCTGTGGGCTAAGATTCATCAACTGGGAGTCAGCCGCAAAATGACTAAAATCCTGAAAAGCCTTTACGATACAGCCACCTTGCAGGTTAAGGTCAGTGGCAATCTGTCGGACAAAGTGGAAGTTACAGAAGGCGTGCTACAGGGGGAGATACTCAGTCCGCTCTTATTTATTCTTTTTTCAGCGGACATAGAATCCTTTTTCAGGGAACGCGGTGTCACCGGGATTAATCTAGACGGTCGTACAGACCTGCTCATGCTCTTATACGCAGATGATTCGTTATTCTGACTAGTTCGGCCATCAGTATGAAAAAGATACTCCTCCTGCTAAAGGAATACTGCGACCTAAATAAAATGACGGTGAATACGGATAAAACCAAGATCGTGCACTTCAGGTCCGGTGGCAGGGGCTCGACACAAAATTTCGAGTATAACAACCATAAAGTAGAGATCTGCGGTACATACACATATCTTGGCATTCGCTTTTCCAGTTCCTCACTCGGTTGCATCGCCGCACGAGAAGCGGTAAAAAAAGCCAAAATGGCAAGCGGATCCGTTCTGTCCATCCTGGCGAGAGGTAGATCAATCGCCTGGGAAAGTCAAACTAGGCTTTATAATAGTATGGTCACGGCCACCCTACTCTACGCACGCAGTAGAGATATGGGGCCTCAGATACTTGGATGTGATCGAAGGCGCCCAGTTAAATTTCTACAAAAGACTTCTAAATTTACCCTCTTGCACGACGAGCTCGGCAATTAGACTAGAATTAGGCATACGTAAAATTGCTTTTAGGGCTATGGAACTAGCCTGGGCGTGGGTGATTAGGTTACTCAGGATGGACCGCGGCCGCGCCCCAAGGATCTGTTTTGATAGGCAGAGGCACCTCTTTTTGAGCGGCCACGCAGTCGAAAAATACAACTGGGCTGCACAGTTCAACGAACTGCTAGAAGTAACGGGGTACCTAGAACTCTGGGAATCGGATGACCCGGACAGATGGTCGGGCGTGAGGGAGCAAGTGTTTGAAAACTACTCAAACCATCTAAGAGCGGCTGATTTTGAGCACTACCGGAGCTCAAACTCGTGCCACGTTTCAATTCCCAGATCTTTGGAAGACGCGACCGCGGCCTATCTGAAATACCGAGTTGCACCCGCCGTCATTAAACTACACGCACAGCTTAGGCTCGCGCCCGCAAGGATGCTCGTTTTTAGACTAAACGGCATTTCGTATAGAATAGACCCAGCCCAGATATGTTCGCTTTGTAACCTACATGTCCACGAAACCCTGAGACATTTCCTACTGGAATGCCCAATCTTTAAGCCCCTCAGGCAGCACTACCTAGCGCAACTATTGGCAGGCAACTTCGATGGGCACGACGACCTAGTTTTCCTCCTGAACACCAAGGGTGTGCACTTCTCCAAAGCCCTGCTGCACTACACCGCCAGCAGCCTCAGACTCAGAGCCTTCATAATGGCCGAGTAAACGTGGGGTGTCGTCTCGATCCCATAGACCAGTCTTTCAGGCCCCCTGGCCACCTGCACTTTAAAGTATATTAAGTTTTTAAGTTTTAAGTTTTGATTTTTAATTCTTTGATTAGGCCTAAGTACCATGGCTGCTACGGTGTAGCCCACTACCTATACTTTTGGCGCAGCATGCTCAACTCAAAGTGGCTGTAAATTATTATTGTATGTGAATTGTCAAATAATTAATTTGTGTTATTGTTTTTATATGGTTTTTTTCTTCTAATTGTTTGTGTTAAGATTAATATACGCCTAAGAACACGATTGTAATTACATGTACCCCCTTGCCATGAGGGTCTTAACCCTCCATATGCAATAAACAATTCTTCTTCTTCTTCTTCTTCATTGCAAAAAATTTACTCGAAAGTGGTGAAATTCGTGAATGGAAATGAAAATGTATGCGCCATTTTTTTTTCTACCAACACTGAAATTCTGTGAAACGCCCAGAATAATCAAAATTCCGAATCTTTTGAGAAATTTTCAAGTTTCATCATAAAAAAACTAGACAAGGCAGAGGTATAGAGTCGTATACGCCATTTACACTCCTCCACAAAATTAAAGGATCACCCAATGTCGGGCCTAAAAATGTTCGAGATTCAAAAAATCATAACTCGGTCAAAAATGGTCGTAGGACGAATTTTCAAAAACTGGAATACGCCCCAAAGTGTAAACTTTCCGCCATTTTTAGAAAATTGAAGCGTCGGCCATTTTTTCGAAAGTTATTGCATTTTTAATGAAAAAGCGTCAAAATGGGAAACCAATGTTCCAACTTTGGCGACCTCTACAGAGTGACGAAAAAATCGGAAAAAAAATCCGTTTGCACCATTGGAAAGTGCAAAATCTTATCTTTCATTTAGTTTTTTTAGATTTGAATTCTGATTTTTTTCGCCTGAGTTATCGACATTTTTCCAAAAAATAGTTTCAAAAACTTTGACGCTTCGTAGGATGAGAACCACTTGTCGTACGGCTATGATTAAAAAACAAATTTGAAGCTTAAGATTCCCCCTTCCGAATGGATGCTTCATTTCTAAGATCCGGGCGACCGTTTCGGAACTGTCCGATTTTTAACGCGGACTTCTAAATCCCAATTGGGACAGCCTGGCGTTCTTCCGGTCCGAGCTTCTCGAAAATTATGCGATTGGTGTGGCCCTTGCGAGTATTCGCTGATCGAAAGTCTCCTCTTTCCATTGGTTTTTGGAGAATGGAGCTACGACTTTCCGTTCTCGAGTTATTCCTGTTCAAAGTGGAGATTTTGATTCATCTACGAGCGCGGTCTCAATCGAGGACTCACTGCTTCGATGCCTGGACAGCCTGGGTCCGTGTCGCGCGTGTGTCATTCGAATTGAGCCGAAGTCAGTCGGAGGACGCCGATGTCGCCTTACCGTGTTCCAACTTCCACAATTAAGGCGACATCGGCTTCTCCGACTGACTTCGGCTCAATTCGACTGACACACGCGCGACCGGCGCGACACAGACCCAGGCATC